>CATIWC010001864.1:0-403554 GCA_948472305.1 Vicia faba
ATATATATATATATATATATATATATATATATATATATATATATATATATATATATATATATATATATATATATATATATATATATATATATATATATATATATATATATATATATATATTTATTTATATTATTAATTAATGAGGACAAAAAACACAAAAATAATACATTTTTATTTTTATTAATATTTTATACTAAAAATACTTCTTTTTTTTATATACTTTTATTTTTGTACAAATTGATACATTATTGCATATAAATAATAAATAATACTATTTATTTAAGAAATTAGGGTTTTTGCCCTAAAAAACAAAATAATTGAAATTGACTTCTTATTTATTTACATTTCATATTAAAAATACTTTTCACATACATAAAAAACCTTTTTTGCATAATACATTTTATTTAATATTTATTTATTGTATTTATTTAAATATTGTATATTTAATATTATGCTTACCCATTCAATATGGTTGTAATAATTTAGGATTTAATTTCTTGCAAAATAATCCCCAATTCAAAGTTGTACCCCCTCCCTATATCTTGTTGTAATAGTGTAGAATTTAAATTCTCACACCTTTAAATGCTTTTAATTATGCCATGATTAGACCTAGGGTTTGTATGCAAAATAAAATCAACAAATAGCTTGACCTAATCCAAGATAACAATGCATGAAAAACAAACACAATGCACACTTGCACCCCTAGGGTTTCCATCCACTTGTTACCTTCAAAAATGGGGCCATGGTATGCATGTCAAGTACTTTGGCAAAATAAAAACAAAAACAAAAGATCATAGTCCCCTCGATGACGCTATCTGAGTTGCCTAAACAAAATGATCAAGTCCCTCAAGAAAATTGCCAAAAATACTTGACACCGTTGTTATCATGGTCTATACGATGACCCGCGTCTGTCCTGTTTAACATCCTAACACAAGGTTGTTCACCAAATACAATGGTGAAGCAACACTGTTAAAAGGGTTAAAAACATAAGAAAGATCTTTGAGTAAAATAGGGTAGATAACTCTTAGTTACTTGATCAAAAGCTTGCAAAAACATCCTTGCTATTTTTAAAACACACTTCACAACACAATTTCAAAATCCAACTTTCAAACATTGAAAAAAATTTCAAAAGACAAAAAACACCTTTGTATACATTCAAACAAGAATCATTACAAAGGTTGCCACGACGATGGCCTCTTTTCAAAACATCTTTCAAAATCACACACAAAAGCACCATTTCAAACAATTGAAAAGCAAAGCAAGTGATCTAAGCAAGTAACTAAGAGCCCATGGATAACCATGGATAGAAAGGGTGCTAATACCTTCCCTTTCTATAATCTACTCCCGAACCCAAGAAAACATCTCAAAGGTCTTTCCTGTGCTTTTTGACCTTTCCTTAGGATAAAATAAAAATTCGGTGGCGACTCTTGCTAAACCGAAACATTTACGAACACAAACGCAAAATCCCAAGTCAGTTCTCCCACCATATCACACGTGCGTTTCATGATGCTAAACTCCTTTGGAAAGTTTCTAAACATGATTAGACGAAAAAACGCGTGGAAAACTTGTGATTAGAAGCCAAGACAAAGATTTCAAAATCTAACTTGTGAAGAAACTTCAGTTTCAAGTTACCAAATTCAAATCAATGGCATTCTCAACTCAAGGGGTCTTAGGGCCTGATTCTTGATGCTTTAGAAAGATGAGGTTACAAGCTTTGCAACGGGAAAATAATGGAATCAAATGGATGTTTGAGCTTAAATTTGCAATGAGTCAAAGTTGGGAAAAAGAGGTTGACTTTCCATACTTAGAAATATTTCAAGTTTTTCTTCAAAAGTAACCTATAATGTTTTGCATCCAAAAATGGCCTTGCTATTGGAATTTGATCTTGACCAAGAAGATGGCATGAAATTTACCTCTTGAATGACATTTTGAAACTTGAACCATTCAAAATGTCCTAAAATTGAGAGAGTTATGAATTGTTGAAGTTGGCAAAAAATCATGAAAGGACCTATAATCTTTTGTATCCTTAGGGAATCTTCCATCCATTTTCTCACTTTGCATATAAATGAAGGAATAAATTTCACATACTCAAGATCATTATGGAAAAAGAGTTGGCTCAAGGTGATAAAAATTGACCAAGTTATGATCATTTGAATTCACACATGAGAATTTGAGGGTTCATCTGGAGGACTTGTAATCTTTCTTCATCATCAAATTTATTCCACATGAAAACTCCTTGAAACTTTTGAATTGATTTGTTAATTACCATTTAAAGAGAAGGATGTTTTTGGAATCACTCAAAAATACCAAAAGATGAGCAAAATATACTTCTTTGGAGTTCAAAACCCTAGCTCCCAAATCAAGAAAATGCTTTGAGGAACTTTGACAATTTTAAACAACCTTCTTGTACCAACACTTTTTCTTTGTAGATAGAAGTTGTTGAGTATTATAATGAGAACTCATAGAAACCAAAACCACTCCCATATCTTGAGAATTGATAGAAATATGCACTTGTGACCAATGGGAACAAGGCCTTGTCCAACCATGACAACTTCTTCAATCAACCCCTTGTACTTTTGAATCAATCTTGATAACTTTGAAATGTGGTGAACCAAAATAAACCTTGCCATGCCATTTCTTCCAAAACAACTTCAATTGGTGAGGTTTGAATTTCTCAAACTTTATTGACTAGGGCATGGAAATTAACTCATGAACCCATGGATCAACTTGCTAAGCCATATTGCCTTTACCTACATTACTAACAAGTAAGACAAACCAACATTGCATTTTATTAATAAAAAGGAAAGTAAAAAAAAAACATGCATAATCACAAAATAAAAACAAGTCAAGGTGCTTGGTGATTCCTCAAAGAGCAGAGCTAAAGATATGGAGGAGAACCAAAATCCCTAATGTGATCTTGTTGTGATTGAATCAATATGGTATGATCAAGGGATCTTAGGGGCAAAAATTGGGGTACAACAGTTGCCCTTATTTAAGTTTCTTCTATCCGGAGATACGAAGGTTAAAAATCTTTGTGTCGATGTGATCGAAGATACTTAAGTATAAAACAAACCCTATTTTTGGCCCTAAGATGCCATTCAATGCTTATGAGTATGAATGCATATGAACAACCTCAAAGGGACACAAAACACCATTGGGGATGTAGCAAAGGAAATAAGAATCAAAAGAGAAACCTGACCAGGAAAAATAAATCACTGGTGAATCAAAAAGACCCGACTCTTATTGGAGTAACACCCAAAGAAGAGATAAGGTAGCATCAACTCAACTAAAGAGGAGATAGTACATGATAAAAGTGATTGACAACAAACTGTGAAATACCAAACTCAATAGTCAAAGGTAGATGATCAAAAGGATACACCAACTTTTAATGAAGGCGAAACTACCAACATTCACTAAAGGTAGAAAGAGAAAAGAATAACAACACTGACGTTCACAGATGGTGAGATACCAACGTTTACTGAAGGTAGAGAGAGAAAAGAATAACAACACTGATATTCACTGACGGTGAACTACCAACTTTCACTGAAGGTAGAGAGAAAAGAAATATCATAGCACCAACGTTCACTGACGGTGAACTACCAATGTTCACTGAAGGTAGAAAGAAAAAAATATCATAACACCGACGTTCACTGACTGTGAACTACCAACATTCACTGAAGGTAGAAAAAAGATAACAATCACCAACGTTCACTGATGGTGAAACACCAACTTTCACTGAAGGTAGAAAGAAAAGAAATATCATACCACCGACGTTCACTGATGGTGAATGTTGTACCCCAAAATTTGACCTCCCATTTTTCACTCAAGATGCTATCCCAGGGTTTCTTAAACACTCAATTTGGCACAAAAGTTGATCAAACAGATTCTCTTCCTAGGAAACCAGTCAGCAATTAGGGTTTTTTCACTTCTTAAAGGTTTGCCCAATCCATGGCCCAGATAACTGCAAAGGCATTTGTGTGATTTCTATTTGTTTACTTAACTATAATCTTCTGAAGATTGATGTTACTTTTGAGGGCATATTCTGTTTGAATAAGGTGCAAGGTCTAAAGCTACCATCGTTAAGTAATCATGATTGAGGGTTCAATTAATCATTTGGGTTTAAGCTTTTAAACATTTATTTTGTTTAAAAGTGCAAGATACATGATTTATCCTATCATATTATGTTTACTTGAAGTGCAAGTTATTAAGCCAGGATGCTTATTCAAAACATTCAAACCAAGAATTGCAAAATTAAAATAAAAACTCAGAAGTTTTGTACAACAAATTTTCATTATTACTCAAGCTTTGTTCATTACAGTTTTGTGGGTCTTTCATAAATGATTACAAGTGATTACAGAAATTACAAGTAAAATACAAATTTTAAATCTATAAAGGAAAATTTGCTTCTTCTTCAAGACTCCTTGCTTCATCCTCAAGAAATTCCCCATTGCTAGCCATTGTCTTGCTTGACCATTTGTTTGTACATGTGACAGAAGAAAAGAAAATATTAGCAAAAATCAATATTGAAAAGTCCAAGCAAATTTGATGTTTCATCATTAGGGTTTGCTTTTAGGAATCAGAATTTTGTTTGTCCATTTTTCCCTATTTCTGCAAATCTCAAAACCTAGGTTTTAGTTCACAGAAAAGGGGAAAAATATATAAATATACAAATTGGACAGGCAAGGTGTTGTACCCCGAAATTTTCCCTCTCATTTCTCAAGGAATCACCCTGGATTCTCAAGTTTTCTCTCATACAAATTCCAAGCCTTGAATTATCAATTTTTCCAAGCAAACCATTCACAAGGGAAAATTGGTCATTTGCACGCTGAGAGGTCTAACTTTGACTTTTGGACCAAAACCAAGTTTCAAGGATCATATCCCATCAAGACATGTTGGAATATGAATTTTGTATCATCAAAAAGTTCAAAGTCAAATTTACTATGGAAAAAGCCAAATTTCTAAATACTTGGGATTTTTTCTAAGTATTTAAGAAAAAATGACATTTCAGAACTTCTGAGCCAGCCTCCAGGCAGGTGCATTCAGAAGTTGTAAACATGGTTCAGCACATAGTCTGCAGTCAGAATATGGCTCTTCAGCATCTACGCAAGTTTGGTCAGAGTTTGCTAGGGTAATGTAAAGAAGGTAATAAAGCGTAATATGACGCCTGAAAGCTCCTTCAGAACATGCTGGAGCCAGAAGGTAAGAGGATCAGAAGATTGGATGCTATGCTGAAGCATAACTTCTAATCCAGAGTTTTCAAAGATAAATCAAAGAAGGTTACTGGAAAGCCTAGGGAATCCTTCAGAACATGTTGAGGCAACAAGGTACAAAGATCATAAGTTGGATGTTTGTCCTAGATAGAACTTCTGATCCAAAATTAAGCAATGATGCAAATATTCAAATTACAGGATTTCTGATTTTTGACAAATCTCATCATCATTTAATGCCCATTAAATGCTCACAACCACTTTTGAGTCTTTGTCCAAAGGACCTCTCCACGTGTGGCATAGAAATACCCTTGTTATCCTTAAAAGCAAACTTTTATACAGAAGTATGGGAGGGTCCATGCGTTACTTTCTGCTTGTGGGTTTACTTTTCCTTAATCCCTGCTTGCTAATCCAGTCTAGGCTAAAAAACTGTCAACTATCACACTTTTTTGAACTTGCTTCAAGAACAAGTCAGCATCTAGCGTATGATGTTGGCGCTACTTGATCTCTCCAAAACCACAAAAATCTTTGCCTATAAATAGAACACTTTTGGCCATTGAAAAAGGGGGGGGGGGGAATTGGAGAAAGAAAAACCTTGGACCTCTGCCAAAATCCCAGGAGCTCCAAGAACTGTTAACACACCATATAAAACCCTGTTAAACTTTTGATCCCTTACATTCAAAACTCCATTTGTTCTCAAATATTTCCTGACTAAAAAAACCATTCACAAAGTTTCTGATCTACACATTGGAAACTGCCTAAACTTCTGTATTCATACCACCTCATATTCTCCATCCATCTACTCAAAGAAATCAGAGCATCACCTCTTTGTTGTTCCATAAGTTGAGAACCTCCATCCTGCTGAGCACGTGAAGAAGTTACTCAGAACCTCACCAGAATTCAGGATCAACCTCTGTTCCATAGAATCTTTTCAGCTATAAGGTAAGTGTGATCGGTGGATCTGGAACTGACTGTTTAACGCTGGTTCGTGAAATGTCGCGGTAAGCAAGAGTCGCCATCGTATTTTATTTTCTCCAATATGGAAAGGACAAAAGCACAGAAAAATTCCTTATGAGATTAGTTCTCGGTTCAGGAGGTAGATTTATAGAAAGGGAAGGTGTTAGCACCCTTTCTATCCATGGTTATCCATGGGCTCTTAGATACTTGCTCATTGTGTTTTCAAAATGTTTGTTTGCTTTTCAGAGTGAGTGGGTTTGAAAAAGTTTCTTTGAAAGTTTCAGATCGACTCTTGTATCAGTCCTCAAGAGTGTTTGAAAAATTGCTTTTGAAAGCTTTTTGCAAAGTGTCGGTGTGAAAAGAAGTTTTTTTGATTTGTCTTGAATTAGAGCAAGTATCTACGAGTCATCTACCTACCCTAAGGAATTAGTCTGTGTAAATGTCCTTAAGGTAGTGCCATCCCACCATTGAGAGGTAGGTAGCACCACCGTTGGAGGTTGTTGTACCCCAAAATTTGCCCCCCCATATTCTTCAAGAAATGCCAAGTCAAGCTACAAAATTCTCCAAGGGTTGCACAGTGCAAGGACTTCCTAAACAGTCAAAATTAGGGTTTTTTGTTCTGATCAAGAAGATGAAGTTTCCAAGGTTCCAATCAAGTCCCACATGCCTACAAATATGGTCAAGCATCCTCATACCAAGTTTCAAGACTTTCAGCACAAAATTGCACAGTCAAAAACCCTAATTGCCCTACAGTCAACTGCAGGGGCAAAATGGTCATTTGGCAGTCAAAAGTTCAAATTTTTGGTCAACATCTCATTTTGAAGCCACAAACATCATTTGATCAATGCTTGATCATGATTCTCAAAGCTTGGCTCAAAAATCATCAAGATGCAAAAGTTTCCTTATTTGGACAGCTGAAAAAGTCAACTGTAAATTGACCAGAGCATAACTTTCACATGGATTATCAGAAAAATTCCATCCAAAGCTCATTCTGAAGAGAAAGACATTTCCTACAACTCATCTTCATACTTCAAGTCCAAGAAATGCTCTCACAAAAAGTTATCAATTTCAACATTATAGGTCATTTTCAAAAGTCAACAAAAAGGGACTTTAAGTCAAAGGCCATAACTTGAGATTGGTAAATCAAAATGACATGGGACCAAAGGCATTGGTTATAGGACTCAAAGACCGTTCCAAAATGTCAAAGAACATGAGAAAAGCTTAAAAATTGAGCAAGTTATGCCTTGTGGAAGTTGGGAAATTTTTGGATATTTTGAAAAGTCAACATTGATTCAAATGACCTAAAATTGCTAATGGGCCTATTTTTCTTCCATAATTCATCATCCAATACATGTGCACGACCACTTGGCCCAAAGGGAAGTTTTTATTCATTTTTATTTATTTATTTGAATTTTTTATTATTAATAATTCATTTAATCAAATAAAATACATGAAAAATATAAAACCAATGAAATAAAATCTTTTTGTGCATGAAATATATTCAATAATTCGTGCATGATCAGATATGGAAGGAATTGGATTGATTGGATATGATTGAGAGCAAAAACACATGAAAAAAGATTGAAAAAGATCTTTGAAAATCAAATTTCAAAAACAATGAATGCAAATGATTTGGTTTGTTTTTCTTGACCTAATTCACTCATACTTATACAAGGAATCAAAACCTAATGAAAAAAACCATTGAGCTGCGCTAGAAACTCCATTCATAAACTTGAAATTTTGTTTAAAAACTCAAAACTGAAAACAGGTTTGCAGGTCGTTTCAAGCCACGAGACTCATCCCATTGCAATCCTGGGACATCAAACAACGTGCTTGGATCAAAAACATCAATCCTAACGCCTTGAAACGGTATATAGAAGTCCAGTTTTTTTCACTTTTTCTCATAATCGTGTTTTACATTCTACGCACATTCATGGCATTTTGTTTATATATTCATGATCAGTGAAGTGTTTTAAAGCTAACCATGTGATTTGATTGGGTTTTTATGCGCTATACAAGAAATTGCCATGGTCATATTTTAGGGTTTACAGGATTTCAAATTGGGGGTTTTAAAATAAGGCAAAATTGGGACACCACGATGCCATGAACGTGTTCAGCATACTTGGACGAAGAATTTGAGACCCTCGCGCCTAATTTATGAGCGTCCTAGAGCTATTCGCTATTTTCCCAAAACCTTCCTAGGGGAACACCATGAAAACCGTTGCTTATTCTATTTGTGTTTCAGGAACGAGGAAGAAGAAGATGCGTGGCCAGCAATGATTGGTCCTTTTAAAATCAGCGCGCGCTTTTTATATTTTTCATGCCACTAACCAATTCTTATTTTTATTATTTATTCGTTATTATATATACAACACGCGCATCTGGGACGGTTGGCAAGCGTAGTGACTGGTAAACTATAGGACCTGGGTTCGAGCCCCAGGTCCCCACCCTTTCCATATATTTTTTTTCAATTGATAATCACATGCAGATTCCATGCTGGAGCGCACCATACACTTTCAAGATCAAGCCGGCCACGCGTACCTGGGCATCAAATCAAAGGCTCAGATCTAAGGAATATGATGAACTCTGGTCAACGCTTCTGCACGTGAGTGAAAAAGTCTCCAAGGCCAAGAATCTAAATGGGCCAGATTGTTAAAGGCCTCACCTCCTATTTGGGGTCTGAACCCCCTTGGTTTGCAAATCTTCTTTACCTTCTTTTTATTAATTCTATTCTCTTTTAATTATTATATTCTTAATTAATTTATTATTTTTCATAAAAATACAAAACAATAAAAAAAAATCAGAAAGATAAAAAATAAAATAATAAATATTTTATTTAATAGTATTTTGTAAATAAATAACTTTAATTGATTAGTTTTAAATTAGGTTTAATTTCAACTTTTTTTTAATAATAAATCTAAAAAACATAGAATTAGGGTTTAATTAATTTTCATCTCTTTTTTTTTCTTTTATAATAATTAAATATTAGATGTTTATTTTTATAATTAAATTGTATATAAAAATTAGGGTTAATTTTAGGTTAAAAACTTCAACATTTTTCTTAATAAATTAAAAATAATTAGAATTAGGGTTAGCATCTTATTTTGATTTTAATTAACTCTCTTTTTTCATTAAAATACTAAAAAATACCAAAAAACATTTCCTTTTCTTTTTTTTTTAATTAATTAATCAGTTTCATCATTTTATTTAATTTTGCAAAAAGGGTCCAACGCCCTCGTTTAATTCTCATTTAATTCGCGCATTTAATTTTATTCTTTTTAATATTTGATGTATCTCTCCCAAGGCCATGTAATCTTTATCTTTCGCATTTTAATTCTTTATTTTTCTGTCAAATCGGGTTCGAGAAATTTTGGCGATGTGGACCCGCGCCTTTTGTAATAGCTTAGAATTTTTTACCTTCCCGCAATATTTTTAACTGTTAAATCAAGGCATGAAAGAATGTATGGACAAAAATAAAAACAAACGTTAGATCACCAATAACCTGACAAAAGACAAAAATAAATGAAAACGACACACAAATCACACACCACCCCTAGGGTACGCCTCACTGTTGCCTTGCCTCGAAAGGTGATCGTCGAGTAGAGGATGTCTTAGTAAGTCCTCATGATCTGGGAACCTGGCATGAGGGTAGCTTCTAAGGTGTCTTCCCATTGCTCTGGTGATCACCATGTCCCGAACCTCGAATTGACCCGAACACCTCCAACGGTGGTGCTACCTACCTCTCAATGGTGGGATGGCACTACTTTAAAGGACATTTACACAGACGAATTCCTTAGGGTAGGTAGACGGCTCGTGGATACTTGCTCTAATTCAAAACAAAACAAATCAAAATACTTTTCACACCAACACATTTTCAAAAAGCTTTCAAAAGCATTTTTTCAAACACTCTTGAGGACCGATACAAGAGTCGAACTGAAATTTTCAAAGAGACTTTTTAAAACCCACAGTTGAAAAGCAAACAAACTATTTTGAAAACACAAGTGAGCAAGTATCTAAGAGCCCATGGATAACCATGGATAGAAAGGGTGCTAACACCTTCCCTTTCTATAATCTACCTCCCGAACCGAGAGCAATCTCTTTAAGGAATTTTTTTGTGCTTTTGTCCTTTCCATTTGGAGAAAATAAAAGACGGTGGCGACTCTTGCTTCCGCGACATTTCGCGAACCAGCGTTAAACAGTCAGTTCCAGATCCACTGATCACAGAACTGGCGATTCTGCTGGGGACTTAACTTAAAGTGAGGTGTACCTTAGGGTTAGTTCATAACTGTGTTTTCAATTGCTTTCCTTGTTTGCTTTAAATTGTGGGACCGTCTTGGGAGTTCTATAGATCCTAACCCGGATCTGGGGGATACCTTCTTAGAAAGTAGCAACAAGACTGTGAGGGAACTGTGCGGGGTATACCGACATGGTTGAAACAGTCTGCTACGTTGATGTGGCACTTTGGTGCGTACCGGTAACCCTTGAGTTCAGTCAAGGAGAGTACGGGGCCTCCGCATGGTGTCGTGAAACATCAACAGACCTTAGGAACCTTAATTGAACTATCTTGGCCTCTTTAGGGTAGTGAGATAACTGACTTTGGTGCAGTCCGAGGTTGGTTGATACTCGATACTACACTCAATTAAGGGTTGCTTTCCTGGAATATTTCGGTCGCCAGTTCAGTGGCTAAATCGAAACGATGAACAATGAAAGCAATCCCGTGATATTGGGACCCTTAGAACCCGGTTACTTTTGATAGGACAGGTATGAACCAACCAACTTCAAGAGGGTAATACCCAGACCCCATGCTGGCCTAAACCCTAAGGGTTTCTTTTGTGTGACTTGTGTGCCTTCCAACTTGACTATTTGCATGCTTGTTGTCTGACACTTGAGTTTCCTGCAGGTTTTGTTTATAGTCCTTAATTAGGACTTATAACAGGGTTTATCGAGTTCCTCGCAGGTTTTGTTTTTAGTCCTTAATTAGGACTCATGACAGGTTTTACTTGAGTTTATTGCAAGTTTTGGTTTGCAGTCCTTAATTGGGACTCATGACAGGGTTTACTCACATTACCCCATGCATACCATAACATCATACCATTGCATACATCCTAACCCATTTCAAGGATCTCAAGGGCTTGTGATGCAGGTCATGATGAATCAAACATCTAGCAAGGGGCAAAGAGGATTTATTTTCCTCTAGCCAAAGTTGTCAGGGGCTATGACCCACTTGATATGGTGAGCTTTGACACTTGAAGGAAAGTTCCCCGAGCCAAGGTTGTCAGGGGCTATGACCCACTTGATATGGTGAGCTCTGACTCCTGAAGAGGGTACCCTTAACCAAGGTTGCTGGGAAATCAAAACCAGGCGTGATGACTAAAGTCAGGGGCTATGACCCACTGGATATGGTGAGCCTTTGACCCTTGGAAGAAAGACTCTCAACAAATATGAAGTTCTTTCAATCAAGCCACCGGATTCAAATGCTAACAATCTTCTTAATCTTCTTGTTTACCCTGCGAGGTCCTTGAAAACATTGCATGTCATACTCATCATTGCATAACAGGTGCCCTTTCTCTGCAGGTCACTTACCTTTCTCGCTGTTTATTTCAGCAATGGCTTCACAACAAGATAACCAGGACTTTCTTGCTCAAGAGACTCGGTTCGGGGAAATCCTCCTGAATCTATCCAAGGGGCAGGAAGAGCTAAGGACACTTCTCACGGAGACCTTTGTCAGGAACAGTGCTGAGGATGAAAAGCTGGAACACCTACAAGCTGAGGTGGATGCATTGAGGGCCCAGATGCTGGGGCAGGTGACTGCTATTCAAGGGTTAGCTCAAAGACAAGACGAGCTCTGGTTTCTCGTCAACCAACTGCTTCAGGGTAACCAGCTGGGGCAAAAGTCTAAGGGTAAAAAGCCAGTCATCGTCCGACCACCTTTGAGACAAAGAGGCAAGGAGAGAGCTCCCCAAATGGCTCCAGTATTACAAATTCAACATCGCAACCAACAAAAGAGCGAGAGAAGGCAGTTCACTCGGCTCAGCATGACCTTATCCCAGATATTGCCACAGTTGCTGGAGACCAAGCTGGTAACTCTAAAAGAAGCTCTGAAGAACTAAAACACAACGTCACCGAAGTATAACCCCAACGCTCGCTGCGCTTATCATTCTGACAGCCCGGGGCATGCTACAGATGATTGTTGGAGCTTGAAAAATAAGATCCAAGACATGATCGACGCTGGAGAGATTCAGTTTAAAGTACCCAAGACTCCCCACGTGATCACTGCTCCCTTGCCAAAACATGGCTAGGATTGAGAAATTTTTGTTCATTCGAATGTTCAAGTTGCAATTCTCTTATGTTCAAACATTTACTCATGTTAAACATTGTTAGTTCATTAATGCATCGCATATGTCTGTTTTGAAGCAATATATTCGCATTCACTATATACAAATTATTTCCATATTTTTTCTAATGTCAACTCTTGATCTAAAATTCTAAGCCTCTTGAGGGAGGATGACGAAAACGATACCATAATCTACAGTATGCTTTTGAACAGACCCCGCTGATGAGGTACAGGCATTGTTTCAATCCCTAAACACTGGAGTTATAAGGATGATAATCCCTCGTCAACCCATCTGAGCCAAAGAAGTAGGAGTTTTTCTTTTCGAAATTTAAAACCCTCAATCATAACCTGGGGCAGGGTAGTCTCTCAGTTGATCCCCGTGCATAACAAATGGCACCAAAGAAGTCCTTACAAAACGAAGAAAGACAGTGATGGTTCCGAATAATCAATAAAGAAAGGCAGTCATTATCTCAAAAAATAAAAAACCCATTAAGTCAAAACCCATGAAGGAGACTTACAAAACTGGGGCATCCCGCTGACTGTAATTCCAAAAAGGAAACAGTTCAGGCAAAAAAAAGAAAGGGATAACAAAAATCAGACAAGAAAGAGGTCTTACAAACCCTCAACACAAAAAGGAATGACTGCCTATTCAAAATCAGTTATCAACATCCGAACCATCATTGGAATATCAGGACAAAGACTCAAACAAGGTCTAACGCACGATCAACTGAGCTTAGGTTCGAAGAACATCACGAAGAACGGGTGGGTACAAATAATTTGAGCCTTTATCCTTTGTTTCTTGAACCATGAACCAGACCACGTTATAACCCTTAAAAGTCCTGGCTGAAGCATGGGTTAGTTCGAAAGCATACTGTTACAAAAGGTATCCTGACTCCTTAAGGCTTACGGTAAATACGGAGTTGACATCACGTTTTACAAACATTCACTTGTTTTATGAAAAAGAATGCATTTTCAAAATCTTCAAGACAGACATAAGCTTTTCATTTTTAACATAATTTTGGTTGCATATGACTTTTTGTTTGAACAGCCGGGAAATTCGCACGATGAATACCTAGTGAACAAAAGCACTTCCAATCAAGGGGCATGACATGAGCATGGTCCATCATCTGGGGCAGTCCAATCAAGATTCGGAGAATCTCTCAAAGGCCAAATAGCCTGGGGCAAACCTCTGCCTGAGTCACTTGGGGCATTCCAACAACGAATCTTGCCTGATTAAACACTTTCTGGTGGCATGCCAAAACACTTCTAAACAGGGGCACCTCCCTACATCCTGAGAGCATGGACATAGTCGGAAAAAAATACTACGCGTAATCAAAGACCCGCTAGGTTGACACACCTAGGCAAAAATAAGGGCTTCCCGGTGAACCAAAAGGGTTCGGGCAAAAATAAGGGATGAAAAGAAAAAATCTGTACACCCGGCAAGTCGAAAACCTGAAAAGGCGGCTTGGGCAAAAATGGGTATCCCGGTGGACTGAAAACCCGGAAGGGCAGTCCAGGCAAAAGTTAGGGATCAAAGCGTACGACTATGTCCTGTCATCTTGTCCCCTGCCTACCTGAAGAAGGTTTGACCCTCAACAATTATCAGCATCCCACAGGTGCCTCCCCCATAGAAACAGGGGCAATAAAGAGTTGTCCAAGCGATCTAATTGTTCTGTCCTCCAAGGTATCAAGGTAGGTTCAGCTGAAGAACACAACCAGGTATCTTAGTTCCCCAGAGAGTGAGCCAGCAAGCAGTATACTCTCCTCAAGCAAAGCAGTTATCAACCTTAAGGAAGTTGGGTATCCTCCCGCAGATCTCAACCTTCCCCAGCAACATACATTCTTAACAAGCATCCCCGGCAGTCTTGGTCTAAAGATTGATCCCCGGCGGCATACCAACATTCAAAGGAATCACTTCCCCCGCAGTTCAAACTTCCCCAGGAAAGTCCAATCCAGTTTCCCCAGGAAAGTTGGAATTCATCGCCCCAAGCAGTAAGCTTATCCCCAATAGATTCTGGAAGCTCATCCCTCGCAGAGCACGAACGCGTCGTCCGGCTTTATTCAAAGAGTTATTTCCTTAACAGGATATAACTGGGTTATCCTCAGCGAAAAGCCACAGAAAGATCGTCGTCGACACAGTCTTCTTATCCCCAGTGAAGTCTATTAACACTTCCGACAACAAGGGTATCCCCAGCAGATTACTATCAACAATTCAGCAAGATATCTCTCTCCCCACAGAGTATTGCTCCCCAGCAAGATCGTCAGAGTACTTTCCTCCCCGCAGAGTTATTCCACTCGCCAAGTTTATTCCCCAACGGAGTCATCGTCTCCTACCGGTATTCTTGCAACTATCATCCCTAGCGGAAGCAATAAATCAATTCTCCAACATCAGCCCAGGAATGACTTCCCGGCACCCGTCAAGGATTTACTTTCCTAGATGAAAAACACATTCATAAAACATCACATACATCATTATAGCATGCATAGACACATCATATCATACAAATCTCATTTATGTTGAGAACATCATTGCTTGATCCATATCATGCATTGCATATGACTGACCTTTACCTTTCAGGAAAGATTCAGCTAAATTCTCAATCATATTTCAAGACCTAGACCGGTTCAGTTAATCGACTCCAAAGATTTCTTATCCAGTCCAAGGCCTTCTCTAGTCCAGCTAAATCGACTCCCAACAGATTTTTCTGATGAAGACTCAGTAGAAGTTATTTCAGGTTTTTCTCAGACGTCCGCTTTTGAGATTATAATTTCCTATGGTTCTCTCCCCGACGGTGCGTGAGATGATAATTCCATTCCAGGTTTTTCTCAGACGTCCGCTTTTGAGATTATAATTTCCTATGGTTCTCTCCCCGACGGTGCGTGAGATGATAATTCCATCCCAGGTTTTTCTCAAACGTCCGCTTTTGAGATTATAATTTCCTATGGTTCTCTCCCCGACGGTGCGTGAGATGATAATTCCATTTCAGGTTTTTCTCAGACGTCCGCTTTTGAGATTATAATTTCCTATGGTTCTCTCCCCGACGGTGCGTGAGATGATAATTCCATTCCAGGTTTTTCTCAGACGTCCGCTTTTGAGATTATAATTTCCTATGGTTCTCTCCCCGACGGTGCGTGAGATGATAATTCCATTTCAGGTTTTTCTCAGACGTCCGCTTTTGAGATTATAATTTCCTATGGTTCTCTCCCCGACGGTGCGTGAGATGATAATTCCATTCCAGGTTTTTCTCAGACGTCCGCTTTTGAGATTATAATTTCCTATGGTTCTCTCCCCGACGGTGCATGAGATGATAATTCCAGCCCAGGTTTTTCTCAAACGTCCGCTTTTGAGATTATAATTTCCTATGGTTCTCTCCCCGACGGTGTGTGAGATGATAATTCCAGCCCAGGTTTTTCTCAAACGTCCGCTTTTGAGATTATAATTTCCTATGGTTCTCTCCCCGACGGTGCGTGAGATGATAATCCCATTCCAGGTTCTTCTCAAACGTCCGCTTTTGAGATTATGATTTCCTATTGGTTCTCTGCCCGATACTGCGAAGATGGTAATTCCCACCAAGATTTTCTCAACGAGCGTTGTTGAAGTTAAAGTCACCCAAGGTTCTCTCACCGTTCATGCTGAGGTAGTAACCATCCCTGGTTCATTCATCATCTTGTGAAGCTCCAGATCCAGCTCCTGTAACCAGTCAGGACACATCTATACCAACCATCTGAAAACCAACTCCTGCAACGTGTCAGGTATTCATTTTTTCTTTTGCAGATATGCAGGTTCTCGCTAAGGAATCTCTGACGCGACCAATCTCCAAATGGCATCTATAAGCCCATCATCCTATCCACCAATCTCCAAATGGCATCTATAAGCCCATTCCCATCATCACACTGCTACTATGTGAGCGCAAATTTCTGGGCACTCTAGTGTTCAATCATCTTCTACCCTCGGATTACGAAAGGCACGTCAGCCAATCTGCATCCTCAGGTCTAAGAAGATTGAACAGGGGCAACTGTTGTACCCCAAAATTCCCCCCCCCCATATTCTTCAAGAAATGCCAAGTCAAGCTACAAAATTCTCCAAGGGTTGCACAGTGCAAGGACTTCCTAAACAGTCAAAATTAGGGTTTTTTGTTCTGATCAAGAAGATGAAGTTTCCAAGGTTCCAATCAAGTCCCACATGCCTACAAACATGGTCAAGCATCCTCATACCAAGTTTCAAGACTTTCAGCACAAAATTGCACAGTCAAAAACCCTAACTGCCCTACAGTCAACTGCAGTGGCAAAATGGTCATTTGGCAGTCAAAAGTTCAAATTTTTGGTCAACATCTCATTTTGAAGCCACAAACATCATTTGATCAATGCTTGATCATGATTCTCAAAGCTTGGCTCAAAAATCATCAAGATGCAAAAGTTTCCTTATTTGGACAGTTGAAAAAGTCAACTGTAAATTGACCAGAGCATAACTTTCACATGGATTATCAGAAAAATTCCATCCAAATCTCATTCTGAAGAGAAAGATATTTCCTACAACTCATCTTCATACTTCAAGTCCAAGAAATGCTCTCACAAAAAGTTATCAATTTCAACATTATAGGTCATTTTCAAAAGTCAACAAAAAGGGACTTTAAGTCAAAGGCCATAACTTGAGATTGGTAAATCAAAATGACATGGGACCAAAGGAATTGGTTATAGGACTCAAAGACCTTTCCAAAATGTCCAAGAACATGAGAAAAGCTTAAAAATTGAGCAAGTTATGCCTTGTGGAAGTTGGGAAATTTTTGGATATTTTGAAAAGTCAACATTGATTCAAATGACCTAAAATTGCTAATGGGCCTATTTTTCTTCCATAATTCATCATCCAATACATGTGCACGACCACTTGGCCCAAAGGGAAGTTTTTATTCATTTTTATTTATTTATTTGAATTTTTTATTATAATAATTCATTTAATCAAATAAAATACATGAAAAATATAAAACCAATGAAATAAAATCTTTTTGTGCATGAAATATATTCAATAATTCGTGCATGATCAGATATGGAAGGAATTGGATTGATTGGATATGATTGAGAGCAAAAACACATGAAAAAAGATTGAAAAAGATCTTTGAAAATCAAATTTCAAAAACAATGAATGCAAATGATTTGGTTTGTTTTTCTTGACCTAATTCACTCATACTTATACAAGGAATCAAAACCTAATGAAAAAAACCATTGAGCTGCGCTAGAAACTCCATTCATAAACTTGAAATTTTGTTTAAAAACTCAAAACTGAAAACAGGTTTGCAGGTCGTTTCAAGCCACGAGACTCATCCCATTGCAATCCTGGGACATCAAACAACGTGCTTGGATCAAAAACATCAATCCTAACGCCTTGAAACGGTATATAGAAGTCCAGTTTTTTTCACTTTTTCTCATAATCGTGTTTTACATTCTACGCACATTCATGGCATTTTGTTTATATATTCATGATCAGTGAAGTGTTTTAAAGCTAACCATGTGATTTGATTGGGTTTTTATGCGCTATACAAGAAATTGCCATGGTCATATTTTAGGGTTTACAGGATTTCAAATTGGGGGTTTTAAAATAAGGCAAAATTGGGACACCACGATGCCATGAACGTGTTCAGCATACTTGGACGAAGAATTTGAGACCCTCGCGCCTAATTTATGAGCGTCCTAGAGCTATTCGCTATTTTCCCAAAACCTGCCTAGGGGAACACCATGAAAACCGTTGCTTATTCTATTTGTGTTTCAGGAACGAGGAAGAAGAAGATGCGTGGCCAGCAATGATTGGTCCTTTTAAAATCAGCGCGCGCTTTTTATATTTTTCATGCCACTAACCAATTCTTATTTTTATTATTTGTTCGTTATTATATATACAACACGCGCATCTGGGACGGTTGGCAAGCGTAGTGACTGGTAAACTATAGGACCTGGGTTCGAGCCCCAGGTCCCCACCCTTTCCATATATTTTTTTTCAATTGATAATCACATGCAGATTCCATGCTGGAGCGCACCATACACTTTCAAGATCAAGCCGGCCACGCGTACCTGGGCATCAAATCAAAGGCTCAGATCTAAGGAATATGATGAACTCTGGTCAACGCTTCTGCACGTGAGTGAAAAAGTCTCCAAGGCCAAGAATCTAAATGGGCCAGATTGCTAAAGGCCTCACCTCCTATTTGGGGTCTGAACCCCCTTGGTTTGCAAATCTTCTTTACCTTCTTTTTATTAATTCTATTCTCTTTTAATTATTATATTCTTAATTAATTTATTATTTTTCATAAAAATACAAAACAATAAAAAAAAATCAGAAAGATAAAAAATAAAATAATAAATATTTTATTTAATAGTATTTTGTAAATAAATAACTTTAATTGATTAGTTTTAAATTAGGTTTAATTTCAACTTTTTTTTAATAATAAATATAAAAAACATAGAATTAGGGTTTAATTAATTTTCATCTCTTTTTTTTTCTTTTATAATAATTAAATATTAGATGTTTATTTTTATAATTAAATTGTATATAAAAATTAGGGTTAATTTTAGGTTAAAAACTTCAACATTTTTCTTAATAAATTAAAAATAATTAGAATTAGGGTTAGCATCTTATTTTGATTTTAATTAACTCTCTTTTTTCATTAAAATACTAAAAAATACCAAAAAACATTTCCTTTTCTTTTTTTTTTAATTAATTAATCAGTTTCATCATTTTATTTAATTTTGCAAAAAGGGTCCAACGCCCTCGTTTAATTCTCATTTAATTCGCGCATTTAATTTTATTCTTTTTAATATTTGATGTATCTCTCCCAAGGCCATGTAATCTTTATCTTTCGCATTTTAATTCTTTATTTTTCTGTCAAATCGGGTTCGAGAAATTTTGGCGATGTGGACCCGCGCCTTTTGTAATAGCTTAGAATTTTTTACCTTCCCGCAATATTTTTAACTGTTAAATCAAGGCATGAAAGAATGTATGGACAAAAATAAAAACAAACGTTAGATCACCAATAACCTGACAAAAGACAAAAATAAATGAAAACGACACACAAATCACACACCACCCCTAGGGTACGCCTCACTGTTGCCTTGCCTCGAAAGGTGATCGTCGAGTAGAGGATGTCTTAGTAAGTCCTCATGATCTGGGAACCTGGCATGAGGGTAGCTTCTAAGGTGTCTTCCCATTGCTCTGGTGATCACCATGTCCCGAACCTCGAATTGACCCGAACACCTCCAACGGTGGTGCTACCTACCTCTCAATGGTGGGATGACACTACTTTAAAGGACATTTACACAGACGAATTCCTTAGGGTAGGTAGACGACTCGTGGATACTTGCTCTAATTCAAAACAAAACAAATCAAAATACTCTTCACACCAACACATTTTCAAAAAGCTTTCGAAAGCATTTTTTCAAACACTCTTGAGGACCGATACAAGAGTCGAACTGAAATTTTCAAAGAGACTTTTTAAAACCCACAGTTGAAAAGCAAACAAACTATTTTGAAAACACAAGTGAGCAAGTATCTAAGAGCCCATGGATAACCATGGATAGAAAGGGTGCTAACACCTTCCCTTTCTATAATCTACCTCCCGAACCGAGAGCAATCTCTTTAAGGAATTTTTCTGTGCTTTTGTCCTTTCCATTTGGAGAAAATAAAAGACGGTGGCGACTCTTGCTTCCGCGACATTTCGCGAACCAGCGTTAAACAGTCAGTTCCAGATCCACTGATCACAGAACTGGCGACTCTGCTGGGGACTTAACTTAAAGTGAGGTGTACCTTAGGGTTAGTTCATAACTGTGTTTTCAATTGCTTTCCTTGTTTGCTTTAAATTGTGGGACCGTCTTGGGAGTTCTATAGATCCTAACCCGGATCTGGGGGATACCTTCTTAGAAAGTAGCAACAAGACTGTGAGGGAACTGTGCGGGGTATACCGACATGGTTGAAACAGTCTGCTACGTTGATGTGGCACTTTGGTGCGTACCGGTAACCCTTGAGTTCAGTCAAGGAGAGTACGGGGCCTCCGCATGGTGTCGTGAAACATCAACAGACCTTAGGAACCTTAATTGAACTATCTTGGCCTCTTTAGGGTAGTGAGATAACTGACTTTGGTGCAGTCCGAGGTTGGTTGATACTCGATACTACACTCAATTAAGGGTTGCTTTCCTGGAATATTTCGGTCGCCAGTTCAGTGGCTAAATCGAAACGATGAACAATGAAAGCAATCCCGTGATATTGGGACCCTTAGAACCCGGTTACTTTTGATAGGACAGGTATGAACCAACCAACTTCAAGAGGGTAATACCCAGACCCCATGCTGGCCTAAACCCTAAGGGTTTCTTTTGTGTGACTTGTGTGCCTTCCAACTTGACTATTTGCATGCTTGTTGTCTGACACTTGAGTTTCCTGCAGGTTTTGTTTATAGTCCTTAATTAGGACTTATAACAGGGTTTATCGAGTTCCTCGCAGGTTTTGTTTTTAGTCCTTAATTAGGACTCATGACAGGTTTTACTTGAGTTTATTGCAAGTTTTGGTTTGCAGTCCTTAATTGGGACTCATGACAGGGTTTACTCACATTACCCCATGCATACCATAACATCATACCATTGCATACATCCTAACCCATTTCAAGGATCTCAAGGGCTTGTGATGCAGGTCATGATGAATCAAACATCTAGCAAGGGGCAAAGAGGATTTATTTTCCTCTAGCCAAAGTTGTCAGGGGCTATGACCCACTTGATATGGTGAGCTTTGACACTTGAAGGAAAGTTCCCCGAGCCAAGGTTGTCAGGGGCTATGACCCACTTGATATGGTGAGCTCTGACTCCTGAAGAGGGTACCCTTAACCAAGGTTGCTGGGAAATCAAAACCAGACGTGATGACTAAAGTCAGGGGCTATGACCCACTGGATATGGTGAGCCTTTGACCCTTGGAAGAAAGACTCTCAACAAATATGAAGTTCTTTCAATCAAGCCACCGGATTCAAATGCTAACAATCTTCTTAATCTTCTTGTTTACCCTGCGAGGTCCTTGAAAACATTGCATGTCATACTCATCATTGCATAACAGGTGCCCTTTCTCTGCAGGTCACTTACCTTTCTCGCTGTTTATTTCAGCAATGGCTTCACAACAAGATAACCAGGACTTTCTTGCTCAAGAGACTCGGTTCGGGGAAATCCTCCTGAATCTATCCAAGGGGCAGGAAGAGCTAAGGACACTTCTCACGGAGACCTTTGTCAGGAACAGTGCTGAGGATGAAAAGCTGGAACACCTACAAGCTGAGGTGGATGCATTGAGGGCCCAGATGCTGGGGCAGGTGACTGCTATTCAAGGGTTAGCTCAAAGACAAGACGAGCTCTGGTTTCTCGTCAACCAACTGCTTCAGGGTAACCAGCTGGGGCAAAAGTCTAAGGGTAAAAAGCCAGTCATCGTCCGACCACCTTTGAGACAAAGAGGCAAGGAGAGAGCTCCCCAAATGGCTCCAGTATCACAAATTCAACATCACAACCAACAAAAGAGCGAGAGAAGGCAGTTCACTCAGCTCAGCATGACCTTATCCCAGATATTGCCACAGTTGCTGGAGACCAAGCTGGTAACTCTAAAAGAAGCTCCGAAGAACTAAAACACAACGTCACCGAAGTATAACCCCAACGCTCGCTGCGCTTATCATTCTGACAGCCCGGGGCATGCTACAGATGATTGTTGGAGCTTGAAAAATAAGATCCAAGACATGATCGACGCTGGAGAGATTCAGTTTAAAGTACCCAAGACTCCCCACGTGATCACTGCTCCCTTGCCAAAACATGGCTAGGATTGAGAAATTTTTGTTCATTCGAATGTTCAAGTTGCAATTCTCTTATGTTCAAACATTTACTCATGTTAAACATTGTTAGTTCATTAATGCATCGCATATGTCTGTTTTGAAGCAATATATTCGCATTCACTATATACAAATTATTTCCATATTTTTTCTAATGTCAACTCTTGATCTAAAATTCTAAGCCTCTTGAGGGAGGATGACGAAAACGATACCATAATCTACAGTATGCTTTTGAACAGACCCCGCTGATGAGGTACAGGCATTGTTTCAATCCCTAAACACTGGAGTTATAAGGATGATAATCCCTCGTCAACCCATCTGAGCCAAAGAAGTAGGAGTTTTTCTTTTCGAAATTTAAAACCCTCAATCATAACCTGGGGCAGGGTAGTCTCTCAGTTGATCCCCGTGCATAACAAATGGAACCAAAGAAGTCCTTACAAAACGAAGAAAGACAGTGATGGTTCCGAATAATCAATAAAGAAAGGCAGTCATTATCTCAAAAAATAAAAAACCCATTAAGTCAAAACCCATGAAGGAGACTTACAAAACTGGGGCATCCCGCTGACTGTAATTCCAAAAAGGAAACAGTTCAGGCAAAAAAAAGAAAGGGATAACAAAAATCAGACAAGAAAGAGGTCTTACAAACCCTCAACACAAAAAGGAATGACTGCCTATTCAAAATCAGTTATCAACATCCGAACCATCATTGGAATATCAGGACAAAGACTCAAACAAGGTCTAACGCACGATCAACTGAGCTTAGGTTCGAAGAACATCACGAAGAACGGGTGGGTACAAATAATTTGAGCCTTTATCCTTTGTTTCTTGAACCATGAACCAGACCACGTTATAACCCTTAAAAGTCCTGGCTGAAGCATGGGTTAGTTCGAAAGCATACTGTTACAAAAGGTATCCTGACTCCTTAAGGCTTACGGTAAATACGGAGTTGACATCACGTTTTACAAACATTCACTTGTTTTATGAAAAAGAATGCATTTTCAAAATCTTCAAGACAGACATAAGCTTTTCATTTTTAACATAATTTTGGTTGCATATGACTTTTTGTTTGAACAGCCGGGAAATTCGCACGATGAATACCTAGTGAACAAAAGCACTTCCAATCAAGGGGCATGACATGAGCATGGTCCATCATCTGGGGCAGTCCAATCAAGATTCGGAGAATCTCTCAAAGGCCAAATAGCCTGGGGAAAACCTCCGCCTGAGTCACTTGGGGCATTCCAACAACGAATCTTGCCTGATTAAACACTTTCTGGTGGCATGCCAAAACACTTCTAAACAGGGGCACCTCCCTACATCCTGAGAGCATGGACATAGTCGGAAAAAATACTACGCGTAATCAAAGACCCGCTAGGTTGACACACCTAGGCAAAAATAAGGGCTTCCCGGTGAACCAAAAGGGTTCGGGAAAAAATAAGGGATGAAAAGAAAAAATCTGTACACCCGGCAAGTCGAAAACCTGAAAAGGCGGCTTGGGCAAAAATGGGTATCCCGGTGGACTGAAAACCTGGAAGGGCAGTCCAGGCAAAAGTTAGGGATCAAAGCGTACGACTATGTCCTGTCATCTTGTCCCCTGCCTACCTGAAGAAGGTTTGACCCTCAACAATTATCAGCATCCCACAGGTGCCTCCCCCATAGAAACAGGGGCAATAAAGAGTTGTCCAAGCGATCTAATTGTTCTGTCCTCCAAGGTATCAAGGTAGGTTCAGCTGAAGAACACAACCAGGTATCTTAGTTCCCCAGAGAGTGAGCCAGCAAGCAGTATACTCTCCTCAAGCAAAGCAGTTATCAACCTTAAGGAAGTTGGGTATCCTCCCGCAGATCTCAACCTTCCCCAGCAACATACATTCTTAACAAGCATCCCCGGCAGTCTTGGTCTAAAGATTGATCCCCGGCGGCATACCAACATTCAAAGGAATCACTTCCCCCGCAGTTCAAACTTCCCCAGGAAAGTCCAATCCAGTTTCCCCAGGAAAGTTGGAATTCATCGCCCCAAGCAGTAAGCTTATCCCCAATAGATTCTGGAAGCTCATCCCTCGCAGAGCACGAACGCGTCGTCCGGCTTTATTCAAAGAGTTATTTCCTTAACAGGATATAACTGGGTTATCCTCAGCCAAAAGCCACAGAAAGATCGTCGTCGACACAGTCTTCTTATCCCCAGCGAAGTCTATTAACACTTCCGACAACAAGGGTATCCCCAGCAGATTACTATCAACAATTCAACAAGATATCTCTCTCCCCACAGAGTATTGCTCCCCAGCAAGATCGTCAGAGTACTTTCCTCCCCGCAGAGTTATTCCACTCGCCAAGTTTATTCCCCAACGGAGTCATCGTCTCCTACCGGTATTCTTGCAACTATCATCCCTAGCGGAAGCAATAAATCAATTCTCCAACATCAGCCCAGGAATGACTTCCCGGCACCCGTCAAGGATTTACTTTCCTAGATGAAAAACACATTCATAAAACATCACATACATCATTATAGCATGCATAGACGCATCATATCATACAAATCTCATTTATGTTGAGAACATCATTGCTTGATCCATATCATGCATTGCATATGACTGACCTTTACCTTTCAGGAAAGATTCAGCTAAATTCTCAATCATATTTCAAGACCTAGACCGGTTCAGTTAATCGACTCCAAAGATTTCTTATCCAGTCCAAGGCCTTCTCTAGTCCAGCTAAATCGACTCCCAACAGATTTTTCTGATGAAGACTCAGTAGAAGTTATTTCTGGTTTTTCTCAGACGTCCGCTTTTGAGATTATAATTTCCTATGGTTCTCTCCCCGACGGTGCGTGAGATGATAATTCCATTCCAGGTTTTTCTCAGACGTCCGCTTTTGAGATTATAATTTCCTATGGTTCTCTCCCCGACGGTGCGTGAGATGATAATTCCATCCCAGGTTTTTCTCAAACGTCCGCTTTTGAGATTATAATTTCCTATGGTTCTCTCCCCGACGGTGCATGAGATGATAATTCCATTTCAGGTTTTTCTCAGACGTCCGCTTTTGAGATTATAATTTCCTATGGTTCTCTCCCCGACGGTGCGTGAGATGATAATTCCATTCCAGGTTTTTCTCAGACGTCCGCTTTTGAGATTATAATTTCCTATGGTTCTCTCCCCGACGGTGCGTGAGATGATAATTCCATTTCAGGTTTTTCTCAGACGTCCGCTTTTGAGATTATAATTTCCTATGGTTCTCTCCCCGACGGTGCGTGAGATGATAATTCCATTCCAGGTTTTTCTCAGACGTCCGCTTTTGAGATTATAATTTCCTATGGTTCTCTCCCCGACGGTGCATGAGATGATAATTCCAGCCCAGGTTTTTCTCAAACGTCCGCTTTTGAGATTATAATTTCCTATGGTTCTCTCCCCGACGGTGTGTGAGATGATAATTCCAGCCCAGGTTTTTCTCAAACGTCCGCTTTTGAGATTATAATTTCCTATGGTTCTCTCCCCGACGGTGCGTGAGATGATAATCCCATTCCAGGTTCTTCTCAAACGTCCGCTTTTGAGATTATGATTGCCTATTGGTTCTCTGCCCGATACTGCGAAGATGGTAATTCCCACCAAGATTTTCTCAACGAGCGTTGTTGAAGTTAAAGTCACCCAAGGTTCTCTCACCGTTCATGCTGAGGTAGTAACCATCCCTGGTTCATTCATCATCTTGTGAAGCTCCAGATCCAGCTCCTGTAACCAGTCAGGACACATCTATACCAACCATCTGAAAACCAACTCCTGCAACGTGTCAGGTATTCATTTTTTCTTTTGCAGATATGCAGGTTCTCGCTAAGGAATCTCTGACGCGACCAATCTCCAAATGGCATCTATAAGCCCATCATCCTATCCACCAATCTCCAAATGGCATCTATAAGCCCATTCCCATCATCACACTGCTACTATGTGAGCGCAAATTTCTGGGCACTCTAGTGTTCAATCATCTTCTACCCTCGGATTACGAAAGGCACGTCAGCCAATCTGCATCCTCAGGTCTAAGAAGATTGAACAGGGGCAACTGTTGTACCCCAAAATTTGCCCCCCCATATTCTTCAAGAAATGCCAAGTCAAGCTACAAAATTCTCCAAGGGTTGCACAGTGCAAGGACTTCCTAAACAGTCAAAATTAGGGTTTTTTGTTCTGATCAAGAAGATGAAGTTTCCAAGGTTCCAATCAAGTCCCACATGCCTACAAATATGGTCAAGCATCCTCATACCAAGTTTCAAGACTTTCAGCACAAAATTGCACAGTCAAAAACCCTAATTGCCCTACAGTCAACTGCAGGGGCAAAATGGTCATTTGGCAGTCAAAAGTTCAAATTTTTGGTCAACATCTCATTTTGAAGCCACAAACATCATTTGATCAATGCTTGATCATGATTCTCAAAGCTTGGCTCAAAAATCATCAAGATGCAAAAGTTTCCTTATTTGGACAGCTGAAAAAGTCAACTGTAAATTGACCAGAGCATAACTTTCACATGGATTATCAGAAAAATTCCATCCAAAGCTCATTCTGAAGAGAAAGACATTTCCTACAACTCATCTTCATACTTCAAGTCCAAGAAATGCTCTCACAAAAAGTTATCAATTTCAACATTATAGGTCATTTTCAAAAGTCAACAAAAAGGGACTTTAAGTCAAAGGCCATAACTTGAGATTGGTAAATCAAAATGACATGGGACCAAAGGCATTGGTTATAGGACTCAAAGACCTTTCCAAAATGTCCAAGAACATGAGAAAAGCTTAAAAATTGAGCAAGTTATGCCTTGTGGAAGTTGGGAAATTTTTGGATATTTTGAAAAGTCAACATTGATTCAAATGACCTAAAATTGCTAATGGGCCTATTTTTCTTCCATAATTCATCATCCAATACATGTGCACGACCACTTGGCCCAAAGGGAAGTTTTTATTCATTTTTATTTATTTATTTGAATTTTTTATTATTAATAATTCCTTTAATCAAATAAAATACATGAAAAATATAAAACCAATGAAATAAAATCTTTTTGTGCATGATCAGATATGGAAGGAATTGGATTGATTGGATATGATTGAGAGCAAAAACACATGAAAAAAGATTGAAAAAGATCTTTGAAAATCAAATTTCAAAAACAATGAATGCAAATGATTTGGTTTGTTTTTCTTGACCTAATTCACTCATACTTATACAAGGAATCAAAACCTAATGAAAAAAACCATTGAGTTGCGCTAGAAACTCCATTCATAAACTTGAAATTTTGTTTAAAAACTCAAAACTGAAAACAGGTTTGCAGGTCGTTTCAAGCCACGAGACTCATCCCATTGCATTCCTGGGACATCAAACAACGTGCTTGGATCAAAAACATAAATCCTAACGCCTTGAAACGGTATATAGAAGTCCAGTTTTTTTCACTTTTTCTCATAATCGTGTTTTACATTCTACGCACATTCATGGCATTTTGTTTATATATTCATGATCAGTGAAGTGTTTTAAAGCTAACCATGTGATTTGATTGGGTTTTTATGCGCTATACAAGAAATTGCCATGGTCATATTTTAGGGTTTACAGGATTTCAAATTGGGGGTTTTAAAATAAGGCAAAATTGGGACACCACGATGCCATGAACGTGTTCAATATACTTGGACGAAGAATTTGAGACCCTCGCGCCTAATTTATGAGCGTCCTAGAGCTATTCGCTATTTTCCCAAAACCTGCCTAGGGGAACACCATGAAAACCGTTGCTTATTCTATTTGTGTTTCAGGAACGAGGAAGAAGAAGATGTGTGGCCAGCAATGATTGGTCCTTTTAAAATCAGCGCGCGCTTTTTATATTTTTCATGCCACTAACCAATTCTTATTTTTATTATTTATTCGTTATTATATATACAACACGCGCATCTGGGACGGTTGGCAAGCGTAGTGACTGGTAAACTATAGGACCTGGGTTCGAGCCCCGGGTCCCCACCCTTTCCATATATTTTTTTTCAATTGATAATCACATGCAGATTCCATGCTGGAGCGCACCATACACTTTCAAGATCAAGCCGGCCACGCGTACCTGGGCATCAAATCAAAGGCTCAGATATAAGGAATATGATGAACCCTGGTCAACGCTTCTGCACGTGAGTGAAAAAGTCTCCAAGGCCAAGAATCTAAATGGGCCAGATTGCTAAAGGCCTCACCTCCTATTTGGGGTCTGAACCCCCTTGGTTTGCAAATCTTCTTTACCTTCTTTTTATTAATTCTATTCTCTTTTAATTATTATATTCTTAATTAATTTATTATTTTTCATAAAAATACAAAACAATAAAAAAAAATCAGAAAGATAAAAAATAAAATAATAAATATTTTATTTAATAGTATTTTGTAAATAAATAACTTTAATTGATTAGTTTTAAATTAGGTTTAATTTCAACTTTTTTTAATAATAAATCTAAAAAACATAGAATTAGGGTTTAATTAATTTTCATCTCTTTTTTTTTCTTTTATAATAATTAAATATTAGATGTTTATTTTTATAATTAAATTGTATATAAAAATTAGGGTTAATTTTAGGTTAAAAACTTCAACATTTTTCTTAATAAATTAAAAATAATTAGAATTAGGGTTAGCATCTTATTTTGATTTTAATTAACTCTCTTTTTTCATTAAAATACTAAAAAATACCAAAAAACATTTCCTTTTCTTTTTTTTTTAATTAATTAATCAGTTTCATCATTTTATTTAATTTTGCAAAAAGGGTCCAACGCCCTCGTTTAATTCTCATTTAATTCGCGCATTTAATTTTATTCTTTTTAATATTTGATGTATCTCTCCCAAGGCCATGTAATCTTTATCTTTCGCATTTTAATTCTTTATTTTTCTGTCAAATCGGGTTCGAGAAATTTTGGCGATGTGGACCCGCGCCTTTTGTAATAGCTTAGAATTTTTTACCTTCCCGCAATATTTTTAACTGTTAAATCAAGGCATGAAAGAATGTATGGACAAAAATAAAAACAAACGTTAGATCACCAATAACCTGACAAAAGACAAAAATAAATGAAAACGACACACAAATCACACACCACCCCTAGGGTACGCCTCACTGTTGCCTTGCCTCGAAAGGTGATCGTCGAGTAGAGGATGTCTTAGTAAGTCCTCATGATCCGGGAACCTGGCATGAGGGTAGCTTCTAAGGTGTCTTCCCATTGCTCTGGTGATCACCATGTCCCGAACCTCGAATTGACCCGAACACCTCCAACGGTGGTGCTACCTACCTCTCAATGGTGGGATGGCACTACTTTAAAGGACATTTACACAGACGAATTCCTTAGGGTAGGTAGACGACTCGTGGATACTTGCTCTAATTCAAAACAAAACAAATCAAAATACTTTTCACACCAACACATTTTCAAAAAGCTTTCGAAAGCATTTTTTCAAACACTCTTGAGGACCGATACAAGAGTCGAACTGAAATTTTCAAAGAGACTTTTTAAAACCCACAGTTGAAAAGCAAACAAACTATTTTGAAAACACAAGTGAGCAAGTATCTAAGAGCCCATGGATAACCATGGATAGAAAGGGTGCTAACACCTTCCCTTTCTATAATCTACCTCCCGAACCGAGAGCAATCTCTTTAAGGAATTTTTCTGTGCTTTTGTCCTTTCCATTTGGAGAAAATAAAAGACGGTGGCGACTCTTGCTTCCACGACATTTCGCGAACCAGCGTTAAACAGTCAGTTCCAGATCCACCGATCACAGAGGTGTTCGGGTCAATTCGTTTGTAAGGACAGTGTGGTCACCAGAGCAATAGTAGGATACCTTAGAAGCTACCCTCATGCCATGTTCATGGACATGAGGACTTACTAAAACATCCTCTACTCGACGACCACGTTTCGAGGGGCAAGGCAACTGTGAGGCGTACCCTAGAAGTGGTGTGTGAATTGTGTGTCATTTTCAGTTATTATTTGTCTTGTCATGCATTTAGTGAGCTACGCATTGATTTTATTTGGGCATACATTCTTTCATGTGTTTATTAGCAGTTAAAAGGTGCGGGAATTAAAATGCGGGAAAATAAAGGTCCTACGCTATTACAAGGCGCGGGTCTACATCGCCAAATTAAACAAAGACCCGATTTGAATAAATAAAATGCGGAAAGTAAATGTCCTAATTATCTATTACAAGGCCTTGGGGAAATTACATAAGATTAAAAAAGAAAAATAAAAGCAAACGCGCGAAAAGGAATTATAATCGAAGGTGCAAGGGCGTTGGACCCTTTGAAGATTAGATTGGAATTTAAAGTAATTAATGATTAAAGAAAGAAAAGGTTATTTTTTTATGGTTTTTGGTATTTATGAAAATGAATAAAATTGATTAAAATTGGAAATTAAATAAAACCTATTTCTAAATCGTTTTTAATTATTAAAGAAAATATTTAAATTTAACCTAAAAATTTCCCAAAAATTTCCCAACTTCCACAAGGCATATCTTGCTCAATTTTTAAGCTTTGATCATGTTCTTGGACATTTTGGAAAGGTCTTGAAGTCCTCTAACCAATGCCTTTGGTCCCATGTCATTTTGATTCACCAATCTCAAAAAGGGTCAAAACCCTTAGGACGTCCCGATTCAATCTTTCGCGCGCGTATTTATTTTTAATTCATTATTTTGTATCTGCTCAGGAAATGTAATAGTTAATTAGGATCTTTTACCGTTTTCTTTATTTTTCTCGCACTTTATTTCCAAACGGGTTTTTGTTTTTTGGCGATGTGTAGACCCGCGCCTTGTAATAGTTAGATTTATCTTTCCGCACTTTATTTCCTGCAAATCATTTAACTGTTAATATGCCTGCAAGAATGTATGAAAAATAAAACCAATCCGTAGCTCACAAATAATATGCAAAGACAGTTTAACTGAAAAACAACGCACATGCACATGCCACTTCTAGGGTACGCCTTACTGGTTGCCTCGAACGTGGTCATCAAGTATAGGGTGTCTTAGAGGTCGCTCTCTTGTCTAAGATCCAGTTGCCTCAAAACGGTTACCTCGGATAAAAAAGGATCTAGGACATTAGGGTTACTTCTAAGGTGTCCTACTATTGCTTCGGTGACCACACATGTCCCTTACAATCGAATTGACCCGAATAACTCCAACGATGGTGCTACCTACCTCTCAATGGTGGGATGGCACTATCTAAAGGACTTCTACACAGCCTAATTCCTTAGAGTAGGTAGATTCTCATGGGTACTTGCTCTCTCAAAAACAAACAAAACATATTTTCACACCTACACTTTCTAAAAGTTTTCAAACAAATTTTTCATACACTCTTGAGGACTGATACAAGAGTTACTTAGAAATTTTTCAAACGAAACTTTTTCAAAACCCACATACACTTGAAAAGCAAACAGATTTTGAAAACATAAGAGCAAGTACCTAAGAGCCCGTGGATAACCACAGATAGAAAGGGTGCTAACACCTTCCCTTTCTATAAATCTACCTCTCGAACCGAGAAACATTCTCAAAGAAGGAATTTTGCTATGCTTTTGTCCTTTCCATATTGGAGAACATAAAAGACGATGGCGACTCTTGCTTACCGCGACATTTCACGAACCAGCTTAAAAAACAGTCAGTTCTATTTCCACCGATCACAGAACTGGTGACTCTGCTGGGGACACTTAATAAGTGAGGTGTACCTTAGGATTAGACCACTCTTATGTTTTCAATTGCCTGTTTTGATTGCTTTAATATTGTGGGCCTGTTTTGGGAGTTTCATAGATCCTAACCTGGATCTGGGGGATACCTTTTAGAAAGTAGCAACAAACTGTGAGGGAACTGTGCGGGGTATACCGACACGGTTGAAGCAGTTTGCTACGTTGATGTGGCACTTTGGTGAGTACCGGTAACCCTTGAGTCAAGTCAAGGAGAGTACGGGGCCGCCGCGTGGTGTCATGAAGCATCAACTGACCTTAGGAACCTTACTTGACCATCCTGGCCTCTTTAGGGGTAGTGAGATGACCGACTTTGGTGCAGTCCGAAGTTGGTAGATACTCAATACTACACTCATTGAGGGTTGTTTTCTTGGAATATTTTGATCGCCAGTTCAGTGGCTAAATCAAAACAATGAACATAGAAAACAACCCAATGATATTGAGCTCCTTAGAACCCGGTTACTTTTGATAGGACAGGTTTTGAGCCCACCAACTTCAAGAGGGTAGTACCACAAACTTCATGCTGGCCTAAACTCTAAGGGTTGTCTGGTGTGACTTGTGTGCCTTATCATGTTTGCTTTTTGTGAATACTTGTGGTGTGTCCTTATCATAACATCATAGCATCATAAAGCATCATATGCATTTACTGACCACTTCAAGGGTTCGAATCTTCATCTTTGTTCTTGTTTTGTAGGACATGGAAACTATCTGCAGAAAGACAATTCAGGTCAACCTTGTAAGGATCCCTCCTCAGCTTAAGGAGCCTACATCCAGGATTCCCGAGAACTCTTCCTTCAGTGAAAGGCATGGTAGACTCATCAGCTTGGTCAATACCAACATTGAAGAGGATATGGTGAAAGTGTTGTTCCAGTTCTTTGACCCTTTGCACCACTGTTTTACTTTCTCGGATTATCAATTGGTTCCTACCTTGGAAGAGTTTTCCCAGCTTCTGAAGGTCCCTATCCTTAGTCAACTACCCTACAACGGTACAGAAAAGGAGCCAAAACTTGAAGAGGTTGCTAAAGCATTATGCCTACAACCATCTGACATCAAGGGACATTGGGAAGTTAGAAGTGGTATCAAAGGGTTCTTGGCAAAGTTTCTGTTTGAGAAGGCCCAAGAATGTTGGAATTCCCTTGACCTACAAGCCTTTGAAGAAGTTGTGGCTCTCCTTGTCTATGGGTTGGTGTTGTTCCCGAATCCAGATCAGCTTATAGATATCAATGATGTTAAGATCTTCATGTCCAGGAATCATATACCTACGTTGCTTGGGGACATCCTTCACTCATGTTACACTCGAACCATGAGAAAAAGAGGTGTTCTCATGTGCTGCACTCCTCTCCTGGAAAGGTGGTTTATTTCGCACCTTCCACAATCAGTTTTGAAGAACGAGCGGGGTTTGAGATGGTCGCAACGGTTAATGACTCTTACACATGCTGATATACATTGGTGTTCTCGGTCTAGAGAGAATGTCACTATCATTGATCGTTGCGGGGAGTTTCCTAATGTTCCTTTACTTGGAATCAGAGGAGGTATTACTTACAACCTGTGTCTAGCTTTGAGACAGTTTGGATATGCTCGGAGGGATGGCCCTCATGACATGTTGATTCCTGACATAGTTTTTGACTTCGGCAATGATGCACAAGGACTTCGCCAGAGATTTATCAGAGCTTGGAGGATGCCCAACATGGTAGACAGCAAGACACTAGGGCACAAGAACTCCATCCCGTTGGAGCCTTATCTCAAGTGGGTACGAGCCCGCTCCCAGAAGCTGGTGATGCCATATCCTCATGTTCTCCCCGTGATCAAAGAGCCAGTTATGGAAGGAGAGGTGCCATACACCATTCAACATCCTGACATGCCAACATCTTGGGAAGAAATGCAAAAGAGCTGGATCCAACTCAAGGAAGAACGGAATTCTCTTGAAACCAGTCTACATGCCAATAAGAAGAAGGTCTTGGATCTCACCCGTCTACTCCATGAGGAAAAGACCCCCAACACCTACATCGCTCCAAAGAGGATGCGCAGTGTCTTTTGGGATTAATTATTTTGTATTGTTTTGCCCATGAGGCCCTGATGTACTGAACAGATTATTTCTTAATACAACGTGTGTTTCCTTTTTGTCTACAACGAATTTGAACTTTCGAACCCTTGAATGCATTGCATAAATAGCATATCATGCATCATGTGCATAACAAGTACTATTTTTCTACAGGTTGCTTAATCTTCTTCGCTGTTTATTTCAGCACTCAATCATCATGAATCCTGAACCAACTACTGAACAAGCTATCAAGGCCCTCCAGGCCCAGAACGCCCAGTTTCAAGAGCTGGTCATGAGCTTAGCCCAAGGACAACAGGAGTTGAAGGCTTTGCTCCTGAAGAAGAAGAAGAAGAAGAGGACTGTGTTGTTCAACACTGGACGCAGACTCGGGAATACACTGCAGAATGAAGCTGAGCTGACTACTCCATCTGTTGGGGAAGGCAGTCACCAGGAGGGAAGGGTTCCTAGTCCTGCAGTCTCTGACACCGAGACAGACTTCAATGATGAACAGTACCCGCCTGCTGAGGACAGGTACAAACAGTTGGAGGACCGGTTAAAGGCCATGGAGATCCAATACGTGCCTGGGTTGGATTTTGGAGACTTAGGGTTATCTTCCGGGGTGGTGATTCCACACAAGTTCAAGGCGCCTGCCTTTGTGAAGTACGACGGGGCTTCCTGTCCTAAACTGCACCTCCGCTCTTATGTAAGGAAGATCCAGCCTTACACTGCAGACAAGAACTTATGGATCCATTTCTTCCAGGAGAGTCTTTCAGGGACTCAACTCGAATGGTTCTATCAGCTGGATGGAACCAATATTCGTAACTGGGATGACTTGGCTACTGCTTTTTATAAGCAGTATCAGTACAATTCCGACCTCGCTCCTACGCGTACCCAACTCCAGGGTATGTCACTTGGGACGGGTGAAGGTTTTAAGGAGTACGCGCAGAAGTGGAGAGACCTGGCCGGCAGGGTGCAGCCACCGTTGACTGACCGTGAACTCGTGGACATGTTCTTGGGGACCCTGTCTGGTCCTTTCTTTAATCATCTGATCGGTAATTCCTCTGCTGAGTTTACGGACCTGATCCTGACTGGTGAGAGGATCGAATCTGGTATCAAATCGGGGAAGATACAGAAAGGCGCCTCCTCGAGTACTGAAAAGAAGCCCTTCAAAAAGGAAGCTAGTGCTGTGTATGGTCCTAGGAGACAGAACAAACCGAAATGCCACCAAGCTGTCAACGCGGTGGTAATTTTAAAGCCTGCTGCTGCTCCTCAGCAATACAACTAGCTGTGATCGGTGGAAATAGAACTGACTGTTTTTAGCTGGTTTCGCGAAATGTCGCGGTAAGCAAGAGTCGCCACCGTCTTTTATGTTCTCCAACATGGAAAGGACAAAAGCACAGCAAAATTCCTTATTGAGAATGTCTCTCGATTCGGGAGGTAGATTTATAGAAAGGGAAGGTGTTAGCACCCTTTCTATCCATGGTTATCCATGGGCTCTTAGGTACTTGCTCTTATGTTTTCAAAGTGTTTGTTTGCTTTTCAAAATGTGAGTGGGTTTGAAAAAGTTTCATTGAAAAATTCCTAAGTAACTCTTGTATTTGTCCTCAAGAGTGTTTGAAAAATTTGTTTTGAAAGCTTTTGAAAGTGTCAGTGTGAAAAGATTGTTTGGTTTGTTTTTGAAGAGAGCAAGTACCCATGACTCATCCACCTACCCTAAGGAATTAGGCTATGTAAGAGTCCTTAAGGTAGTGCCATCCCACCATTGAGAGGTAGGTAGCACCACCGTTGGAGGTGTTCGGGTCAATTCGATTGTAGGGACAGTGTGGTCACCGAAGCAATAATAGGACACCTTAGAAGTAACCCTAATGTCCTAGATCCTTTTTAATCCGAGGCAACCGTTTCGAGGCAATTGGATCTTAGACATAAGGGCGACCGCTAAAACACCCTATACTTGACGACCACTTTCGAAGGCAACGAGTGAGGCGTACCCTAGAAGTGACAGGTGCATTGTGTGTTGTTTTCAGTTTATATTTATCTTGGATTAGGCAATTGTGGGCTACGAGTTGTTTTTAATTACCATACATTCTTTTATGCAATTTAGCAGTTAGGAGTGCGGAAAATTAAATACGGAAAGGTACAAGCTACGCTATTACAGGGCGTGGGTCTATACATCGCCAAAAAACAAAGACCCGTTTTTGATAAAGGTGCATAAAGTAAAAAAAAAACAATAAACCTAATTACTATTACATGCCTGAAACAGTTACATAATAATCCAATAAGAAAATAATGCGCGAAATGAATTAAACTGGAACGTCCGAGGGCTTTGGACCCTTTTGAGAAATTAAGAGTTTTTGTCCTTTGCTTGAATTAAATTAAAATTAAACCTAGTTATTTAATTAATTAAAGAAAGATGTTTTTTATGTTTTTTTGTATTTAATGAAAATAAAGAAATTAAAATCAAAAGAAAACCCTAGTTCTAAATTTATTTTAATTTTTGAGAAAATGTTAAAGTTAACCTAATTTAAGCTAATTAGTTAATTTACATATTATTTACAAAAATAATAATTAATAAATAGTAATAATGATGATTAATAAAATATGGTTAAAAATGTCAAAACCTAATTCTATGCACTTTTTATTTGTTAAGAAAAAAAGATTAAAATTAAAACCTAAATTAAACTAAGTTAGTTATTAGTATTTATTTACAAAAATAAGTTAATGGTGAAATTTAATAAATAATAAAAATATATTTACACTTTTGATTTTTCTGATTTTTATGTTATGAAAAAAATTAATTTATGGTGAGTTAATAATAATAATTAAAATAATTAAAAGAAAATAAAAGAAAATAAAATAAAATTAATTATGCAAACCAAGGGGGTATGTTGGCCCAAGTGGAGGTGAAATGCTGGAATTCAGGCCCAAGAAGCACAAAGCCTCGTTGACTTTCCTGATCATGTGCCTTCTTGTTGACTGGAACACACCATGGACTCCATCTCTTGGCCACTGGATTACTGATGGGAATACTTGGCATGCTGGAATCATGAGGCCTATGGTGGAACACTGGACGCATATTGCACTGGATTATATTGGAAAAAATGTAAAGAATTATATGGGGGACCTGGGAATCGAACCCAGGTCCCAGTGATGAACAAACACGTCACTAGCCACTCAACCATCACGTTGTATTTGTAATAATAATAACCAACGAAAATAATATGTGAAAAGCAACAATTATGCTGGGACATTAAAAAAACGCGCCATGGTTTGAATGATCCACTAGCATGCTTCCACATCTGTTGTCTTCTTCGTTTTTCCTGCAAACATGAACAAGATAGCGGGGGTTTTAAACCCCCACTAACTACAAATCCCAATAATAGCGATTAGCAGCACAAATCACATAAATTGAGCGCGAGGGTTTGGTTGAATTCGTCTGGCCTTGACGAATTCAACCATAGTCATGATGTGGTCCAATTTTTCCTTATGCATAAAGCCCTAATTGAGAGCTTCAGCAACCCTAGATTTCGTTCATGGTGGATTTTGATTCAGAAGGCTATAACTCAATTGGATTATGCCAATCGCTTCAGAAGGTCCCTATTAACATAAATCAAACAAGAAAATAGATTAAAAACGTATGGATCATGTTATGCAGTTTTGGAAATATATTCAAACCGTGGGACTCGTGTTCTTTGATTCTTCGCGTGTTAGGACTGGTTTTTGATGGCAATGGCTTCCTGGAGACTCAGGCAATATGTTTGAATCAAAAAGAAGCTTTGAATTGCGCTGCAAATAGGAATTCAGTTTCACCCTCTTCTTGAGTTTTTTGCAATTTGGTTATATGGTTTCAGCAGCAATTGTGCGTGTCCAAGAATAGGGTTAGCTTTTGCCTTTGTATTGGAACAAAATTAGGTTAGAATTAAGCCCATAAGTCCATGCAATAATGTTTTCAATCCTTGATTTTCAATCATATAATTTCCAATCTTTTTTGAATGAAAACCTTGCCAAATATGGATGATTTTCCCTTTTTGATTGAGAAACGAGTTTTCCAGCTTTCCCTGATCTGATTTGCCTCACAAAAGATCCAAAAAACATATCTTTTTAATTTTCCTATAATTAAAATCAATTAAATGAATTAATATTAATAAAAATTCAAATAATTAATTAAAAATAAGAAAATAAATCATTTTAAGTTCAATGGGTCGTGCATAGGCTTTGGGTAAAGATTCAAGAAGGAAATTGAGGCCCATTAGCAAAAATGAAGTGTTTTAGGCAAAGTTGACTTTTGAAAGTTCCCAAAAATTTCCCAACTTCTCCAATGCATATCTTGCTCAATTTTGAATCTATGAAGATGTTCTTTGACATTTTGGAAAGGTCTTGAAGTCCTCTAACCAATGCCTTTGGTCCCATGGCATTTTGATTTACCAATCTCAAGTTATGGTCTTTGACTTAAAGTGCATTTTTGTTGACTTTTGAAAATGACCTATAATGTTGAAATTGATAACTTTTTGTGAGAGCATTTCTTGGACTTGGAATGTGAAGATGAGTTATAGGAAATGTCATCCCCTTAAAAATGAGCATTGGATGTGATTTTTATGATGAACCATGAAAAAGTTATGCCTTGGTCAAGTTACAGTTGACTTTTTCAGCTGTCCAAAAATAGAAACTTTTGCATCTTGAGACTTTTTGAGCCATGCTTGTGGAATCATGATCAGGAATTGATCAAATGATGATTGTGGCTTCAAAATAAGATGTTGACCAAAAATTTTGACTTTTGACTGTCAAATGACCATTTTGCCCCTACAGTTGACTGTGAAGCAATTAGGGCTTTTGACTATGCAACTTGATGCTGTGAGTCTTGAACCTTGACATATGGATGCTTGACAATGTATATAGGCATATGGGACTTGATTGGACCCTTGAAAACCTCAATTTCTTTGCAAGAACCAAAACCCTAATTTTGACATTGTTAGGAGGCAATTGGACTGTGCAATCCTTGAGAGATTTTGAACCATCTAGAGATTGATCTTGGCAAATCTTGAAGAATATGGGAGGGCAAATTTTGGGGTACAACAGTTGCCCCTGTTCAATCTTCTTAAACCTGAGGATGTAGATTGGCTTGCGTGCCTTTCGTGATCCAAAGGTGGAAGATGATTGAACACTAAAGTGCCCAAAAATTTGCACTCACATAGTAGAATGTTAGAAGTGTGATGGCGGGAATGGGCTTAAAGATGCCATTTGGAGAGATGATGGACAGGAGGATGGGCTTATAGATGCCATCTGGAGACTGTTGTTGCGTGGATGGGCTTGTAGATGCCATCTAGGTGTCGATCGCGTAAGAGATTCCTTAGCGAGAATTTGCGTACCTGAGAAAGAAAAATAATTACCTGGCCTGTTACAGGGGTTGATCTTCAAACTCTTTATGTAGACGTGTCTTGGCTGGATACAAGTATCGAATCTCCAAACTCTTCATGTAGGTATGCCCTGGCTGGATACAGGTGTCGAATCTACAATCAGTTACTCACAGATGTGCCCTGGCTAGATACAGGAATCGAATCTGGAATTAGTCGTCAACAGATATGCCCTGGCTGGATACAGGAATCAAATCTTCAAACTCTTCATATGTGCCCTGGCTGGATACAGGAATCGAATTTGGAATTAGTCGTCAACAGATATGCCCTGGCTAGATACAGGAATCGAATCTTCAAACTCTTCAGACGTGCCCTGGCAGGATACAAGAATCGAGTCCGGAATTAGTCGTCAACAGATATGCCCTGGCTGGATACAGGAATCGAATCTTCAAACTCTTCAGATGTGCCCTGGCTGGATACAGGAATCGAGTCCGGAATTAGTCGTCAACAGATATGCCCTGGCTGGATACAGGAATCGAATCTTCAAACTCTTCAGACGTGCCCTGGCTGGATACATGAATCGAGTCTGGAATTAGTCATCAACAGATATGCCCTGGCTGGATACAGGAATCGAATCTTCAAACTCTTTAGACGTGCCCTGGCTGGATACAAGAATCGAGTCCGGAATTAGTCGTCAACAGATATGCCCTGGCTGGTTACAGGAATCGAATCTTCAAACTCTTCAGACGTGCCCTGGCTGGATACAGGAATCGAGTCCGGAATTAGTCGTCAACAGATATGCCCTGGCTAGATACAAGAATTAAATCTTCAAACTCTTCAGACGTGCCCTGGCTGGATACAGGAATCGAGTCCGGAATTAGTTGTCAACTGATATTCCCTGGCTGGATACAGGAATCGAATCTTCAAACTCTTCAGACGTGCCCTGGATAGATACATGAATCGAGTCCGGAATTAGTCGTCAACAGATATGCCCTAGCTGGATACAGGAATCGAATCTTCAAACTCTTCAGACGTGCCCTGGATGGATACAGGAATCGAGTCCGGAATTAGTCGTCAACAGATATGCCCTGGCTGGATACAGGAATCGAATCTCTAAACTCTTCATGCAGACATGCCCTGGCTAGATATAGGTGTCGAATCTACAATCAGTTACTCACAGATATGCCTTGGCTAGATACAGGAATCGAATCTGGAATTGCGAAAGTTGATAGTAATCATCTTTGGATTGACCTTTTTCTTGAAGAGGCAAAACATCAGTAGTATGCAATGTCATGATGTATGAAATGCACAATGTCATGATGTTCTCAAGAATAAATGAGATTGTATGTTCATGATGCGTTTGTGCATGCTATAATGTATGAAGATGTGATGTTTATGAATGTATTTTTTGTCTAGGAAAATAAATCCTTGACGGATGCCGGGAAGTCAAATCCTAGGCTGATATTGAAGAGGAGAGTTCTTCGTTTCCGCTGGGGATGATGGTTTCAAGAATAATCTGGTAGGAGAATATGACTCCGTTGGGGAATAAACTTGATGAAGAGGTTACTCTACGGGGAATAATCTGTGGGAAGAGATACTTTGCTGAGGTTTTAATGATAACTCCGCTGGGGATACCGTTGATATGTTATGTTGGGGAATTTGATGAACTCCGCTGGGGGATAGGAAGAACTTCGCCGGGGACGATCCTTCCACTGTAATAAGCTGAGGATAACCCAGTTATATCCTGGTGGGGAAATAACCTTTGAATAAAGCCGGGGAGAGCGTTCGTACTCTGTAGGTGATAAGCTTCCAGAATCTACTGGGGATAAGCTTCCTACTGGGGAGATTGATTCAACTTTCCTGGGGAGACTTAGGATTGCACTGGGGAAGTGGCTCTACTGGATGTCCGGTATTCCGCCGGGGAACAATCTTAGATCAAGACTGCCGGGGATGCTTGTTAGGAATGTTTGTATACTCCGTTGGGGAATATTGAGATCTTCTGGGGATACCCAACTTCCTTGAGGCTGACAGTAGGCTAACTCTGCTTGGGGAGAGCATTGTTGACTTGCTGGAGATACTGTGCCTTTTCAGGGCTGATGGGAGACCAACTCTGCTTGGGGAGAATTGTTGAATCTTGTCTTACTCGGCGGGGAGTGAAGGTATCTGGGTTACATTCTTCAGCCGAACTTACCTTAGTACCTTGGTGGACAGAGCAACTAGATCAGTTAGACAACTCATTATTGCCCCTGTTTCTGATGTCATCTGTAATTAGTCCTTTGTTTCGCATGCAAATATTTATGAGTTAGCAATTAGTGTCAAATGCATATATCAAAAATGAACATTGGACGTTCTTCGCAAAACAAAACAGATAAAGGAAAAACAATTGGCAATTTATCTGAAAAGTGAATTTGTATTGATTTTGGAATTTGCCTGTAAATAGGCGTTTATGTACAAGAGGCTGACGTCCTAGTAAGAGAACACCGCCGAACAACAGAGTTTATACATTTTTGTGAAAAGGAAAACAAAACAGCTATGTGAAAGGAATAATCCCACTGGGTTCCAACTCTGCTATCGCCTTTATGTCTTCAAGCGTCTCATCACTTGGCTGCTTAGTTGAAGATGAAGCTGATTGATCGATGTCGTCTGAATCTGACATTTGATACCGGATTCCGGATGCAATGTGATCCAATGAGACATAGTATTACGCTTTAATCCCTAACTTTTGCCTGGACCGCTGTTGTACCCCAAAATTTTCCCTCCCATATTCTTCAAGATTTACCAAAATCAATCTCCAGATGATTCAAAATCTCTCAAGGGTTGCACAGTCCAATTGCCTCCTAACACAGCCAAAATTAGGAATTTGGTTCTGGCAAAGAAATTGAGGTTTTCAAGGGTTCAATCATGTCCCACATGCCCATATACATTGTCAAGCATTCATATGCCAAGTTTCAAGACTCGCAGCATCAAATTGCACAGTCAAAAACCCTAATTGTTCCACAGTCAACTGCAGGGGCAAAATGGTCATTTGACAGTCAAAAGTAAAAAATTTTGGTCAACATCTTATTTTGAAGCCACAAACATCATTTGATCAATTCTTGATCATGATTCTCAAAGTATGGCTCAAAAAGTCTCAAGATGCAAAAGTTTCTATTTTTGGACAGTTGAAAAAGTCAACTGCAAATTGACCAGGGCATAACTTCCACATGGTTTATCAGAAAAATCCCATCCAAAGCTCATTTTGAAGATAATGACATTTCCTACAATTCATCTTCACACTTCAAGTCCAAGAAATGCTCTCACAAAAAGTTATCAATTTCAACATTATAGGTCATTTTCAAAAGTCAACAAAAAGGCACTTTAAGTCAAAGACCATAACTTGAGATTGGTAAATAAAAATGACATGGGACCAAAGGCATTGGTTAGAGGACTTCAAGACCTTTCCAAAATGTCCAAGAACATGATCATAGCTTCAAAATTGAGCAAGATATGCCTTGTAGAAGTTGGGAAATTTTTGGGAATTTTGAAAAGTCAACTTTGCTTCAAAAGCTTCAAAATTGCTAATGGGCCACAAATTCTTTCATGAATCATTACCCAAAGGCTATGCACGACCCATTAAGCTCAAAGGGATTTATTTTCTTATTTTTGATTAATTATTTGAATTTTTATTATTATTAATTCATTTAATTAGTTTTAAATATGAGAAAAATATCAAATCATGTTTTTAAATCTTTTTTGTGCAGCAAATATCTTCCACATATGCAAAAGATTTCGTGCATTATCTCAAGGGGACAAGATCCTCCCTATTTGGCAAGTTTTCCAAGGCAAAAAGATTGAAAAAAGATGTGAAAAATCAAAGATTGAAATCATTAATTCAATGGATTATGGGCTTGTTTCTTGACCTAATTCCATTCACCTACAAAGGCATAACATAACCTAATGCTCATGGACACGAAAAACTGCTCAAAAAAGACATAACCAAATTGCAACTTTTGACAAAAATTTTGGAATCTGAAATCATATTTGCAGGGTGTTTCAAAGCATAACAAGCATTCCATTGTGTTGCTGGACCTTCCAGGAATAGATTGCAATCAAGAACACGCCTCCACACTCAAAGAAACGGTAGAACGGCATCGTGCTTGTCACAAACATATCCATTATCGTTTTTTAATTCTCATGCATTATTCATATGTTTTAAAGGTTGATTCTTGCTAATATTGATGTTCTGAAGCGAATGGTACCATTTAATTGAACTAACGATGCTTGTGTCAAAATCTGCCATGGTTAGAACTTAGGGTTTCAGAAGCTCTAAATTGGGGACTTCTTCATATGGAAAAATTAGACCTTAAAACCTATGCCATTAAACTCGTTGCAACAAGACGAAGCTATTAATAACCTCGCGCCCTTTTTATATTTGTCCATCTGCTAATCGCTATTTTTTCTGGTTGAGTTTAGTGGGGGTTTAAAAACCCCCGCTATTTGCTTATGTTACAGGCAGAAAGAGGAAGAAGAAGCTAGTGTGTCATCACCTAATAGGGGTATTCAAACTTGGCGCGTGAATTTGTTGTTCATACCATTAACGCTTTGTTTTCTATTATAATAATTATGTTCCATAATATTAACAAATGCGTGCAATAGCCTGGTTGGTTGTTGAGGTGTCCTGCAGGTACTGGGACCTGGGTTCGATTCCCAGGTCCCCCCACATATTTCATATTTTTCCTCTTAACGTGCTCATATGCAGCGCCTCCCCCAGGGTTCATCATACAACTCCACATCCAAGCCTGCCACGCGCCCATGAGCTTCAATCTGAAGGCCACAAAGGGAGTTCTACCATGTACTTCAGTCAATGGATCCACACGCAAGCACAGAAAGTCAAAAAAGGGCTTTGATTCAGTGGGCCAAAATGCTTCCAAAACCTCCATAATGGGCCTGAAACCCCCCCTGGTTTGCATTCTTCAATTTTATTTTCTTTTTCAATTTTAATTCTTTTAATTATTTTTTTTATTGTTTCTTTAATTCCATAAAATAATTTTCACAATAATAAAAAAACAGAAAATCAAAAAATGCAATATATTTAATTATTATTATTTCACCATTAATTTATTTTGTAAATAAACTTTAAATAATTAATTTAGTTTAGTTTAGGGTTAAATTTTAAATCTTTTCTTAATAAATTAAAATAGGTAGAAATTAGGGTTTTTTAGCATTTTCATCCTTTTCTTAATAAATAATTTTTTCTTATTATTATTAATTACCATTTATTTTTTGTAAATAAACATGTACATTAATTATTTAGTAAATTAGGTTAAACTTTAATATTTTTCATTAATAATTAAAAACAACTTAGAATTAGGGTTTCTCTTAATTTCTTTATCTCATAGATACCAAAAACTTAAAAAAACAATTTCTTTTCTTTTAATTAAATAATAACTAGACTTTTAATTCAATTTAATTTCAAAAGGGTCCAACGCCCTCGAACGTTCAACTTTAATTCTTTCGCGCATTTATTCTTATTTTTCTTTTTTCAATATTATGTAACTGTTCAAGCCATGTAATAGTAATTAGGAATTTATTTTACTTTCCGCATTTTTATTAAAACGGGTCTTTGTAATTTGGCGATGTATAGACCCGCGCCTTGTAATAGCGTAGGATTTTACTTTCCGTGTTTAAATTTCCGCACTTTTAAATTATAATCGCATGAAAGAATGTATGGCCTAAATTAAAAACAAGCGTAGATCACCATGATACATGTACAAGATAAAACATAACATGAAAACAACACACAAATTCACACACCACTCTTAGGGTACGCCTCACTGTTGCCTTACCTTTGAAACGTGGTCGTCGAGTATAGGACGTTTTAGTAAGTCCTTATGTCCGTTGATCCATATGCCTCAAAACAAGTTGCCTCGGAAAAGTTGCCTCGAATTAAAAAAGGATCAATGGCATAAGGGTAGCTTCTAAGGTGTCCTATTATTGCTCTGGTGACCACACTGTCCCTAACAAACGAATTGACCCGAACACCTCCAACGGTGGTGCTACCTACCTCTCAATGGTGGGATGGCATTACCTTAAGGACGTTTACACAGCCTAATTCCTTAGGGTAGGTAGATGACTCATGGGTACTTGCTCTTTTCAAAACAAACAAAAACAACTTTTCGCACCTACACTTTCAAAAGTTTTCAAACAAATTTTTCATACACTCTTGAGGACAGATACAAGAGTTACTTAGAAATTTTTTAAACGAAACTTTTTCAAAACCCACGCACAATTGAAAAGCAAACATTTTGAAAACACAATGAGCAAGTATCTAAGAGCCCATGGATAACCATGGATAGAAAGGGTGCTAACACCTTCCCTTTCTATAAATCTACCTCCCGAACCGAGAAACTATCTCATAAGGAATTTTGCTGTGCTTTTGTCCTGTCCATGTTGGAGAAAATAAAAGACGGTGGCGACTCTTGCTTACCGCGACATTTCGCGAACCAGCGTTAAACAGTCAGTTCCAGATCCACCGATCACAGAACTGGCGACTCTGCTGGGGATACTTATAAAGTGAGGTGTACCTTAGGACTAAGATCACTTGTGTTTTCAATTGCTGTGTTTGTTTGCTTTATTATTGTGGACTGCATCGGAGTTACATAGATCCTAACCCGGATCTGGGGATACCCTGTTAGGTAGCATAAGCTGTGAGGGACCTGTCCGGCGTAGACCGACATGGGTGAAGCAGTGGCTACGTTGGTGTGGCACCTTGGTCTGTACCGATATCCCTTATGTCGCAACGAGGAGAATATGGGTCTTCTGAGGAGTCATTAAGCACCAACCGACCTTAAAACCTTAAATGACCCAACTTGGCCAATAGAACAGTAGCAGTATGCTACGCCCATTGAGGCTAAACTCTCGTGATGGTTCTGGCCGCAAGAAAAGATTGCGATGCTGGAGTTATGACCGATTGAGGGTAGTCAATGATATTGGGATCCTCTAGAACCCGGTTACTTCTGATAGGACAGGTCTTAACCAACTGAACTGAAAGAGGGTAATACCTAGACCTCATGCTGGCCTAAACTCTAAGGGCTTGTCTTGTGTGACTTGTGTGCCTTATCATGTTTGCCTTGGTGAATATTTGTGGTGTGCTTTATCATAACATCATGCCATCATAAACATTGCATGCATCTTGCATAAGGACTAACCATTTCAAAGACAAGAGGGTTTCACCTTTGCTCTGTTTTGTAGGACATTATGATGCATATGCGAAGGAACACTATTTGGCTCAACTTTGTTCACCCACCTGATTTGCTCAAAGAATTGGTTAGCAGAATTCCAAATACTACTTCCTTCATCCAGAGGCATGGTTCTCTTCTCAGTTTAGTCACGGCAAAGTGGGACCAACAACTGATGAGTTTCCTGACACAGTTTTATGACCCTCTGTACAATTGCTTCACCTTTCAAGATTTCCAACTGGTCCCTACCCTGGAAGAGTTCTCTGATTTGCTTGGCATACCTATCTTGGATCAGACTCCCTACACTGGTTGGGAAAAGACTCTTAGGATTGAGGAGATTGTTGCAGCTCTTCCTTTGACCCACAAGGAGGTAATGGACAACTGGGTGACTAGAAGCAAAGTTAAGGGTTTCTTGGCCAAGTTTCTGATTGGTAAGGCTAACAGTTTCTGGAATGACCTGGACTTTAGGGCGTATGAAGACATTCTGGCTCTCTTAATCTATGGTCTAGTCTTGTTTCCTAATCCTGATAACTTCATTAACGTCACTGCCATAAGGATCTTTATGTCTCGGAACCCTGTGCCCACTCTCTTGGGCGACATCCTGCAACAACTTTATGCTCGTACTTCCCGAAGACGAGGAACTCTATGGTGTTGTGCTCCTTTGTTAGTGAGGTGGTTTATTTCGCACCTCTCTAAGTTCGTGCTGAAGAACAAAGAAGGAAGAGGTTGAGCTCATAGGTTAATGTCTCTCACTGATAAGGACATCATTTGGACTCTCAGAGGTTTGGATGAGGTGACTGTTATTGATCGTTGCGGAGAATATCCTAATGTTCCTTTGATTGGTACCCAAGGAGGGATCTCTTATAATCCATGTCTAGCTCTCCGTCAGTTTGGAAGAGCCAGAAGAGTAGGGCCTCATGAGATGTTGGTGCCTCACATCAGTTTTGAGTTTCAGGTAGATAGTGACGAGCTGCGTCGTAGGTTCATCAAGGCTTGGGACAGAATCCACAAAGCTGACCCACAAGAATTGGGACCGAAGACTTCTCTACCTATGGAAGCCTACTACAAATGGGTCCGCATCCGTGCTCAGAAGTTAGGTATGCCATATGAAGCTGTCAGACCCGTCATTCTTGAATATCCTGATAGAGATGGGGCTCCCCCAACTGTTCTCCCTCCTCAGATACCTACTGATATTGATACACTAAAGAGGTCTTGGGTGCAACTACGGGAAGAACGGGATTCTTATCGGGAAAAGTTCAACGAGCAAGAATTGAAGATCCAGAAGCTGACAAAGCAATTGGAGAACGAGCAAGCCTTGAATGACTACATACGTACTGAGAAGAGGAGACCCTGGGATCAATGATGAACTTTGGATGTTCTTTTACAGTTTTTGTTCCCTTTTCAGTATTTCCATTTTATGTAATGCCTAAGGGCAATCTGTTGAACAATTTAAATTTCAAAGTTGAATCTAATGAAGTGTGTTCTTTTTGTTTACAAAGTTGAATCCTGATTGTCTTTGAAAACATAAATCATACGCATTCCATTCATCATATGCATCGCAGGTACTCTTCTTTTCAGGTTGCTTAATGTTCTTCGCTGTTTATTTCAGCATCATGAACCCTGAATCATCTACCGAGCAGTCCATCAAGGCCCTTCAGGCTCAGAACGCTCAATTCCAAGAGCTGATTATGAGTTTGGCCCAAGGTCAACAGGAGTTGAAGGCTATGTTGGTCAATAAGAAGAAGAAGAGAATTGTACTGTTCAACACTGGCCGGAGGTTTGGTAACACGCTGCAGAATGAGGTTGATCAAGCTGGTTCTTCTGTAGGAAAGGGCAGTCCCCAAGGGGGAAGGATTCCTAGTCCGGTGGTCTCTGACAACAAGACTGATTTTAATGAGGAGCAGTATCCTCCAGCTGAAGACAAGTACAAGCAGTTGGAAGACCGTCTGAATGCCATGGAAATTCAACAAGTGCCTGGGTTGGATTTCGGAGACTTGGGCCTATCTTCTGGTGTGGTCATCCCACACAAGTTCAAAGCACCATCTTTCGCAAAGTATGACGGGGCGTCCTGCCCTAAGTTACATCTCAGATCTTATGTGCGGAAGATCCAGCCGTATACTGTGGACAAGAACTTGTGGATCCACTTTTTCCAGGAGAGTCTTTCAGGGACTCATCTCGAATGGTTCTATCAGCTGGATGGAACCAAGGTTCGTAACTGGGAGGAGTTGGCTACTGCTTTTTACAAGCAGTATCAGTATAATGCCGACCTCGCTCCTACACGTACCCAACTCCAGGGTATGTCGCTAGGATCGGGAGAAGGTTTTAAAGAGTATGCGCAGAAGTGGAGGGACCTGGCTGGCAGGGTGCAGCCACCATTAACCGACCATGAGCTAGTGGACATGTTCTTAGGGACCCCATCGGGGCCATTCTTCAATCATCTCATTGGCAATTCATCTGCAGGGTTCACAGACCTCATTCTAACTGGGGAAAGGATAGAGGCTGGTATGAAATCAGGGAAGATTCAGAAAGGTGCGTCCTCAAGTTCTAAGAAGAAACCTTTTAAAAAGGAGGCCAGTGCTGTGTATGGGCCTAGAAGGCAGAACAAACCAGAACGCCGCCAAGCTGTCAACGCAGTGGTGATTGCAAAGCCTGCTGCCGCTCCTCGGCAACCCAACCAACCAAGGGCTGAGAGACCCAGAAGAGAATACACTCAGCTGAGTATGACTTTGTCACAGATCTTGCCGCAACTGTTGTCGACCAACTTGGTAACCGTCAGAGAAGCTCCGAAGGTGGTGAACACGACCTCTCCAAAGTATAATCCAAATGCCCGCTGTGCTTATCACTCTGATAGCCCGGGGCATTCTACTGATGATTGCTGGGCCCTAAGGAATAAGGTTCAAGACCTTATCGACGCGAAGGAAATACAGTTTGAGGCACCTGAAAGGCCCAACGTTGTGACTGCTCCTATGCCCCAGCATGGAGTAAATGCCATTGAGGAAGACTTGTATGTCGTTTCTGTGGATGATGTTGCTACCCCTCTGTTGACTGTTAAAAGGAACCTGTTGCTAGCCGGTTTATTTCCGGGTTGTAGCAAGGGTTGCCTTTCGTGTGCTGTTTCCCCTACTGGTTGTCCGTTGCTGAAATCAGGTATCCAAAGCCTGATGGATAGCAAAGAAATTTTGTTCAAGAAGACCGATGTTCCTTTTGTTTCCGCTGAAGAAGTATCTGTCGTCACAATTTACAATAATCCTACCAAGGCTCCCCCGAGGAAGCCAGTCAAAATCATGTCTGCTGCATCCATTATTATTACTGTTCCAGTGCCCCTCCCTTATGAATCTGACAAGGCTGTCCCATGGCACTATGGGGCAGATGTATACGTACTTGGAGTAAAGCAGGAGTTCAACACCAATACCGGTATCAGCAACATTACCGGTCCAGCTAAAGTTACTCGCAGTGGCAGGCTCTTCTCGCCAGACATTGCGCCACCAGTTATCCGAAGACCTCTTATAATAACACCTGCAAGTGTGCCTGTTTCCCCTTCTGACCAAGTTTCCACCCCTGCTGCCGAGTCATCTAACACTCGGGGCAAGGGGATTGATGATGAGCCTGCTCGGATGGAGGCACCAAAGACGGTCAATGTCGAAGCCTCCTAGCAAGAGATGGAGGAAATACTTAAGATAATCAAGAAGAGTGACTTCAACGTCGTGGAACAGTTGGGGCATACCCCCTCCAAGATCTCCATGCTATCATTGCTGCTATGCTCAGAGGCCCATGCCAAGGCCCTGATTTCATTTCTGAAGACGGCCCATGTTCCACAAGAGACATCTGCATATCAATTCACTGACTGTGTGGCCAATTTGACAGCTGACAATGGTTTGGGTTTCTCGGATGCTGATCTTACCGCCAAGGGAAAGAACCACAATGATGCCCTGCATGTCTCCATAGAATGCAGGGGCACTACTCTTGCACACGTGTTGGTGGACACCGGTTCTTCCCTGAATGTATTACCCAAAAAGGCCTTAGACCGGTTGGATTGTGAGGGCCTGGAGTTGAAGCCTAGTAACATCATTGTCCGAGCCTTTGACGGGTCGAAGAGGATGGTTCATGGTGAGGTAGACATTCCTATTCGTGTGGGTTCTCAAGTATTTGACTCAACGTTCTATGTGATGGACATTCGTCCATCTTATTCCTGTTTCCTGGGTCGACCTTGGATTCACAAAGTTGGGGCAGTGACTTCCACTCTACACCAGAAGCTCAAGTACCCTGTCCGAGGGAAGATTTTTACTGTGCAGGGGGAGGAAGAATACATGGTTAGTCATCTGAACTCGTTCCGGTATATTGAGATGGACGGGGAGTTTATTGAAACCCCCTTCCAACATTTTGAAGAGGTACCTCCAACATTGGCGTCAGCAGAAAGAGTGATTGAAGAAGACTTTCCTTTGAAGATGGCTTCCTTGAAGGATGCCCGGGCTGTAATTGAGAAAGGTGAATGTGCTAACTGGGGCAGGCTCCCTGATTTTACTCCTAAAACTGACAAGTTTGGGCTGGGTTTTACTGCAGAGGCTCAGAGGGCTGTACGCAAAGCTAGGATCGGAAGACCTCCCGTGTTCATCACCAACCCGGGAGTGAATTCTATTGAAGGCGATGCGGAGGAATCAGAGTTTGACAGCTGGATTTACCCGACGACCGATGGTGGACTGACTAATTGGACTGCAAAAGATCACATACCTGTTACTTTTGTTACGCAGTAATGAATTCCTTTGTTTCTTTAATTTGTAATAAACAATAAATTGAAACTTTATGGCCCGGTGTCTTACCCGGGGCACCGTGGCTTCATTTGTGAGGGCTTATTACTTGTCATTTCCATATATCATGAATAAAGACATTGGACGTTTTTCGCATTTCAAATCTTGTGCTCCCTTTCTTTCTTTCTTTCTTTATATATTGCAAAACAGCTATATTTACACACACTCACTCATACAGGTTTCAATCCACTCTGGATCTCACTGGTAACGACTCTGCTACTGCCAGTTATGACTTCGAAAATCCGATCAACTTAGTCGAAGACGAAGGTGAAGATGATTGCGAAGTGCCTGGTGAGCTTGCAAGACTGTTACTCCAGGAAGAGAGGGCCATTCATCCACATGAAGAGCCAGTGGAAACGATAAATCTGGGTACTGAGACAGATAGAAAGGAAGTTAAGATTGGTGCCAATCTGGAGCTCAGCGTAAAACAACGGTTGATTCAGATGCTGCATGATTATGTGGAAATCTTCGCCTGGTCCTACGAAGACATGCCTGGGTTGGATACCGACATTGTGGTCCATCACTTGCCTACCAAGGAAGAATGCCCTCTGGTTAAACAAAAGGTCCGCCGTATGCGTCCAGAGATGTCCGAGAAGATCAAAGCTGAGGTTATGAAGCAATTTGATGTCGGGTTTCTAGCAGTGACTTCTTACCCTCAGTGGGTTGCCAATGTGGTGCCGGTACCGAAGAAAGATGGTAAGGTCAGAATGTGTGTTGACTACAGGGATCTGAATAGGGCCAGCCCCAAGGATGACTTCCCCCTACCTCACATTGACGTCCTGGTTGACAATACTGCTCAACACAAGGTGTTCTCCTTCATGGATGGTTTTTCAGATTATAATCAAATCAAGATGGCTCCTGAAGACATGGAAAAGACTACTTTCGTTACTCAGTGGGGCACCTTATGCTACAAGGTCATGCCTTTTGGACTGAAAAATGTTGGGGCAACCTACCAACGTGCCATGGTTGCTTTATTTCATGACATGATCCATCATGATATTGAAGTGTATGTCGACGACATGATTGCAAGGTCCCAAACTGAGGAGGAACACCTTGACCATCTGCAAAAGCTGTTTGACCGTCTGAAATTGTACAAGATGAGGTTGAACCCGAACAAGTGCACCTTTGGGGTGAGATCTGGAAAGTTGCTAGGCTTCGTCGTGAGCGACAAGGGTATTCAAGTGGACCCTGCCAAGGTTAAGGCCATACAGGAGATGCCAGTTCCCAAGACAGAGAAAGAAGTCAGAGGCTTTCTGGGACGTCTGAATTACATTGCTCGATTCATCTCGCACCTAACAGCTACCTGTGAACCAATCTTCAAGCTGCTGAAGAAAGATCAGGTAGTACGTTGGAACGATGAATGTCAGGCCGCTTTTGACAGAATCAAAGAGTATCTCCAAAAACCACCCATTCTTATGCCACCGGTTGAAGGGAGACCTCTAATACTATACCTGACAGTACTTGACAGCTCAATGGGGTGTGTGCTGGGGCAGCATGACGAGTCTGGCCGAAAAGAGCATGCCATATATTACCTTAGCAAAAAGTTTACCGACTGTGAGACCCGATACTCACTGCTCTAGAAAACTTGTTGCGCTTTGGTATGGGCTGCTCGCCGGCTGAGACAGTATATGCTGACTCACACTACTCTATTGATTTCAAAAATGGATCCGATCAAGTACATATTCGAAAAGCCTGCTCTGTCTGGGAGAATAGCAAGATGGAAAATGATCTTGACGGAATACGACATCCAATACACGACTCAGAAAGCTATCAAAGGAAGTGTATTGGCAGACCACTTGGCACACCAGGCAGTAGATGACTACCAATCAATGAACTTTGAATTTCCTGACGAGAGCATCATGATAGTGACTGATTGTGAAGTACCTGGACCGGATGAAGGACCTGAGGAAGGATCCCGATGGTCTATGCACTTTGACGGAGCCTTCAACGCTTTGGGTAATGGTATCGGCGCTGTGATCATATCCCCTCAAGGCACTCATACTCCCCTTACTGCCCGGCTATGTTTCAACTGCACCAACAACATGGCGGAGTATGAGGCATGCATCATGAGTCTTCAAGCTGCAATTGACTTAAGGATTTAGTTTCTGAGTGTCTTCGGGGATTCCGCTCTCGTGATCAATCAGATCAAAGGCGAGTGGGATACGAAACATCTGAATCTTATTCCTTACAGAGAATGTGTGTTGACATTGATCCCGCATTTCACAGAGATAACTTTTGAACATTTTACAAGAGAGGAGAATCAGTTGGCGGACGCGTTGGCTACGATGTCTTCTATGTTCAAAGTCAAATGGGACAATGAGGCTCCCCGAATCATTATCTGGAAACGGGACGAACCTGCATATTGTTGTGACCTTGAGGCTGAGGTAGTAACTGAAAAACCCTGGTATCATGAGGTGAAAAGGTACTTGGAAGCTCAAGAATACCCTGAAGGCGCATCCATCAATGATAAAAAGTTTTTGAGAAGGTTCGCTGCAAAGTTCTTCCTTAGCAACGGCATTCTGTACAAGCGAAACCATGATTCGACCTTACTGTGTTGTGTGGATAAAACTGAAGCAGAAAGGATCATGGCAGAACTACATGAAGGTACCTTCGGAACGCACTCCAGTGGACACACCATGGCAAAGAAAATCCTTCGGGCAGGATATTTCTGGTCCACAATGGAAGTCGACTGTTACCAACACTCTCGGACATGCCACAAATGCCAGATTTATGCAGATAAGGTGCATGTTCCTCCAGTTCCTCTGAATGTCTTGACAACACCTTGGCCTTTTGCAATGTGGGGCATTGATATGATCGGCGAGATTAAACCTACAACATCCAACGGGCATCGCTTCATCCTGGTGGCGATCAATTACTTTACAAAGTGGGTTGAAGCAGCTTCCTACGCTACAGTAACCAAGAACGTTGTGGCACGGTTCATTCGGCATAACTTGATCTGTCGATACGGCGTCCCAGAAAGGATCATTACGGACAATGGTACCAATCTCAATAACAAGATGATCACTGAGCTTTGCGAGCAATTCAAAATACAGCACCACAACTCTTCTCCTTACCGGCCGAAGATGAATGGGGCTGCAGAAGCAGCGAATAAGAATATCAAGAAGATTGTGCAGAAGATGATAGTGACCTATAAAGATTGGCACGAGATGTTACCATTTGCTCTTCATGGGTACCGTACCTCAGCAAGGACGTCAACCGGGGCAACTCCTTTTTCCTTGGTCTACGGCATGGAGGCAGTCTTATCGATTTAAGTGCAGATACCCTCTCTCCGGATAATGAAGGATGCAGATCTGAGCAAAGATGATTGGATCCAGACACGACTTGATCAACTAAATCTAATTGACGAAAAGAGACTCACTGCTATTTGTCATGGTCAGACGTACCAAAAACGGATGATCAGGGCATTTAACAAGAAAGTTAGACCACAAGAGTATCAAGTTGGGGATCTGGTAATCAAGCGCATCATCCTTCCTCAGAGTGATCCCAGGGGCAAATGGACCCCCACATACGAAGGGCCATTTGTGGTTAAACATGTGTTCTCAGGAGGAGCCATGATCCTAACCACCATGGATGGTGACGACCTTCCTCACCCCGCCAATGCAGACATAGTAAAAAGATACTACGCATGATAAAAGACCCGCTAGATTGACATACCTAGGCAAAAATTAGGGCTTCCCGGCGAACCAAAAGGGTTCGGGCAAAATGAGGGATGAAATGAAAAATCTGTACACCCGGCAAGTCGAAAACCTGAAAAGGCGGCTTGGGCAAAAATGGGTATCTCGATGGACTGAAAACCCGAAAGGGCGGTCCAGGCAAAAGTTAGGGATTAAAGCGTAATACTATGTCTCATTGGATCACCTTGCATCCAGAATCCGGTATCAACTGTCAGGTTCATACGGCATCGATCAATCAGCTTCATCATCAACTGAGCAGCAAAGTGATGAGACGCTCGAAGATATAAAGGCGATAGCAGAATTGGAACCCAGTGGGATTATTCTTTTCACATAGCTGTTTTGTTTTCCCTTTTCACAAATTGTATAAACTCTTTTGTTCGGCGGCGTTCTCTTACTAGGACGTCAGCCTCTTGTACATAAAACGCCTATTTACAGGCAAATTCAAAAATCAATACAAATTCACTTTTCAGATCAATTGCCAATTGTTTTTCCTTTTTCTGTTTTGTTTTGCGAAGAACGTCCAATGTTCAATTGTGATATATGCATTTGACACTAATTGCTAACTCATAAATATTTGCATGCGAAACAAAGGATTAATTACAGGTAACATCAGAAACAGGGGCAATAATGAGTTGTCTAAGCGATCTAATTGCTCTATCCTCCAAGGTACCAAGGTAAGTTCAGCTGATGAACATGACCAAGATATCTTAATTCCCCAGAGAGTGAACCAAGATTCAACAATTCTCTCCCAAGAAGTTGGTCTCCAATCAGCCCTACAAGGAACAATATCTCCAGCAAGTCAACGATACTCTCCCCGAGCAGAGTTATCCTCAGTCAGCCTTAAGGAAGTTGGGTATCCCCAGCAGATCTCAACATTCCCCAGCGCAATATACAAACATTCTTAACAAGCATCCCCGACAGTCTTGATCTAAGATTGTTCCCCGGCGGTTTACCAGACATTCAGTGGAGCCACTTCCCCAGTACATCTCAAAAATTTCCCCAGGAGAGTCCAGTCCAAAAGTTTCCCCAGGAAAGTGGAATCCATCTCCCCAGCAGGAAGCCTATCCCCAGTAGATTCTAGAAGCTTATCCCCTGCAGAGCATGAATGCGTCTCCCGGCCTTATTCAAAGGTTATTTCCCCACCAGGATATAACTGGGTTATCCTCAGCTGAAAACCATGGAAAGATCGTCCCCGGCGAAGTCTTCCTATCCCCCAGCATAGTTCATCAATTCCTTCAACGGTATCCCCAGCGGAGTTATCATCAACATCTCAGCGAAGTACCCCTTCCCACAGAGTATTCCCCGCAGAGTAATCTCTTCGCCAAGTTTATTCCCCAACGGAGTCATCTTCTCCTACCGATATTCTTGCAACCATCATCCCCAGCGGAAATGAAGAACGTTACTCTTCAACATCAAGCTCAGGATTCAACTTCCCGGCACCCGTCAAAGATTTACTTTCCTGGACAAAAACACAATTCATAAACATATCTTCATACATTATAGCATGCATATACGCATCATGAACATACAATCTCATTTATTCTGAGAGCATCACGCATGTCATACATCATGACATCGCATACAACTAACGTTTTGTCTTTTCAGGACAAAGGTTAATACCAAGATGATTACTATCAACGGTCGCAACTAAAGATCCGACTCCTGTATCTCGCCAGGGTGTATCTGTTGACGACTAACATTACCAGACTCGATTCCTGTATCCTGCCAGGGCACGTCTGAAGAGTTTGAAGATCCGATTCCTGTATCTTGCCAGGGTGTATCTGTTGACGACTAACATTACCAGACTCGATTCCTGTATCTTGCCAGGGCACGTCTGAAGAGTTCGAAGATCCGATTCCTGTATCTTGCCAGGGTGTATCTGTTGACGACTAACATTACCAGACTCGATTCCTGTATCTTGCCAGGGCACGTCTGAAGAGTTTGAAGATCCGATTCCTGTATCTTTCCAGGGTGTATCTGTTGACGACTAACATTACCAGACTCGATTCTTGTATCTTTCCAGGGTACGTCTGAAGAGTTCGAAGATCTGATTCTTGTATCTTGCCAGGGTGTATCTGTTGACGACTATATTCTTCGGACTCGATTCCTGTATCCGGCCAGGGCACGTCTGAAGAGTTCGAAGATCCGATTCCTGTATCTTGCCAGGGTGTATCTGTTGACGACTATATTCTCCGGACTCGATTCTTGTATCTTGCTAGGGCATGTCTGAAGAGTTTAAAGATTCGATACCTGTATCCAGCCAGGGCACATCTACATAAAGAGTTTGAAGATCAATTCCTGCAACAGGCCAGGTAATTATTTTCTCTCTCAGGTACGCAGGTTCTCGCTAAGTAATCTCTTACGCGATCGACAACCTCCCGATGGCATCTATAAGCCCATCCATATACCAACAGTCTCCAAATGGCATCTGTAAGCCCATTCCCACCACTCTACTATGTGAGTGCAAATTTCTGGGCACTCTAGTGTTCAATCATCTTCTACCCTCGGATTACGAAAGGCACGCCAGCTGTTGTACCCCAAAATTTGCCCTCCCATATTCTTCAAGATTTGCAAAGAACATGCTTCAAAATCTCCCAAGGGTTGCACAGTTCCATGGCCTCCTAACAGTCAAAAACTAGGGTTTTGGTTCTGACAAAGAAGTTGAAGTTTCCAAGGGTCTAAACAAGTCCCACATGCCTACAAACATTGTCAAGCATCCTCATGTCAAGTTTCAAGACTTACAGCACAAAATTGCACAGTCAAAAACCCTAATTGCTCAACAGTCAACTGCAGGGGCAAAATGGTCATTTGACAGTCAAAAGTTCAAATTTTTGGTCAACATCTTATTTTGAAGCCACAAACATCATTTGATCAATTCTTGATCATGATTTTCAAGGCATGGCTCAAAAAGTCTCAAGATGCAAAAGTTTCCATATTTGGACAGTTGAAAAAGTCAACTGTAACTTGACCAAGGCATAACTTCCACATGGTTTATCAGAAAAATTCCATCCAACGCTCATTTTGAATAGAATGACATTTCCTACAACTCCTCTTCACACTTCAAGTCCAAGAAATGCTCTCACAAAAAGTTATCAATCTCAACATTATAGGTCATTTTCAAAAGTCAACAAAAAGGGACTTTAAGTCAAAGACCATAACTTGATATTGGTAAATCAAAATGACATGGTACCAAAGACATTGGTTAGAGGACTTCAAGACCTTTCCAAAATGTCCAAGAACATGATCAAAGCTTAAAAATTGAGCAAGATATGCCTTGTGGAAGTTGGGAAATTTTTGGGAATTTTGAAAAGTCAACTTTGCTTCAAATGCCTCAAAATTGCTAATGGGCCACATTTTCTTCCAAAAATCATCATCCAAAAGTGATGCACGACCCATTGACCCAAAGGGGAGTTATTTAATCATTTTTTATTATTTATTTGAATTTTTATCACCATTAATTCATTTAATTAAATAAAATATGACAAAAATACTCAAACATGCATTTTAAATCTTTTTATGCAGCTAATAGGTCTATCATAACTCCAAGATTTCGTGCACACTCAATATGGAAAGATTTGGCCATGATTGGTATCAAAAGGGCATGAAAAAGATTGGAAAAGATTCATTGAAAATCAAATATTGGATTCATGAATGCAAAGGTTTTTGGCCTGAATTCTTACCCTAATTCATTCCTCATATAAACACAAACCAAAACCTAATGCTCAGAACCTTCAAGCTGCGCCTCAAACCTCATAAAAACTTTGCATTTTTTGTCAAAAAGTTCAACACTGAAAACGCACTTAGAGTTCGTTTCAAGGCAAGAGAACAATTCCATTACCTTCCTGAGACATCAAGGAAGCTTCCTGAATCAAAATCACAACCTCTAACATTAAGAATCGGTAGAACGAAACCGTCCTGTTCTTAATTTTTCTCATATTCGTGTTTTGAATTATACGCATCATCCTTGCATTTTTCTTGTTGATTCATACTAATATGGTTGTTCTAAATCTGTTGGCATTATTTAATTGAGTTTTTGTGCCCTGTACGAGAATCTGCCATGGAAGCTTTCTAGGTTTTCAAAGATGTGAAATTGGGGACTTTTACATATAGAAAAATTAGATCATGAGACCAACGCCATTGGATTCGTGACATTCCAACGAATCATTCTCATACCTCGCGCCCAATTTATCATTATCCCAGAGCTAATCGCTATTTTCCTGTACTGTGGTTAGTGGGGGTTCAAAACCCCCGCTATTTGATGTATTTTTCAGGCTAAAGCAAAGAACGAGTGGAGAAGAAGATGACTTGTAAGCACACGGTTGGCTGATTCAAAAGCTTGGCGCGCGTTTTTGTGTTTTACGTCACTAACCCTTGTTTTTTATCATATTAATTGTTGTCCATTATAATTACAAAGTGGCTAAACAGCTCAGTTGGTGGAAAGCATTATTGGCAAGCCTTGGGACCTGGGTTCGATTCCCAGGTCCCCCATATTTCTCAATATATTTTGTTTTAACGTGATTCTATGCAGTACACGCCCAGAATTCTACCATGCACCCTACGCTCAAGCTGGCCACGCGTCCAACAGCATCAATCCAAGGGTCAGCATAGGAGGACTACCATACGCATTGGTCAACAGAGCCACACGCATCCCAGAAAGGTCAACAAAAGGCTTGAATTCATTGGGCCAGATTAAAGATCATACCTCCATAATTGGGGCAGAACCCCCTTTGTTGTTTGTATTTCTTTCTCCTTTCTTTTTCTCTTTTTTTTTGTTTTAATTTATTTGTTTTCATTTAATTCCTCCAAATATTTTTTTTATAATATAAAAATACAAAAAAAATCAGAAAGTCAAAAAAATAAAATATATTTTACTATTTAATTCACTAATGTTTTATTTTGTAAATAAATTTAATAATTTACTTAGTTTTAATTTTAGGTTTCAACTTTAACTTCTTTTCTTAAATAAATTAAAAAAGACATAAAAATTAGGGTTTCTAGCTTTTTATTCCTTTTTTTAATTAAAATTTCTTCTTATTATTATTAATAATTAATTATTTTGTAAATAAATTTATCATTAAATAATTAGGTTAAAACTAGGTCAAACTTAAACATTTTTTTTGATAAATTAAAAATAGTTTAGAATTAGGTTTTTTTAATTCCATTAATTTTCTTAATTTCATAAAGTACAAAAATATCAAAAAATAAGTCTTTTTCCTTTATTTAATTTAATTATATTATAATTGTAATTTAATTTCTTTAAAAGGGTCCAACGCCCTCGCATTCTCGATCTTATTTCTTTTCGCATTTACTTTTATTTCTTTTTGTGAATATAATGTAATACCCCAAAGCCTTGTAATAGATTAATTAGGACATTTATCCTTCCGCATTTTAGTTTATTCAAATCGGGTCTTGGATTAATTTGGCGATGTAGACCCGCGCCTTTGTAATAGCGTAGGACTTTTACCTTCTCGCATCTTTTAACTGTTAATAACTTGCATGAAAGAATGAATGCCAAAAATAAAATCAATGCGTAGATCACCAATGCATGGACAAGATAAACATAACTGAAAATGACACACAAATCACACACCACCCCTAGGGTACGCCTCACTGTTGCCTTGCCCCTCGAAAATTGGTCGTCGAGTAGAGGATGTTTTAGTAAGTCCTCATGTCCATGAACATGGCATGAGGGTAGCTTCTAAGGTGTCTTCCTATTGCTCTGGTGACCACAATGTCCTGAACCCTCGAATTGACCCGAACACCTCCAACGGTGGTGCTACCTACCTCTCAATGGTAGGATGGCACTACTTTAAGGACATTTACACAGACTAATTCCTTAGGGTAGGTAGATGACTCGTAGATACTTGCTCTATTTCAAAACAAATCAAAACTCTTTTCACACCGACACTTTTCAAAAAGATTTCAAAAGCAATTTTTCAAACACTCTTGAGGACTGATACAAGAGTCGAACTGAAATTTTAAACGAAACTTTTTCAAACCCACTCACCTTGAAAAGCAAACAAACAATTTTGAAAACACAAATGAGCAAGTATCTAAGAGCCCATGGATAACCATGGATAGAAAGGGTGCTAACACCTTCCCTTTCTATAAATCTACCTCCCGAACCAAGAGCAATCTCTATAAGGAATTTTTCTGTGCTTTTGTCCTTTCTATTTGGAGAAAATAAAAGACGGTGGCGACTCTTGGTTCCGCGACATTTCGCGAACCAGCGTTAAACAGTCAGTTCCAGATCCACCGATCACAGAACTGGCGACTCTGCTGGGGAGACTTTATAAAGTGAGGTGTACCTTAGGATAGCTCAGACTTGTGTTTTCAATTGCTGTGTTTGTTTGCTTTATATTTGTGGGCACTGCATCGGAGTTACATAGATCCTAACCCGGATCTGGGGATACCCTGTTAGGTAGCATAAGCTGTGAGGGACCTGTCCGGCGTAGGCCGACATGGGTGAAACAGTGGCTACGTTGGTGTGGCATCTTGGTCTGTACCGATATCCCTTGTATTGCAATGAGGAGAATATGGGTCTTCTGAGGAGTCATTAAGCACCAACAGACCTTAGAACCTTAAATGACACAACTTGGCCATTAGAACAGTAGCAGTATGCTACGCCCATTGAGGCTAAACTCTCGTGATGGTTCTGGCCGCAAGAAAAGATTGCAATGCTGGAGTTATGACCGATTGAGGGTAGTCAATGATATTGGGATCCTCTAAGAACCCGATTACTTTGGATAGGACAGGTATGAACCAACAAACTGAAAGAGGGTAATACCTAGACCTCATGTTGGCCTAAACTTTAAGGGCTTGTCTCGTGTGACTTGTGTGTCTTATCATGTTTGCCTTTGTAAATATTTGTGGTGTGCTTTATCATAACATCATAACATCATGAGCATTGCATGCATCCTGCATAAGGACTGACCATTTCAAAGACAAGAAGGTTTCACCTTTGCTCTGTTTTGTAGGACATCATGATGCCTATGTGAAGGAATACTATCCGGTTCAACTTTGTTCACCCACCTGAGTTGCTCGAAGAGTTGGTTAGCAGAATTCCAAATACTACTTCCTTCATCCAGAGGCATGGTTCTCTTCTCAGTTTAGTCACTGCAAAGCGGGATCAACAGTTGATGAGTGTCATGACCCAGTTCTATGACCCTCTGTACCAGTGCTTCACCTTTCAAGACTTCCAGCTGGTCCCTACCCTGGAAGAGTTCTCTGATTTGCTTGGTATCCCTATCTTGGATCAGACTCCCTTCACTGGTTGGGAAAAGACCCTCAGGCTTGAGGAGGTTGCTGCATCTCTTCCTTTGACCCATCAAGAAGTAATGGACAACTGGGTAACTAGAAGCGGGGTTAAGGGTTTCTTGGCCAAGTTTCTGGTTGGTAAAGCTAACAGTTTCTGGAATGACTTAGACTTTAGGGCATATGAAGACATCTTGGCTCTCTTAATCTATGGGTTAGTCTTGTTTCATAATCCTGACAACTTCATCAATGTCACTGCCATAAGGATCTTTATGTCTCAGAACCCTGTGCCCACTCTCTTGGGTGACATCCTGCAACAACTTTATGCTCGTACTGCCCGAAGACGAGGAACTCTATGGTGTTGTATCCCTTTGTTGGTGAGGTGGTTTATTTCGCACCTCCCTAAGTTCGTACTGAAGAACCAAGAAGGAAGAGGTTGGGCCCATAGGTTAATGTCTCTCACTGATAAAGACATCATTTGGACTTTCAGAGGTTTGGATGAGATAGCTGTTATTGATCATTGCGGAGAATACCCTAATGTTCCTTTGATTGGTACCCAAGGAGGAATCTCTTACAATCCATGTCTAGCTCTCCGTCAGTTTGGAAGGGCCAGAAGAGCAGGACCTCATGAGATGTTGGTGCCTCACATCAGTTTTGAGTTTCAGGTGAATAGTGATGAGCTGTGTCGTAGGTTCATCAAAGCTTGGGACAGAGTTCATAAAGCTGACCCACAAGAGTTGGGGCCAAAGACTTCTCTACCTATGGAAGCCTACTACAAATGGGTTCGCATCCGTGCTCAGAAGTTAGGTATGCCATACGAAGCTGTCAGACCCGTCATTCTTGAGTATCCTGACAAAGATGGGGCTCCTCCAATTGTCCTCCCTCCTCAGATACCTACTGATTATGAGACATTAAAAAGATCTTGGTCGCAACTGCGAGAAGAACGGGATTCTTATCGGAAAAAGTTCAACGAGCAGGAATTAAAGATTCAGAAGCTGACAAAGCAGTTGGAGAATGAGCGAGCTCTGAATGACTACATCCGTACTGAGAAGAGGAGACCATGGGATCAATAAGGAGCTCTGGATGTTCTTTTACAGTTTTACTTCCCTTTTCAGTATTTCCCTTTTATGTAATGCCTAAGGGCAATCTGTTGAACAATTTAAGTTTCAAAGTTGAATCTAATGAAGTGTGTTCCTTTTGTTTACAAAGTTGATTCCCGATTGTCTTTGAAAACATAAATCATACGCATTCCATTCATCATGTGCATAGCAGGTATTCTTCTTTTCAGGTTGCTTACCGTTCTTCGCTGTTTATTTCAGCATCATGAACCCTGGCTCATCATCAACCGATATGTCTATCAAGGCCCTTCAGGCGCAGAATGTGCAATTTCAGGAGCTGATCATGGGTTTGGCTCAAGGCCAAGAAGAGCTGAAGGCTTTACTCCTGAAAAAGGAGAAGAAGAAGAAGAAGAGAACTATTCTTTTCAACTCGGGCCGAAGGTTTGGCAACACTCTGCAGAATGAAGAAGTTGGTTCTTCTGTAGGCAAGGGCAGCCCCCAGGGGGGAAAGGCTTCAAGTCCAGTAGTCTCTGACAACGAGACTGACTTTAATGAGGAACAGTATCCTCCTACTGAAGACCGGTATAAGCAGTTGGAAGACAGACTGAATGCAATGGAGATCCAACAAGTGCCTGGGCTGGATTTCGGAGACTTGGGCTTATCTACTGGTGTGATTATCCCTCACAAGTTTAAGGCACCATCTTTCACCAAGTATGATGGGGCGTCTTGTCCCAAGCTACACCTCAGATCTTATGTGCGGAAGATTCAACCGTACACAGTGGACAAGAACTTGTGGATCCACTTCTTCCAGGAGAGTCTTTCAGGGACTCATCTCGAATGGTTCTATCAGCTGGATGGGACCAAGGTTCGTAACTGGGAGGAGTTGGCTACTGCTTTCTATAAGCAGTATCAGTATAATGCCGACCTTGCTCCTACACGTACCCAACTCCAGGGTATGTCGCTAGGATCAAGCGAAGGTTTCAAAGAGTATGCACAGAAGTGGAGGGATCTGGCTGGCAGGGTGCAGCCTCCGTTAACTGACCGTGAGCTGATGGATATGTTCTTGGGGACCCTATCTGGGCCATTTTTCAATCATCTTATCGGTAACTCATCTGCAGGGTTCACTGATCTTATTCTGACTGGGGAGAGAATAGAGGCTGGAATGAAGTCCGGTAAAATTCAGAAAGGGGCATCTTCAGGTTCTGAGAAGAAACCCTTTAAAAGGGAGGCCAGTGTTGTATATGGGCCTAGAAAACATGATAAACCAGAACGCCGCCAATCTGTCAATGCGGTGATGATTGCAAAGCCTGCTGCCGCTCCTCGGCAAACCAATCCTCAAAGGGCCGAGAGACCCAGAAGAGAGTTTACCCGTCTAAGTATGACCCTATCGCAAATCTTGCCGCAGTTGCTATCCACCAATTTGGTGACTGTTAGAGAGGCACCGAAGGTTATGAATACGGCTTCTCCCAAGTACAATCCAAATGCCCGTTGTGCTTATCACTCCGATAGCCCGGGGCATTCCACTGATGACTGTTGGGCCTTAAGGAATAAGGTGCAAGACCTTATTGACGCAAAGGAGATACAATTTGAAGCGCCTGAGAGGCCAAATATGGTGACTGCTCCTATGCCCCAGCATGGAGTGAATGCCATTGATGAAGATGTGTATGCCGTTTCTGTGAATGATGTAGCTACTCCCATGATGACTGTTAAGAGGAACCTACTGCTGGCCGGTTTATTTCCGGGTTGTAGTGAAGGTTGCCTTTTCTGTGCTGTTTCCCTTTCTGGTTGTCCTTTGCTGAAGTTGGGCATCCAAAGCCTGATGGACAGCAAAGAGATTCTGTTCAAGAAGACTGTTGTTCAGTTTGTTCCGGTGAAAGAAGTATTTGTTGTTACCATTTTCAATAATCCGATCAAGGCTATTCCAAGGAAGCCGGTTAAAATCATGATTGTCGCACCCATTGTGATTACTGTTCCGGGGCCTCTCCCCTATGAATCTGATAAGGCTGTCCCATGGCTCTATGGGGCAGATGTGTATGTACATGGAATAAAGCAAGATTTCAACACTGGCACCAGTATCAGCAATATCACTGGTCCAGCCAAAGTTACCCGCAGTGGCAGGCTCTTCTCGCCTGACATTGTGCCACCTACTATTCAAAGACCTCTCACTATAACACCTACAAGTATACCTGTTCCCGTTTCTGATCAAGTTGCTCCCCCTGCTGCCGAGTCATCTAATGCTCGGGGCAAAGGGATTGAAGGTGAGCCTGCCCGGATAGAGGCACCAAAATCTGTGAATGCTGAGGCCTCCAAACAAGAGATGGAGGAAATTCTGAAGATAATCAAGAAGAGCGACTTTAATGTTGTTGAACAGCTGGAGCATACCCCCTCCAAGATCTCCATGCTCTCCTTGTTGCTGTGCTCAGAGGCCCATGCTAAGGCCCTGATTTCATTCCTCAAGACGGCTCACGTGCCACAGGAGACATCTGCAGTCCAGTTTACTGATTGCGTAGCCAATTTGACAGCTGACAATGGTTTGGGTTTCTCGGATGCTGACCTTACTGCTAAGGGAAAGGACCACAATGACGCCCTGCATGTCTCTATTGAATGCAGGGGCACTACTCTTGCGCACGTGTTGGTGGACACTGGTTCTTCCCTGAATGTGCTACCCAAGAAGGCCTTAGACCGTTTGGATTGTGAGGGCCTGGAGCTGAAACCTAGCAACATCATTGTCAGAGCCTTTGACGGTTCTAAGAGGATGGTTCATGGAGAGGTGGACATTCCTATTCGTGTGGGTTCTCAAGTATTCGACTCAACTTTCTATGTGATGGATATCCGTCCATCTTATTCCTGTTTACTGGGTCGACCTTGGATTCACAAAGCTGGGGCAGTGACCTCTACCCTACATCAAAAGCTCAAGTACCCCGTCAGAGGGAAGATTGTCACTGTGCAGGGAGAGGAGGAGTATATAGTTAGTCACTTGAATTCCTTCCGATACATTGAGATGGATGGGGAGTTTATTGAAACCCCCTTTCAGCATTTTGAAGAGGTACCTCCAACTTTGGCAGCGGCAGAAACAGTGGTTGAAGAGGATGTTCCTTTGAAGATGGCTTCCCTGAAGGATGCCCGGGCCGTAATCGAGAAAGGTGAATGTGCTAACTGGGGCAGGCTCCCTGATTTCACTCTTAAAACTGACAATTTTAGACTGGGTTTTACTGCAGAGGCTCAGAAGGTTGTGCGCAAAGCTAGAACCAGAAGACCTCCTGTGCTCATCACCAATCCAGGAGTGAATGCCATTGGGGATGAAGATAAAGTGGAAGAGTCAGAGTTTGATAGCTGGATCTACCCGACGACTGATGGTGGATTGACCAATTGGACTGCTAAAGATCATACTCCTGTTACTTTTGTTACGCAGTAATAAACTCCTTTGTTTTGTTATTTGTAATAAACAATGAATTAAAACTCTATGGCCCGGTGTCTTACCCGGGGCACCGTGGCTTCATTTGTGAGGGTATATTAATTGTCATTTCATATATCATGAATAAAGACCTTTGACGTTTTCTCGCATTTTAAATCTTATGCTCCTTTTCTCTCTTTCCTTTCTTTATATATTGCAAAAACAGCTGTATTTACACACACTCACTCATATAGGTTTCAATCCACTCTGGATCTCACTAGTAACGACTCTGCTACTGCCAGTTATGACTTCGAAAATACGATCAACTTAGCCGAAGATGAAGGTGAAGATGATTGCGAAGTGCCTGGCGAGCTTGCAAGACTGTTACTCCAGGAAGAGAGGGAAATTCAACCACATGAAGAGCCAGTGGAAACAATAAATCTGGGTACTGAGACGGACAGAAAGGAGGTTAAGATTGGTGCCAACCTAGAGCTCAGCGTGAAGCAACGGTTGACTCAGATGTTACATGATTATGTGGAAATCTTTGCTTGGTCCTACGAAGACATGCCCGAGTTGGATACCGACATTGTGGTCCATCACTTGCCTACCAAGGAAGACTGCCCTCCGGTCAAGCAAAAGGTCCGCCGTATGCGTCCAGAGATGTCTGAGAAGATCAAAGCTGAGGTTATGAAACAGTTTGATGTCGGGTTCCTTGCAGTGACTTCTTACCCTCAGTGGGTTGCTAATGTGGTGTCGGTACCAAAGAAAGATGGAAAGGTCAGAATGTGTGTCGATTACAGGGATCTGAACAGGGCCAGCCCCAAGGATGACTTCCCCTACCTCACATTGATGTCCTTGTTGACAATATTGCTCAGCATAAGGTGTTCTCTTTCATGGACGGTTTTTCAGGCTATAATCAGATCAAGATGCCACCTGAAGACATGGAAAAGACTACCTTTGTTACTCAGTGGGGCACCTTCTGCTACAAGGTCATTCCATTCGGGTTGAAAAATGCTGGGGCAACCTACCAACGTGCCATGGTTGCTTTATTTCATGACATGATCCATCATGAGATAGAAGTGTATGTTGACGACATGATTGCAAGGTCCCAAACTGAGGAAGAACACCTAGATCATCTGCAGAAATTGTTTGACCGTATGAAGTTGTACAAGTTGAGGTTGAACCCGAACAAGTGCACCTTCGGGGTAAGATCTGTAAAGTTGCTAGGCTTCGTTGTAAGTGATAAGGGTATTCAAGTGGACCCTGCCAAGGTTAAAGCTATTCAAGAGATGCCAGTTCCTAAGACAGGGAAAGAGGTCAGAGGCTTTTTAGGACGCCTGAATTATATTGCCCGATTCATCTTGCACCTAACTGCTACTTGTGAACCAATCTTTAAGCTGCTGAAGAAAGATCAGGTAGTACGTTGGAATGATGAATGTCAGGCTGCTTTTGACATAATCAAAGAGTATCTCCAAGAACCACCCATTCTTATGCCACCGGTTGAGGGGAGACCTCTGATATTATACCTGACAGTACTTGACAACTCAATGGGGTGTGTGATGGGGCAGCATGACGAGTCTGGCCGAAAATAGTATGCCATTTATTACCTTAGCAAAAAGTTTACTGACTGTGAGACCCGATACTCACTGCTTGAGAAAACTTGCTGCGCTTTGGTATGGGTTGCTCGCCGGCTGAGACAGTATATGCTGACTCACACTACTCTATTGATTTCAAAAATGGATCCTATAAAGTACATATTTGAAAAGCCTGCTCTGTCTGGGAGAATAGCAAGGTGGCAGATGATCTTGACAGAATACGGCATCCAGTACACAACCCAGAAAGCCATCAAAGGAAGTGTATTGGCAGACCACTTGGCATATCAGGCAGTAGACGACTATCAGTCAATGAACTTCGAGTTTCCAGACGAGAGCATCATGATAGTGACTGATTGTGAAGTACCTGGACCGGATGAAGGACCTGAGGAAGGATCCTGATGGTCTATGCACTTTGAAGGATCCTCCAACGCTTTGGGTAATGGTATCGGCGCTGTGATAATATCCCCTCAAGGCACTCATACTCCACTCACTGCCCGGCTATGTTTCAACTGCACCAACAACATGGCGGAGTATGAGGCATGCATCATGGGTCTTCAAGTTGTGATCGACTTAAGGATCAAGTTTCAGAGTGTCTTCAGAGATTCCGCTCTCGTGATCAATCAGATCAAAGGAGAGTGGGATACGAAACATCCGAATCTTATTCCTTACAGAGAATGTGTGTTGACCTTGATCCCCCACTTCACAGAGATAACCTTTGAACACTTTCCGAGAGAGGAGAATCAGTTGGTGGACGCGTTAGCTACGATGTCTTCCATGTTCAAAGTCAAATGGGACAATGAGGCTCCCCGGATCATCATCTGGAAACTAGACGAACCGGCATACTGTTGTGATCTTGAGACTAAATTGGTAACTGAGAAGCCTTGGTACCATGAGGTGAAGAGATATTTGGAAGCTCAGGAATACCCTGAAGGTGCATCTGTCAACGATAAGAAGTTTTTGAGAAGGTTCGCAGCGAAGTTCTTCCTTAGCAACAGCATCCTGTATAAGCGAAACCATGATTCGACCTTACTGCGTTGTGTGGATAAGACTGAAGCAGAAAGGATCATGGAAGAGCTACATGAAGGGACCTTCGGAACACATTCCAGTGGACACACTATGGCGAAGAAAATCCTTCGGGCAGGGTATTTTTGGTCCACAATGGAAGCCGACTGTTACCAACATTCTCGGACATGCCATAAGTGCCAGATATATGCAGACAAGGTGCATGTTCCTCCAGTTCCTCTAAATGTCCTGACTGCACCTTGGCCTTTTGCAATGTGGGGCATAGATATGATCGGCGAGATTAAACCTACGGCATCCAATGGGCATCGCTTCATTCTGGTAGCGATTGATTACTTCACGAAGTGGGTTGAAGCAGCTTCCTACGCCACGGTAACCAAGAACGTTGTGGCACGGTTCATTCGGCACAATCTGATCTGTCGATACGGCGTCCCTGAAAGAATCATTACAGACAACGGTACCAATCTTAATAACAAGATGATCACTGAGCTTTGCGAGCAGTTTAAGATACAATACCACAACTCTTCTCCCTACCGGCCGAAGATGAATGGGGCTGTAGAAGCAGCAAATAAGAACATTAAGAAAATTGTGCAGAAGATGACAGTGACTTATAAAGATTGGCACGAGATGTTACCGTTCGCTCTACTTGGGTACCGTACCTCAGCGAGGATGTCAACCGGGGCAACTCCTTTCTCCTTGGTCTACGGTATGGAGGCAGTCTTACCGATCGAAGTGCAGATACCCTCTCTCCGGATAATGAAGGATGCAGATCTGAGCGAAGATGATTGGATCCAGACACGACTTGATCAGCTAAATCTTATTGAAGAAAAAGACTTGCTGCTATCTGTCATGGTCAGATGTATCAAAAACGGATGATCAGGGCATTTAACAAAAAGGTCAGACCACAAGAATATCAAGTTGGGGATCTGGTAATCAAGCGTATCATCCTTCCTCAGAGTGATCCAAGGGGCAAATGGACCCCTACGTATGAAGGGCCATTTGTGGTTAAACATGTGTTCTCAGGAGGAGCCATGATTCTAACCAACATGGATGGTGACGACCTTCCTCACCCCGCCAATGCAGACATAGTAAAAAGATACTACGCATGAAAAAAAGACCCGCTAGGTTGACATACCTAGGCAAAAATTAGGGCTTCCCAGCGAACCAAAAGGGTTCGGGCAAAATGAATGGATGAAATGAAAAAATCTGTACACCCGGCAAGTCGAAAACCTGAAAAGGCGGCTTGGGCAAAAATGGGTATCTCGGTGGACCGAAAACCCGAAAGGGCGGTTCAGGCAAAAGTTAGGGATAAAGTGTAATACTATGTCTCATTGGATCACTTTACATCCAGAATCCAGTATCTACATCAAGTTCAGACGGCATCGATCAATCAGCTTCATCGTCAACTAGGTCATCAAGTGATGAGACGCTCGAAGATATAAAGGCGATAGCAAAATTGGAACCCAGTGGGATCATTCATTTCACACAGCTGTTTTATTTTCCTTTGTACAAATTTGTATAAACTCTTTTGTTCGGCGGCGTTCTCTTACTATGACGTCAGCCTCTTGTACATAAACGCCTATTCACAGGCAAATTCAAAAATCAATACAAATCACTTTTCAGTTAAAATTGCCAAATGTTTTTTCCTTTTTCTGTTTTGTTTTGCGAAGAACGTCCAAGGTTCAATTTGTGATATGTGCATTTGACGATAATTGCTAACTCATAAATATTTGCATACGAAACAAAGGATTAATTACAGGTAATATTAGAAACAGGGGCAATAATGAGTTGTCTAAGCGATCTAATTGTTCCGTCCACCAAGGTACCAAGGTAAGTTAAGCTGAAGAACGTAACCAGTATGTCTTAACTCCCCAGAGAGTGAGTCAGCAAATCAATGCACTCTCCCCAAGCAAAGCTATACAATCAGCCTTAAGGAAGTTGGGTATCCTCCAGCAGATCTCAACATTCCTCAGCAAAGTATACAAATATTCTTAAACAAGCATCCCCGGCAGTCTTGACCTAAAGATTGTTCCCCGGCGGTATATCAAACATTCAATGGAGTCACTTCCCCAATATAGTTCAAAATTTCCCCAAGAGAGTCCAATCCAGTTTCCCCAGGAAAGTTGGAATCCATCTCCCCAAGCAGTAAGCTTATCCCCAGTAGATTCTGGAAGCTTATCCCTCACAGAGCACGAACGCGGCCTCCGGCTTTATTCAAAGGTCATTTCCTTACCAGGATATAACTGGGTTATCCTCAGCCAAAAGCCACGGAAAGATCGTCCTCGACAAAGTCTTCTTATCCCCAGCGGAGTCTATTAACACTTCCAACATAACAATGGTATCCCCAGCGAAGTTATCGTCAACATCCCAGCAAGTACCTCTCTCCACACAGAGTATTGTTCCCCAGCAAGATCGTTAGAGTAATTTTCTCCCTGCAGAGTAATCCATTCGCCAAGTTTATCCCCCAACGGAGTTATCTTCTCCTACCGGTATTCTTGCAACTATCATCCCCAACCGAAACAAATATTCTTCTCTTCAACATCAGCCCAGGAGTGACTTCCCGGCACCCGTTAAGGATTTATTTTCCTAAGACGAAAACATACATTCAAAAACATCACATACATCATGATACATGCATAAACGCATCATACCTTACAATCTCATTTATATTGAGAACATCATTGCTTGATCCATATTATGCATTGCATATGACTGACCTTTACCTTTCAGGAAAAGATCCAGTTAAGTTCTCAGCTATGTCCAAGACTTTAGTCTGGTTCAGTTAAATCGATTCTAAGATTTTCCTGATTCTTATCCAGTCAAAGGCCTTCTCTGGTTCAGTCAGATCGACCCTAAGATCTCCCTGATTCTTATCCAGTTGAAGATTCCAAGACCTTGTCCGGTTCAGTTAAATCGACCCTAAGATTTTCCTGATTCTTATCCAGTCAAAGGCCTTCTCTGGTTCAGTCAGATCTACCCTAAGATCTCCCTGATTCTTATCCAGTTGAAGATTCCAAGACCTTGTCCGGTTCAGTTAAATCGACCCTAAGATTTTCCTGATTCTTATCCAGTCAAAGGCCTTCTCTGGTTCAGTCAGATCGACCCTAAGATCTCCCTGATTCTTATCCAGTTGAAGATTCCAAGACCTTGTCCGGTTCATTTAAATCGACCCTAAGATTTTCCTGATTCTTATCCAGTCAAAGGCCTTCTCTGGTTCAGTCAGATCGACCCTAAGATCTCCCTGATTCTTATCCCAGTAGAAGACATCCAAGATTCTCTCAACGTTCCTGTTGAGATAGTAATCGCCCAAGGTTCTCTCAGCGTTCCTGTTGAGGTAGTAATCGCCCCAGATTCTCTTAGCGTTCCTGTTGAGGTAGTAATCGTCCAAGGTTCTCTCAGCGTTCCTGTTGAGATAGTAATCGCCCAAAGGTTCTCTCATCGTCCCGTTGAGGTAGTAACCATCCCTGGTTCATTCATCACCGTTTGAAGCTCCAGACCTGACTCCTGTAACCAACCAGGGTGCATCTATACAAAGAGTTTGAAGACCAGTTTCTGTAACAGGCCAGGTAGTCATCTTCTTTTTCAGGTACGCAAGTTCTCGCTAAGGAATCTCTTACGCGATCGACCTCTTAGCATGGCATCTATAAGCCCATCATCCTATCCATCAATCTCCAAATGGCATCTATAAGCCCATTCCCACCATTACACTACTATGTGAGCGCAAATTTCTGGGCACTTTAGTGTTCAATCATCTTCCACCTTCGGATTATGAAAGGCACGTCATCCAATCTGCATCCTTAGGTCTAAGAAGATTGAACAGGGGCAACTGTTGTACCCCAAAATTTGCCCTCCCATATTCTTCAAGATTTGCAAAGAACATGCTTCAAAATCTCCCAAGGGTTGCACAGTTCCATGGCCTCCTAACAGTCAAAAACTAGGGTTTTGGTTCTGACAAAGAAGTTGAAGTTTCCAAGGGTATAAACAAGTCCCACATGCCTACAAACATTGTCAAGCATCCTCATGTCAAGTTTCAAGACTTACAGCACAAAATTGCACAGTCAAAAACCCTAATTGCTCAACAGTCAACTGCAGGGGCAAAATGGTCATTTGACAGTCAAAAGTTCAAATTTTTGGTCAACATCTTATTTTGAAGCCACAAACATCATTTGATCAATTCTTGATCATGATTTTCAAGGCATGGCTCAAAAAGTCTCAAGATGCAAAAGTTTCCATATTTGGACAGTTGAAAAAGTCAACTGTAACTTGACCAAGGCATAACTTCCACATGGTTTATCAGAAAAATTCCATCCAAAGCTCATTTTGAAGAGAATTACATTTCCTACAACTCCTCTTCACACTTCAAGTCCAAGAAATGCTCTCACAAAAAGTTATCAATCTCAACATTATAGGTCATTTTAAAAAGTCAACAGAAAGGGACTTTAAGTCAAAGACCATAACTTGCGATTGGTAAATCAAAATGACATGGGACCAAAGACATTGGTTAGAGGACTTCAAGACCTTTCCAAAATGTCCAAGAACATGATCAAAGCTTAAAAATTGAGCAAGATATGCCTTGTGGAAGTTGGGAAATTTTTGGGAATTTTGAAAAGTCAACTTTGCTTCAAATGCCTCAAAATTGCTAATGGGCCACATTTTCTTCCAAAAATCATCATCCAAAAGTGATTCACGACCCATTGACCCAAAGGGGAGTTATTTAATCATTTTTTATTATTTATTTGAATTTTTATCACCATTAATTCATTTAATTAAATAAAATATGACAAAAATACTCAAACATGCATTTTAAATCTTTTTATGCAGCTAATAGGTCTATCATAACTCCAAGATTTCGTGCACACTCAATATGGAAAGATTTGGCCATGATTGGTATCAAAAGGGCATGAAAAAGATTGGAAAAGATTCATTGAAAATCAAATATTGGATTCATGAATGCAAAGGTTTTTGGCCTGAATTCTTACCCTAATTCATTCCTCATATAAACACAAACCAAAACCTAATGCTCAGAACCTTCAAGCTGCGCCTCAAACCTCATAAAAACTTTGCATTTTTTGTCAAAAAGTTCAACACTGAAAACGCACTTAGAGTTCGTTTCAAGGCAAGAGAACAATTCCATTACCTTCCTGAGACATCAAGGAAGCTTCCTGAATCAAAATCACAACCTCTAACATTAAGAATCGGTAGAACGAAACCGTCCTGTTCTTAATTTTTCTCATATTCGTGTTTTGAATTATACGCATCATCCTTGCATTTTTCTTGTTGATTCATACTAATATGGTTGTTCTAAATCTGTTGGCATTATTTAATTGAGTTTTTGTGCCCTGTACGAGAATCTGCCATGGAAGCTTTCTAGGTTTTCAAAGATGTGAAATTGGGGACTTTTACATATAGAAAAATTAGATCATGAGACCAACGCCATTGGATTCGTGACATTCCAACGAATCATTCTCATACCTCGCGCCCAATTTATCATTATCCCAGAGCTAATCGCTATTTTCCTGTACTGTGGTTAGTGGGGGTTCAAAACCCCCGCTATTTGATGTATTTTTCAGGCTAAAGCAAAGAACGAGTGGAGAAGAAGATGAGTTGTAAGCACACGGTTTGCTGATTCAAAAGCTTGGCGCGCGTTTTTGTGTTTTACGTCACTAACCCTTGTTTTTTATCATATTAATTGTTGTCCATTATAATTACAAAGTGGCTAAATAGCTCAGTTGGTGGAAAGCGTTGTTGGCAAGCCTTGGGACCTGGGTTCGATTCCCAGGTCCCCCATATTTCTCAATATATTTTGTTTTAACGTGATTCTATGCAGTACACGCCCAGAATTCTACCATGCACCCTACGCTCAAGCTGGCCACGCGTCCAACAACATTAATCCAAGGGTCAGCATAGGAGGACTACCATACGCATTGGTCAATAGAGCCACACGCATCCCAGAAAGGTCAACAAAAGGCTTGAATTCATTGGGCCAGATTAAAGATCATACCTCCATAATTGGGGCAGAACCCCCTTTGTTGTTTGTATTTCTTTCTCCTTTCTTTTTCTCTTTTTTTTTTTGTTTTAATTTATTTGTTTTCATTTAATTCCTCCAAATATTTTTTTTATAATATAAAAATACAAAAAAAAATCAGAAAGTCAAAAAAATAAAATATATTTTACTATTTAATTCACTAATGTTTTATTTTGTAAATAAATTTAATAATTTACTTAGTTTTAATTTTAGGTTTCAACTTTAACTTCTTTTCTTAAATAAATTAAAAAAGACATAAAAATTAGGGTTTCTAGCTTTTTATTCCTTTTTTTAATTAAAATTTCTTCTTATTATTATTAATAATTAATTATTTTGTAAATAAATTTATCATTAAATAATTAGGTTAAAACTAGGTCAAACTTAAACATTTTTTTTGATAAATTAAAAATAGTTTAGAATTAGGTTTTTTTAATTCCATTAATTTTCTTAATTTCATAAAGTACAAAAATATCAAAAAATAAGTCTTTTTCCTTTATTTAATTTAATTAATTTATAATTGTAATTTAATTTCTTTAAAAGGGTCCAACGCCCTCGCATTCTCGATCTTATTTCTTTTCGCATTTACTTTTATTTCTTTTTGTGAATATAATGTAATTACCCCAAAGCCTTGTAATAGATTAATTAGGACATTTATCCTTCCGCATTTTAGTTTATTCAAATCGGGTCTTGGATTAATTTGGCGATGTAGACCCGCGCCTTTGTAATAGCCTAGGACTTTTACCTTCTCGCATCTTTTAACTATTAATAACTTGCATGAAAGAATGAATGCCAAAAATAAAATCAATGCGTAGATCACCAATGCATGGACAAGATAAACATAACTGAAAATGACACACAAATCACACACCACCCCTAGGGTACGCCTCACTGTTGCCTTGCCCCTCGAAAAGTGGTCGTCGAGTAGAGGATGTTTTAGTAAGTCCTCATGTCCATGAACATGGCATGAGGGTAGCTTCTAAGGTGTCTTCCTATTGCTCTGGTGACCACAATGTCCCGAACCCTCGAATTGACCCGAACACCTCCAACGGTGGTGCTACCTACCTCTCAATGGTAGGATGGCACTACTTTAAGGACATTTACACAGACTAATTCCTTAGGGTAGGTAGATGACTCGTAGATACTTGCTCTATTTCAAAACAAATCAAAACTCTTTTCACACCGACACTTTTCAAAAAGATTTCAAAAGCAATTTTTCAAACACTCTTGAGGACTGATACAAGAGTCGAACTGAAATTTTAAACGAAACTTTTTCAAACCCACTCACCTTGAAAAGCAAACAAACAATTTTGAAAACACAAATGAGCAAGTATCTAAGAGCCCATGGATAACCATGGATAGAAAGGGTGCTAACACCTTCCCTTTCTATAACCTACCTCCCGAACCGAGAGCAATCTCTTTAAGGAATTTTTCTGTGCTTTTGTCCTTTCCATTTGGAGAAAATAAAAGACGGTGGCGACTCTTGCTTCGGCGACATTTCGCGAACCAGCGTTAAACAGTCAGTTCCAGATCCACCGATCACAGTAATAAATGGCATGCTCTTTTTGGCCAGACTCGTCATACTGCCCCAGCACACACCCCATTGAGCTGTCAAGTACCGTCAAGTATAAGATTAGAGGTCTCCCTTCAACCGGTGGCATAAGAATGGGTGGTTCTTGGAGATACTCTTTGATTCTGTCGAAAGCGGCCTGACATTCATCATTCCAACGTACTACTTGATCTTTCTTCAGTAGCTTGAAGATTGGTTCACAGGTAGCAGTTAGATGCGAGATGAATCGGGCAATGTAGTTCAGACGTCCTAGAAAGCCTCTGACTTCTTTCTCTGTCTTGGGAACTGGCATCTCTTGTATGGCTTTAACCTTGGCAGGGTCCACTTGAATACCTTTGTCGCTCACGACGAAGCCTAGCAGCTTCCCAGATCTTACCCCGAAGGTGCATTTGTTCGGGTTCAACCTCAGCTTGTACAACTTCAGACGGTCAAACAGCTTCTGTAGATGGTTAAGGTGTTCCTCCTCAGTTTGGGACCTTGCAATCATATCATCGACGTATACTTCAATCTCATGGTGGATCATGTCATGAAATAAAGCAACCATGGCACGTTGGTAGGTTGCCCCAGCATTTTTCAACCCAAAAGGCATGACCTTGTAGCAGAAGGTGCCCCACTGAGTAACAAAAGTGGTCTTCTCCATGTCTTCAGGAGCCATCTTGATTTGATTATAACCGGAGAAACCGTCCATGAAAGAGAACACCTTGTGCTGAGCAGTATTGTCAACCAGAACGTCGATGTGAAGCAGAGGGAAGTCATCCTTGGGGCTCGCCCTGTTCAAATCCCTGTAGTCAACACACATTCTGACCTTACCATCTTTCTTCGGCACTGGAACCACGTTGGCAACCCATTGAGGGTAGGAAGTCACTGCTAGAAACCCGGCATCAAATTGTTTCATAACCTCAGCTTTGATTTTTTCGGACATTTCTGGACGCATACGGCGGACCTCTTGTTTCACCGGAGGGCAGTCTTCCTTGGTAGGTAGGTGATGAACCACAATGTCAGTATCCAACCCAGGCATGTCTTCGTAGGACCAGGCAAAGATTTCCACATAATCATGCAACATCTGAATCAACTGTTGTTTCACGCTGAGCTCCAGATTGGCACCAATCTTGACTTCCTTTCTGTCTATCTCAGTACCCAGATTTACCGTTTCTACTGGCTCTTCATGTGGCTGAATGGCCCTCTCTTCCTGGAGTAACAGTCTTGCAAGCTCACCATGCACTTCGCAATCATCTCCACCTTCGTCTTCGGCTAAGTTGATCGGATTTTGGAAGTCATAACTGGCAGTAGCAGAGTCGTTACCAGTGAGATCCAGAGTGGATTGAAACATGTATAGGTGAGTGTGTGTAAATATAGCTGTTTTGCAATATATAAAGAAAGAAATAAAGGGAGCACAAGATTTGAAATGCGAAAAACGTCCAATGTTTTTATTCATGATATATGGAAATGACAAGTAATAAGCCCTCACAAATGAAGCCACGGTGCCCCGGGTAAGACACCGGGCCATAAAGTTTCAAATTATTGTTTGTTACAAATTTAAAAACAAAGGAATTCATTACTGAGTAACAAAAGTAACAGGTATGTAGTCTTTAGCAGTCCAATTGTTCAGTCCACCGTCGGTCATCGGGTAGATCCAGCTGTCAAATTCAGATTCCTCCGCATCGCCTTCAATAGCGTTCACTCCCGGGTTGGTGATGAATACGGGAGGTCTTCCAATCCTTGCTTTACGTACAACCCTCTGAGCCTCTGCAGTGAAACCCAGCCCAAACTTGTCAGTCTTTGGAGTAAAATCAGGAAGTCTGCCCCAGTTGGCACATTCATCTTTTTCAATCACAGCCCGAGCGTCCTTCAAGGAAGCCATCTTCAAGGGAGAGTCTTCTTCAATCACTGTCTCTGATGACGCCAATGTTGGAGGCACCTCTTCAAAGTGTTGAAAGGGGGTCTCAATGAACTCCCCGTCCATCTCTATATACCGAAACGAGTTAAGATGACTAACCATGTATTCCTCCTCCCCTTGCACTGTAACAATCTTCCCTCTGACAGGGTATTTAAGCTTTTGATGTAGAGTGGAGGTTACAGCTCCAGCCTTGTGGATCCAAGGACGACCCAGCAAACAAGAATAGGATGGTCGGATGTCCATCACATAGAATGTTGAGTCAAAGACTTGAGAACCAACCCGGATTGGAATGTCCACTTCACCATGTACCATCCTCTTCGACCCGTCAAAGGCTCGGACAACGATGTTACTAGGCTTCAACTCCAAACCCTCACGATCCAACCTGTCTAAGGCCTTCTTGGGCAATACATTCAGTGAAGAACCGGTGTCTACCAACACATGGGCGAGAGTAGTGCCCCTGCATTCAATGGAGACATGCAGGGCATCATTATGGTTCTTTCCCTTAGCGGTCAGATCAGCATCAGAGAAACCCAACCCATTGTCAGCGGTCAAGTTGGCCACACAATCAGTAAATTGATCAGCCGACGTCTCTTGTGGCACATGGGTTGTCTTTAGGAAGGAAATCAGGACCTTGGCATGGGCCTCTGAGCACAACAACAGTGATATCATAGAGATCTTAGAGGGGGTATGCCCCAGCTGTTCAACGACGTTGAAATCACTCTTCTTGATAATCTTGAGAATTTCCTCCATCTCTTGCTGGGAGGCTTCGACACTAACAGTCTTCAGTGCCTCCATCTGGGCAGGCATATCAGCAATCCCTTTGCCCCGAGTGTCAGATGACTCGGCAGTAGGGGTAGAAACTTGATCAGGAGGGGAAACAGGCGCACTTGTAGGCGTGATGATAAGAGGTCTTCGGATGACTGGTGGCGCACTGTCAGGCGAGAAGAGCCTGCCGCTGCGAGTAACTTTAGCGGGACCGGTGATGTTACTGATGCCGGTACTAGTGTTGAACTCCTGCTTCACTCCAAGCACATAAACATCTGCCCCATAATGCCATGGGACAGCCTTGTCAGATTTATAAGGGAGGGGCCCCGGAACAGTAATGATGATGGGTGCAACAGACGTGATTTTGACTGGCTTCCTCGGGGGAGCCTTGGTAGGATTGTTGAAAATGGTGACAACGGATACTTCTTCAGTAGGAACAATAGGAACAACGGTCTTCTTGAACAAGATCTCTTTGCTATCCATCAGGTTTTGGACGCCTGACTTCAGCAACAGACAACCAGTAGGTGAAACAACACATAGAAGGCAACCCTTGCTATAGCCCGGAAATAAACCGGCTAGCAACAGGTTCCTCTTGACGGTCAACAATGGAGTAACAATCTCATCCACAGAGACTACATATAGATCTTCCTCAATAGCATTTACTCCATGCTGGGGCATAGGAGCAGTCACAACGTTGGGCCTTTCGGGCGCCTCAAACTGTATTTCCTTGGCATCGATAAGGTCCTGGACCTTATTCCTCAGGGCCCAGCAATCATCAGTAGAATGCCCCGGGCTATCAGAGTGATAAGCACAGCGGGCGTTGGGATTGTACTTCGGAGAGGTTGTGTTTACCACCTTCGGAGCTTCTCTGACAGTTACCAAGTTGGTTGATAGCAGTTGCGGCAAGATCTGAGACAAGGTCATACTAAGCCGAGTGTATTCTCTTCTAGGTCTCTCACCCCTTGGTTGGTTAGGTTGCCGAGGAGCGACAGCAGGCTTTGAAATCACCACCGTGTTGACAGCTTGGCGGCGTTCTGGTTTATTTTGTCTCCTGGGACCATACACAGCACTGGCTTCTTTCTTAAAAGGCTTCTTTTCAGAACTTGAGGATGCACCTTTCTGTATCTTCCCCGATTTCATACCAGCTTCTATCCTTTCCCCAGTCAGAATGAGGTCTGTAAACCCTGCAGAAGAATTACCAATGAGATGATTGAAGAACGAACCAGACAGGGTCCCCAAGAACATGTCCACGAGTTCACGGTCGGTCAACGGTGGCTGCACCCTGCCAGCCAGGTCCCTCCACTTCTGCGCGTACTCTTTAAAACCTTCTCCCGATCCTAGCGACATACCCTGGAGTTGGGTACGTGTAGGAGCGAGGTCGGCATTGTACTGATACTGCTTATAAAAAGCAGTAGCCAAGTCCTCCCAGTTTTGAATACTGGCTTCATCCAGCTGATAGAACCACTCGAGTTGAGCCCCTGAAAGGCTCTCCTGGAAGAAATGGATCCATAAATTCTTGTCCACGGTATACGGCTGGATCTTCCACACATAAGATCTGAGATGTAGCTTAGGGCAGGAAGCCCCGTCATACTTCGCAAAAGATGGTGCCTTGAACTTGTGTGGGATCACCACCCCAGAAGATAAACCCAGATCTCCAAAATCCAACCCAGGCACCTGTTGAATTTCCATGGCACTCAGACGATCCTCTAACTGCTTGTACCTGTCTTCAGCGGGAGGGTACTGCTCATCATTGAAATCAGTCTCGTTGTCAGAGACCACAGGACTAGGAACCCTTCCCCCTTGGGGACTATCTTTCCCTACAGAGGAAGTAGCCTGATCAGCCCCATTCTGTAGTGTATTACCAAACCTCTGTCCAGTGTTGAATAGTACAGTTCTCTTCTTCTTCTTCTTGACCATCAGAGCCTTCAATTCCTCTTGACCTTGGGCTAAACTCATGATCAACTCTTGGAACTGGGCGTTTTGGGCCTGGAGGGCCTTGATGGATTGCTCAGTAGATGATTCAGGATTCATGATAAGACGAGCTGAAATAAACAGCGAAGAAGATTAAGCAACCTGTAAAAAAAAAGAGTACCTGCTATGCACATGATGCATGATATGTTGTTTATGCAATGCATTCAAGGGTTCGAAAGTTCAAATTTGTTGTAGACAAAAAGGAACACACGTTATCATTAAGAAATAATTGTTCATTACATCAAGGCCTCATGGGCAAAACATTACAAAGTAAATTAATCCCAAAAGACACTGCGCATCCTCTTTGGAGCTATGTAAGTGTTGAGAGTCTTTTCCTCGTGCAGTAGGCGGGTGAGCTCCAAGACCTTCTTCTCACTGGCATGTAGATTGGCTTCAAGAGAATTCCGTTCTTCCTTAAGCTGGATCCAGCTCTTCTGCATTTCTTCCCAGGATGTAGGCATGTCAGGATGTTGAATGGTGTATGAGACCTCTCCTTCCAACCCTGGCTCTTTGATCACAGGGAGAACATGAGGATATGGCATCACCAGCTTCTGGGAGCGGGCTCGTACCCACTTGAGATAAGGCTCCAACGGGATGGAGTTCTTGTGCCCTAGTGTCTTGCTGTCTACCTTGTTGGGTATCCTCCAAGCTCTGATAAATCTCTGGCGAAGTCCTTGTGCATCAGTGTCGAAGTCAAAAACTATGTCAGGAAGCAACATGTCATGAGGGCCATCCCTCCGAGCATATCCGAACTGTCTCAAAGCCAGACACGGGTTGTAAGTAATACCTCCTTTGATTCCAAGTAAAGGAACATTAGGAAACTCCCCGCAACGATCAATGATAGTGACGTCTTCTCTGGACCGAGAACACCAATGTATATCAGCATGCGTAAGAGTCATTAATCGTTGTGACCATCTCAAACCCCGCTCATTCTTCAAAACTGATTGTGGAAGGTGCGAAATAAACCACCTTGCCAGGAGATGAGTGCAGCACATGAGAACACCTCTTTTTCTCATGGTTCGAGTGTAACATGAGTGAAGGATGTCCCCAAGCAACGTAGGTATAGGATTCCTGGACATGAAGATCTTGACAGCATTGATATCTATAAGCTGATCGGGATTCGGGAACAACACCAACCCATAGACAAGGAGAGCCACAACTTCTTCAAAGGCTTGTAGGTCAAGGGAATTCCAACATTCTTGGGCCTTCTCAAACAGGAACTTTGCCAAGAATCCTTTGATACCACTTCTAACTTCCCAATGTCCCTTGATGTCAGATGGTTGTAGGCGTAATGCTTTAGCAACCTCTTCAAGTTTGGGTTCCCTTTCCGTACCATTGTAGGGTAGTTGACTAAGGATAGGAATCTTCAGAAGCTGGGAGAACTCTTCCAAGGTAGGCACCAGTTGATAATTCGGGAAAGTAAAGCAGTGGTGCAACGAGTCAAAGAACTGGAAGAGGACCTTTATCATATCTTCCTCAATGTTGGTGTTGACCAAGCTGATGAGTCTTCCATGTTTCTCACTGAAAGAAGAGCTCTCGGGAATCCTGGATGTAAGCTCCTTAAGCTAAGGAGGGACCTTTACAAGGTTGATCTGAATTGTCTTTCTGCGGATAGTTTCCATGTCCTACAAAACAAGAACAAAGATGAAGATTCGAACCCCTGAAGTGGTTAGTGGATGCATATGATGTTGTATGATGTTATGATATTATGATAAAAACACACCACAAGTATCCACAAAAAGCAAACATGGTAAGGCACACAAGTCACACAAGACAGCCCTTAGAGTTTAGGCCAACATGGGGTCTAGGTATTACCCTCTTGAAGTTGGTGGGCTCAAAACATGTCCTATCAAAAGTAACCGGGTTCTAAGGATCTCAATATCATTGGGTTGTTTTCTATGTTCATTGTTTCGATTTAGCCACTGAACTGGCGATCAAAATATTCCAAGAAAACAACCCTCAATGAGTGTAGTATCGAGTATCAACCAATTTCGGACTGCACCAAAGTCAGTCATCTCACTACCCTTAAAGAGGCCAGGATGGTTCAATTAAGGTTCCTAAGGCCAATTGATGCTTCACGACACCACGCGGCGGCCCCGTACTCTCCTTGACTTGACTCAAGGGTTACCGGTACTCACCAAAGTGCCACATCAACGTAGCAAACTGCTTCAACTGTGTCGGTATACCCCGCACAGTTCCCTCACAGTTTTGTTTCTACTTTCTAAGAGGTATCCCCCAGATCCGGTTTAGGATCTATAGAACTCCCAAAACAGGCCCACAATATTAAAGCAATCAAAACAGGCAATTGAAAACATAAGTATAATCTATCCTAAGGTACACCTCACTTTAAGTATCCCCAGCAGAGTCGCCAGTTCTGTGATCGGTGGAAATAGAACTGACTGTTTTTAGCTGGTTTCGCGAAATGTCGCGGTAAGCAAGAGTCGCCACCGTCTTTTATGTTCTCCAACATGGAAAGGACAAAAGCACAACAAAATTCCTTATTGAGAATGTCTCTCGGTTCGGGAGGTAGATTTATAGAAAGGGAAGGTGTTAGCACCGTTTCTATCCATGGTTATCCATGGGCTCTTAGGTACTTGCTCTTATGTTTTCAAAGTGTTTGTTTGCTTTTCAAAATGTGAGTGGGTTTGAAAAAGTTTCATTGAAAAATTCCTAAGTAACTCTTGTATTTGTCCTCAAGAGTGTTTGAAAAATTTGTTTTGAAAGCTTTTGAAAGTGTCAGTGTGAAAAGATTGTTTGGTTTGTTTTTGAAGAGAGCAAGTACCCATGAGTCATCCACCTACCCTAAGGAATTAAGTTGTGTAAGAGTCCTTAAGGTAGTGCCATCCCACCATTGAGAGGTAGGTAGCACCACCGTTGGAGGTGTTTGGGTCAATTCGATTGTAGGGACAGTGTGGTCACCGAAGCAATAGTAGGACACCTTAGAAGTAACCCTAATGTCCTAGATCCTTTTTAATCCGAGGCAACCGTTTCGAGGCAACTGGATCTTAGACATAAGGGCGACCGCTAAAACACCCTATACTTGATGACCACTTTCGAAGGCAACGAGTGAGGCGTACCCTAGAAGTGACAGGTGCATTGTGTGTTGTTTTCAGTTTATATTTATCTTGGATTAGGCAATTGTGGGCTACGAGTTGTTTTTAATTACCATACATTCTTTCATGCAATTTAGCAGTTAGGAGTGCGGAAAATTAAATACGGAAAGGTACAAGCTACGCTATTACAGGGTGCGGGTCTATACATCGCCAAAAAACAAAGACCCGTTTTTGATAAAGGTGCGGAAAGTAAAAAAAAACAATAAACCTAATTACTATTACATGCCGGAAACAGTTACATAATAATCCAATAAGAAAATAATGCGCGAAAAGAATTAAACTGGAACGTCCGAGGGCTTTGGACCCTTTTGAGAAATTAAGAGTTTTTGTCCTTTGCTTGAATTAAATTAAAATTAAACCTAGTTATTTAATTAATTAAAGAAAGATGTTTTTTATGTTTTTTTTGTATTTAATGAAAATAAAGAAATTAAAATCAAAATAAAACCCTAGTTCTAAGTTTATTTTAATTTTTGAGAAAATGTTAAAGTTAACCTAATTTAAGCTAATTAGTTAATTTACATATTATTTACAAAAATAATAATTAAGAAATAGTAATAATGATGATTAATAAAATATGGTTAAAAATGTCAAAACCTAATTCTATGCACTTTTTATTTGTTAAGAAAAAAAGATTAAAATTAAAACCTAAATTAAACTAAGTTAGTTATTAGTATTTATTTACAAAAATAAGTTAATGGTGAAATTTAATAAATAATAAAAATATATTTACACTTTTGATTTTTCTGATTTTTATGTTATGAAAAAATTAATTTATGGTGAGTTAATAATAATTATTAAAATAATTAAAAGAAAATAAAAGAAAAGAAAATAAAATTAATTATGCAAACCAAAGGGGTATGTTGGCCCAAGTGGAGGTGAAATGCTGGAATTCAGGCCCAAGAAGCACAAAGCCTCGTTGACTTTCCTGATCATGTGCCTGCTTGTTGACTGGAACACACCATGGACTCCATCTCTTGGCCACTGGATTGCTAATGGGAATACTTGGCATGCTGGAATCATGAGGCCTATGGTGGAACACTGGACGCATATTGCACTGGATTGTATTGGAAAAAATGTAAAGAATTATATGGGGGACCTGGGAATCGAACCCAGGTCCCAGTGGTGAACAAACACGTCACTAGCCACTCAACCATCGCGCTGTATTTGTAATAATAATAACCAACGAAAATAATATGTGAAAAGCAACAATTATGCTGGGACATTAAAAAAACGCGCCATGGTTTGAATGATCCACTAGCATGCTTCCACGTCTGTTGTCTTCTTCGTTTTTCCTGCAAACATGAACAAGATAGCGGGGGTTTTAAACCCCCACTAACTACAAATCCCAATAATAGCGATTAGCAGCACAGATCACATAAATTGAGCGCGAGGGTTTGGTTGAATTCGTCTGGCCTTGACGAATTCAACCATAGTCATGATGTGGTCCAATTTTTCCTTATGCATAAAGTCCTAATTGAGAGCTTCAGCAACCCTAGATTTCGTTCATGGTGGATTTTGATTCAGAAGGCTATAACTCAATTGGATTATGCCAATCGCTTCAGAAGGTCCCTATTAACATAAATCAAACAAGAAAATAGATTAAAAACGCATGGATCATGTTATGTAATTTCGGAAATATATTCAAACCGTGGGACTCGTGTTCTTTGATTCTTCGCGTGTTAGGACTGGTTTTTGATGGCAATGGCTTCCTGGAGACTCAGGCAATATGTTTGAATAAAAAAGAAGCTTTGAATTGCGCTGAAAATAGGAATTCAGTCTCACCCTCTTCTTGAGTTTTTTGCAATTTGGTTATATGGTTTCAGCAGCAATTGTGCGTGTCCAAGAATAGGGTTAGCTTTTGCCTTTGTATTGGAACATAATTAGGTTAGAATTAAGCCCATAAGTCCATGCAATAATGTTTTCAATCCTTGATTTTCAATCATATAATTTCCAATCTTTTTTGAATGAAAACCTTGCCAAATATGGATGATTTTCCATTTTTGATTGAGAAACGAGTTTGCCAGCTTGCCCTGATCTGATTTGCCTCACAAAAGATCCAAAAAACATATCTTTTTAATTTTCCTATAATTAAAATCAATTAAATGAATTAATATTAATAAAAATTCAATTAATTAATTAAAAATAAGAAAATAAATCATTTTAAGTTCAATGGGTCGTGCATAGGCTTTGGGTAAAGATTCAAGAAGGAAATTGAGGCCCATTAGCAAAAATGAAGTGTTTTAGGCAAAGTTGACTTTTGAAAGTTCCCAAAAATTTCCCAACTTCTCCAATGCATAGCTTGCTCAATTTTGAAGCTATGAACATGTTCTTGGACATTTTGGAAAGGTATTGAAGTCCTCTAACTAATGTCGTTGGTCCCATGTCATTTTGATTTACCAATATCAAGTTATGGTCTTTGACTTAAAGTGCATTTTTGTTGACTTTTGAAAATGACCTATAATGTTGAAATTGATAACTTTTTGTGAGAGCATTTCTTGGACTTGGAATGTGAAGATGAGTTGTAGGAAATGTCATCCCCTTCAAAATGAGCATTGGATGGGATTTTTCTGATGAACCATGAAGAAGTTATGCCTTGGTCAAGTTACAGTTGACTTTTTCAACTGTCCAAAAATAGAAACTTTTGCATCTTGAGACTTTTTGAGCCATGCTTGTGGAATCATGATCAAGAATTGATCAAATGATTATTGTGGCTTCAAAATAAGATGTTGACCAAAAATTTTGACTTTTGACTGTCAAATGACCATTTTTCCCCTACAGTTGACTGTGAAGCAATTAGGGCTTTTGACTATGCAACTTGATGCTGTGAGTCTTGAAACTTGACATATGGATGCTTGACAATGTATATAGGCATATGGGACTTGATTGGACCCTTGAAAACCTCAATTTATTTGCAAGAACCAAAACCCTAATTTTGACTGTGTTAGGAGGCAATTGGACTGTGCAATCCTTGAGAGATTTTGAACCATCTGGAGATTGATCTTGGCAAATCTTGAAGAATATGGGAGGGCAAATTTTGGGGTACAACACCAGCCAAGGGGTGAGAGGCCCAAAAGGCAGTACACTCGGCTCAGTATGACCCTCTCTCAGATATTGCCACAACTGTTGTCAACCAATCTGGTAACTGTCAAGGAAGCTCCGAAGGTTGTAAACACAACCTCTCCAAAGTACAACCCCAACGCCCGCTGCGCTTATCACTCTGATAGCCCGGGGCATACTACCGATGATTGTTGGGCTCTAAGGAATAAGGTTCAGGACCTTATAGATGCTAAGGAAATACAGTTCGAGGCGCCCGAAAGGCCCAATGTTGTGACCGCTCCCATGCCCCAGCATGGAGTGAATGGTGTTGAGGAAGACCTGTATGTAGCCTCCGTGGATGATATTATTACTCCGTTGTTAACCGTCAAGAGGAACCTGTTGCTAGCCGGTTTATTTCCGGGATGTAGTAAAGGTTGCCATCTATGTGTTGTTTCACCTGCTGGTTGTCCTTTGCTGAAGTCAGACGTCCAAAACCTGATGGATAGCAAAGAGATCTTGTTCAAGAAGATTGATGTTCCTGCTGTCCGTACCGAAGAAGTTTCTATTGTCGCTATTTTCAACAACCCTCCTAAGGCTCCCTCAAAAAAGCCTGTCAAAATCATGTCTACACCAAAGATTGCTCCTATCATCATTACTGTTCCGGGGCCAATCCCCTATAAATCTGACAAAGCTGTCCCGTGGCACTATGGGGCAGATGTTTATGTGCTGGGAGTAAAACAAGAGTTTGATACTAGTACCAGTGTCAGCAACATCACCGGGCCTGCCAAGGTTACTCTTAGTGGTAGGCTCTTCTCACCTGATATTGCGCCACCAGCTATTCAGAGACTTCTTGTCATCACACCTGCAAGTGTGCCCGCTTCCCTGCCTGACCAAGTTCCTGTTTCTGCCCCTGCTGCCGAGTCATCTGACGCTCGGGGCAAAGGGATTGCTACTGATATGCCTGCCCGGACGGAGGCACCAAAGACAACCACTGTCTAAGCTTCCAAGCAAGAGATGGAAGAGATTCTCAAGATCATTAAGAAGAGTGATTTCAACGTCGTTGAGCAGCTGGGGCACACCCCATCTAAGATTTCCATGCTATCACTGTTGTTGTGTTCAGAGGCCCATGCCAAGGCCCTGATTTCCTTCCTGAAGACGGCTCACGTGCCACAAGAAATGTCTGCTGATCAATTTACCGATTGTGTGGCCAACTTGACTGTTGATAATGGGTTGGGTTTCTCTGACGCCGATCTGACTGCCAAGGGAAAAAACCATAACGACGCCCTGCATGTCTCCATTGAATGCAGGGGCACTACTCTTGCCCATGTGTTGGTAGACACCGGTTCTTCATTGAATGTATTACCCAAGAAGGCCCTAGACAGGTTGGATTGTGAGGGTTTAGAGCTCAAGCCTAGTAACATTGTTATCCGGGCCTTTGACGGGTCGAAGAGGATGGTACATGGTGAAGTTGACATCCCAATCAGGGTTGGTTCTCAAGTTTTTGATTCTACTTTCTATGTGATGGACATTCGTCCATCCTATTCTTGTTTGTTGGGTCGTCCTTGGATCCACAAGGCTGGAGCTGTGACCTCCACCTTACATCAGAAGCTTAAGTACCCGGTCAGAGGGAAGATCGTAACAGTTCAAAGGGAAGAAGAATATATGGTCAGCCACCTCAACTGGTTCCGGTACGTAGAGATGGATGGGGAGTTCATTGAGACCCCCTTTCAACACTTTGAAGAGGTGCCTCAGACATTGGAAGCAGCGGAGGCAGTGACTGAAGAAGACTCTCCTTTGAAGATGGCTTCCTTGAAGGATGCCCGGGCTGTGATCGAGAAGGGTGAGTGCGCAAACTGGGGCCGACTTCCTGATTTCACTCCAAAGACTGAGAAATTTGGCTTGGGTTTCACTGCAGAAGCTCAGAGGGCTGTTCGCAAGGCAAGGATTGGAAGACCTCCCGTGTTCATCACTAACCCGGGAGTAAATACTATTGAGGACGAAGCGGAAGAATCTGAGTTCGACAACTGGATCTACCCAACGACCAACGATGGACCAAGCAACTGGACTGCAAAAGACTTTACACCTATTACTTTTGTCACTCAGTAATGAACTCCTTTGTTTTAAATTTGTAACGAACAATAATTTGAAACTTTATGACCCGGTCTCTTACCCGGGGCACCGTGGTTTCATTTGTGAGGGCTTTTGTGTGTCACTTTCATATATCATTAATAAAAGCATTGGACGTTTTTTCGTATTTCAAATCTTGCGCTCCCTTTCTTTCTTTATTATATATTGCAAAACAGCTATATTTACACACACTCACTTATACAGGTTCCAATCCACTCTGGATCTCACTGGTAACGACTCTGCTACTGCCAGTTATGACTTCGAAAATCCGATCAACTTAGCCGAAGACGAAGGTGAAGATGATTGCGAAGTGCCTGGTGAGCTTGCAAGACTGCTACTCCAGGAAGAGAAGGTCGTTCAGCCACATGAAGAGCCAGTGGAAACGGTAAATCTGGGTACTGAGACAGACAGAAAGAAGTCAAGATTGGTGCCAATCTGGAGGCTAGTGTGAAACAGCGGTTGATTCAGATGTTGCATGATTATGTGGAAATCTTTGCCTGGTCCTACGAAGACATGCCTGGGTTGGATACTGACATTGTGGTTCATCACCTGCCTACCAAGGAAGACTGCCCTCCAGTTAAACATAAGGTCCGCCGTATGCGTCCAGAGATGTTCGAGAAAATCAAAGCTGAGGTTATGAAACAATTTGACGCCGGTTTTCTAGCAGTGACTTCTTACCCTCAGTGGGTTGCCAACGTGGTTCCAGTACCGAAGAAAGATGGTAAGGTCAGAATTTGTGTTGATTACAGGGATTTGAACAGGGCGAGCCCTAAGGATGATTTCCCTCTACCTCATATCGACGTCCTGGTTGACAATACTGCTCAGCATAAGGTATTCTCCTTCATGGACGGGTTCTCCGGTTATAATCAAATCAAGATGGCTCCTGAAGACATGGAGAAGACCACTTTTGTTACTCAATGCGGCACCTTTTGCTACAAGGTCATGCCTTTTGGGTTGAAAAATGTTGGGGCAACCTACCAACGTGCCATGGTTGCTTTGTTTCATGACATGATCCATCATGAGATTGAAGTATATGTCGACGATATGATTGCAAGGTCCCAAACTGAGGAGGAACACCTTGACCATCTACAGAAGCTGTTTGACCGTCTGAAGTTGTACAAGCTGAGGTTGAACCCGAACAAGTGCACCTTTGGGGTGAGATCTGGAAAATTGCTAGGCTTCGTCGTAAGTGACAAAGGTATTCAAGTGGACCCTGCCAAGGTAAAAGCCATACAAGAGATGCCAACTCCCAAGACAGAGAAAGAAGTCAGAGGCTTTCTAGGACGGCTGAACTATATTGCCCGATTCATCTCACATCTAACTGCTACCTGTGAACCAATCTTCAAGTTGCTGAAGAAACATCAAGTAGTACATTGGAACGATGGATGTCAGGCCGCTTTCGACAGAATCAAAGAGTATCTCCAAGAACCACCTATTCTTATGCCACCGGTTGAAGGGAGACCTCTAATCTTATACTTGACAGTACTTGACAGCTCAATGGGGTGTGTGCTGGGGCAGCATGACGAGTCTGGCCGAAAAGAGCACGCTATTTATTACCTTAGCAAAAAGTTTACCGACTGTGAGACCCGATACTCACTGCTCGATAAAACTTGCTACGCTTTGGTATGGGCTGCTCGCCGGCTGAGACAGTATATGTTGACTCACACTACTCTGTTGATTTCAAAAATGGATCCAATTAAGTATACATTCGAAAAGCCCGCCTTGTCCGGAAGAATAGCAAGATGGCAAATGATCTTGACCGAATACGACATCCAGTACACGACTCAGAGAGCAATCAAGGGAAGTGTATTGGCAGACCATTTGGCACACCAGGCAGTGGATGACTACCAATCTATGAACTTTGAATTTCCAGACGAGAGCATCATGGTAGTGACTGATTGTGAAGTACCTGGACCGGATGAAAGACCTGAGGAAGGATCCCGATGGTCTATGCACTTTGATGGAGCCTCAAACGCTTTGGGTAACGGCATTGGCGCTGTGATCATATCCCCTAAAGGCACTCATACTCCACTCACTGCCCGGCTATGTTTCAACTGCACCAACAACATGGCAGAGTATGAGGCATGCATCATGGGTCTTCAAGCTGCAATTGACCTAAGGATCAAGTTTCTGAATGTCTTCGGAGATTCCGCTCTCGTGATCAATCAAATCAAAGGCGAGTGGGATACGAAACACCCAAATATTATTCCTTACAAGGAGTATGTATTGACATTGATCCCCCATTTCGAAGAGATAACTTTTGAACACTTCCCAAGAGAGGAGAATCAGTTGGCGGACGCGTTGGCTACGATGTCTTCTATGTTCAAATTCAAATGGGACAACGAGGCTCCCCGGATCATTATTTGGAAACTGGACGAACCTGCATATTGCTGTGATCTTGAGGCGGAAGAGGTAACTGAAAAACCTTGGTATCATGAAGTGAAGAGGTACTTGGAAACTCAAGAATACCCCGAGGGTGCATCTGTCAACGACAAGAAGTTTCTGAGAAGGTTCGCGGCAAAGTTCTTCCTCAGCAACGGCATTCTGTACAAGCGAAACCATGATTCAACCTTATTGCGTTGTGTGGATAAGCCTGAAGCAGAAAAGATCATGGCAGAACTACATGAAGGTACCTTCGGAACACACTCTAGTGGACACACCATGGCAAAGAAAATCCTTCGGGCAGGATATTTCTGGTCCACAATGGAAGCTGACTGTTATCAACATTCTCGGACGTGTCACAAATGCCAGATCTATGCTGATAAGGTGCACGTTCCTCCAGCTCCTCTGAACGTATTGACCGCACCTTGGCCTTTTGCAATGTGGGGCATAGATATGATCGGCGAGATCAGACCTACAGCATCTAACGGGCATCGCTTCATCCTGGTAGCGATTGATTACTTTACAAATTGGGTTGAAGCAGCTTCCTACGCTACGGTAACCAAGAACGTCGTGGCACGGTTCATTTGGCATAACCTGATCTGTCGCTACGGTGTACCTGAGAGGATCATTACGGATAATGGTACCAATCTCAACAATAAGATGATCACTGAGCTCTGCGAGCAATTCAAGATACAGGACCACAACTCTTCTCCCTACCGGCCGAAGATGAATGGGGCTGTCGAAGCAGCTAATAAGAATATCAAGAAGATTGTGCAGAAGATGACAGTAACCTATAAAGATTGGCACAATATGTTACCGTTTGCTCTTCATGGGTACCGTACCTCAGCACAGACGTCAACAGGGGCAACACCCTTTTCCTTGGTCTATGGCATGGAGGTAGTCTTGCCTATTGAAGTCCAAATACCCTCTCTCCGGATAATGAAGGATGCAGGTTTGAGCGAAGATGACTGGATCCAGACTCGACTTGATCAATTAAATCTAATCGACAAAAAGAGACTTACTGCTATATGTCATGGTCAGACGTATCAAAAATGGATGATCAGGGCATTTAACAAGAAAGTCAGACGACAAGAGTATCAAGTCGGAGACCTGGTAATCAAGCGTATCATTCTACCTCAGAGTGATCCCAGGGGCAAATGGACCCTTACATACGAAGGGCCATTTGTAGTTAAACATATCTTCTCAAGAGGAGCTATGATTCTAACCACTATGGATGGTGACGACCTTCCTCACCCCGCCAATGCAGACATAGTAAAAAGATACTACGCATGAATAAAAGACCCGCTAGGTTGACACACCTAGGCAAAAATAAGGGCTTCCCGGCGAACCAAAAGGGTTCGGGCAAAAATAAGGGATGAAATGAAAAAAAATTTGTACACCCGGCAAGTCGAAAACCTGAAAAGGCGGCTTGGGCAAAAATGGGTATCCCGATGGACTGAAAACCCGAAAGGGCAGTCCAGGCAAAAGTTAGGGATTAAAGCGTAATACTATGTCTCATTGGATCACCTTGCATCCAGAATTCGGCATCAACTATCAGATTCAGACGACATCGATCAGTCAGCTTCATCTTCAACTAAGCAGCCAAATGATGAGACGCTTGAAGACATAAAGGCGATAGCATAGTTGGAACCCAGTGGGATTGTTTTTCACATAGCTGTTTTGTTTCCTTCACAAATTGTGTAAACTCTATGTTGTTCGGCGGTGTTCTCTTACTAGGACGTCAGCCTCTTGTACATAAACGCCTATTTACAGGCAAATTCCAAAAATCAATACAAATACACTTTTCCAGACAAATTACCATTTGTTTTTCCTTTATCTGTTTTGTTTTGCAAAGAACGTCCAATGTTCATTTTTGATATATGCATTTGACACTAATTTCTAATCATAAATACTTGCATGCGAAACAAAGGACTAATTACAGGTGACATCAGAAACAGGGGCAATCAGAGTTGTCTAAGCGACCTAGTTGCTCTGTCCACCAAGGTACCAAGGTAGGTTTGGCTGAAGAACGTGACCAGGATACCTTCACTCCTCGCAGAGTAAGACAAGATTCAGCCATACTCTCCCCCAAGCAGAGTTGGTCTCCCGTCAGCCCCGAAAGGCACAGTATCTCCAGCAAGTCAGCAACACTCTCCCCAAGCAGAGTTAGTCTACAGTCATCCTTAAGGAAGTTGGGTACCCCCAGAAGATCTCAATATTCCCCGGCAGAGTATACAGATGTTCCTAATCAAGCATCCCCGGCAGTCTTAATATAAGATTGTTCCCTGGAGGAATACAAGACACCCCAGTACAGTCCAAAAGTTTCCCTAGGAGAGTTGTATCAATCTCCCCAGTAGATTCTGGAAGCTTATCCCCAGTAGATTCTGGAAACTTATCACCTGCAGAGTACACATATCTCTCCCCGGCTTTATTCAGAAGATTATTCCCCACCAGAGCTTATAACTGGGTTATCCTCAGCTAATTACCACGGAAAGATCGTCCTCGGCGAAATTCTTCCTATCCCCCAGCGGAGTTTATTCAGCAAATTCCCCAACAGAACATATCAACGGTATCCCCAGCGGAGTTATCATCAAACCTCAGCGAAGTATCTCTTCCCACAGAGTAATTCCCCGCAGAGTAATCTCTCCAGCAAGTTTATTCCCCAACGGAGTCATCTTCTCCTACCGGTTTATTCTTGCAATCATCATCCCCAGCGGAAACGAAGAACTCCACTCTTCAACATTAGCCCAAGATTCAACAAACTTCCCGGCATTCGTCAAAGATTTATTTTCCTAGACGAAAACACATTCATAAACATTTCACATTTCATACATCCTGCTTACATACATGATAAAGTGCATACGACACGATCTCATTTATTTTTGAGAACATCATGATATCATGCATTTCATACATCATGACATTGCATACAACTGATGTTTTGCCTTTTCAGGAAAAAAAGTCAATCCAAAGAGGATTACTATCAACTGCCGCAATTCCAGATTTGATTCCTGTATCTAGCCAGGGCATATCTGTGAGTAATTGATTGTAGATTCGACACCTGTATCCAGCCAGGGCATGTCTGCATGAAGAGTTTAGAGATTCGATTCTTGTATCCAGCCAGGGCATATTTGTAGACGACCAGTTCCAGATTCGATTCTTGTATCTAGCCAGGGCATATTTGTGAGTAACTGATTCTAGATTCGATACCTGTATCCAGTCAGGGGATATCTGCATGAAGAGTTTAGAGATTCGATTCCTGTATCCAGCCAGGGCATATCTGTAGACGACCAATTCCAGATTCGATTCCTGTATCTAGCCAGGGCATATCTGTGAGTAACTGATTGTAGATTTGATACCTGTATCCAGCCAGGGCATTTCTGCATGAAGAGTTTAGAGATTCGACTCATGTATCCATCCAGGGCATATCTGTAGACGACCAATTCCAGATTCGATTCCTGTATCTAGCCAGGGCATATCTGTGAATGATTGATTGTAGATTCGATACCTGTATCTAGCCAGGGCATGTCTGCATGAAGAGTTTAGAGATTCGATTCCTTTATCCAACGAGGGCACGTCTGTAAGCAACCTTTTGAAGTTCCGGATTCGATTCCTGTATCTAGCCAGGGCATATCTGTGAGCAATTGATTGTAGATTCGATACCTGTATCTAGCCAGGGCATATCTACATGAAGAGATTGAAGATCAACACCTGTAACAGGACAGGAAACCATCTTCCTTTCTCAAAGCACGCAAGTTTTCGCTAAGGAATCTCTTACGCGATCGACACCTTCTGATGGCATCTATAAGCCCATCTCCACAACTATCCATCACATTTCCAAATGGCATTTATAAGCCCATTCCCAACAAGGTTATGTCACATCTCCAGATGGCATCTATAAGCCCATCCTCCTATCCACCATCTTTCCAAATGGCATCTGTAAGCCCATTCTCGACATCACGCTGCTGATACTCTACTATGCGAGTGCAAATTTCTGGACACCCTAGTGTTCAATCATCTTCCACCTTTGGATCACGAAAGGCACACAAGCCAATCTACATCCCCACGTCTAAGAAGATTGAACAGGGGCAACTGTTGTACCCCAAAATTTGCCCTCCCATATTCTTCAAGTTTGCCAAGAATCATCTTCAATTGGTTCAAGGTTACTCAAAGGTTGCACAGTTCAAACACCCTCCTAAGCCAGTCAAATTAGGGTTTTGGTTCCTTCAGTGAATTTGAGGTTTTCAATGGTCCAATCAAGTCCCATAGGCCTATATACATTGTCAAGCATCTACATGTCAAGTTACAAGACTCACAACATCAAATTGCACAGTCAAAAACCCTAGTTGCTCTACAGTCAACTACAGGGGTAAAATGGTCATTTGGCAGTCAAAAGTCAAAATTTTTGGTCAACATCTTATTTTGAAGCCACAATCATCATTTTATCAAGTCTTGATCATGATTCCACAAGCATGGCTCAAAAATCATCAAGATGCAAAAGTTTCCATTTTTGGACAGTTGAAAAGTCAACTGTAACTTGACCAAGGCATAACTTTTTCATGGTTCATCAGAAAAATCCCATCCAATGCTCATTTTGAATGGGAGGACATTTCCTACAACTCATCTTCACATTCCAAGTCCAAGAAATGCTCTCACAAAAAGTTATCAATTTCTACATTATAGGTCATTTTCAAAAGTCAACAAAAAGGCATTTTAAGTCAAAGACCATAACTTGAGATTGGTAAATCCAAATGACATGGGACCAAAGGCATAGGTTAGAGGACTTCAATACATTTCCAAAATGTCCAATAACATGTTCATATGATCAAAATTGAGCAAGATATGCATTGGAGAAGTTGGGAAATTTTTGTGAAATGGCAAAAATCAACTATCCTTAAAACTTCAATTTTTGACAAAAGGGCCCACTTTCTTCCACTTGATTCAGCCTTGTCATGCCACCCACGTGTCCCATGATTAATTTCAAGACCAAACATTTTTTTTTCATTTTTATTTAATTTTTATGGATTTAATTCATTTTAAATCCATAATAATTCAAATAAATTTAAAAATTAATTGAATGGTATCTTTGTGGTTTGAATAACTTTTATTTGCCATGTGACAGCTGCCAAAATCGTGCCAGGCAATTTTGTGCACAAAATCATGGTTTTGCTCCAAGTTTGGAAAGTCCTTTAATGGTGATAAACAAAAATCTCAAGACATCAATACAATGGATCCCAAGCCTAGTTGCTGACCTAATTGCATTCACATATACATATGCAAACATTCCAGACCTAAGACACGCACAAGCTGCTGCAGAAACACCCTAACCATATTCAAAAAAATCAAACAAAAAGTCAAAACTGATCTTTATACTCCAGGCCTTTTCAAAGCGATTTAAGGACTCTAATACATTGCTAGCATTGCCATGAACACATTTCAATTAAAAACAAGCTTCAAAGCTCAAGAACACGTGCTACACAGACCCACGGTTTTTCAAATTTTTTCATAATCACATACATTGATTCATGCATGTTTAACGTTTTTTGTTGAGTATTATGTGTTCACAGGGACTGTACGAAACTTTTGGCATAAGTTAATTGCCTTGAAACGGCCTAAATCATGAACCACCATGTTCAAATTCTAGGGTTCATAAACCTTCGAATTGGGGATTTACACATCCAGCAAAATTAGGCCTTCTCATGCATATGGTTGGATTCATTGCAACCAGACGAATTTAGAACCACCCTCGCGATGAATTTATGTACAACGTACGCCTAATCGCTATTTTCATGCTTGCATGTTGTGGGGGTTAAAACCCCCCGCTATCTAACTCTGTTTCTTGCAGTTCCAACAAAGAAGACAATACGTGTTCATGCGTGATTGGACGGTTCAAATATTATGCGCGCGTTTTGTTTTCCAGCATAGGCCTTGGTTTTCACATGTTATAATTAATTGTCATTATTATATCAAATGCAGCATAATGGCCTAGTGGTCAGTGAGGTGGACATTCATCATTGGGACCTGGGTTCGATTCCCAGGTCCCCCAAATGCTTGTTAATATTTTTTTCTCATGTGATCCTATGCAGATTCCTCAAAGCACCTCACCATGTACCTCCAGCGCTCAATATGCCAAATGGCTACAGGCATGCATCCAAAGGCCAGGAGGTGATCCTCACCATGCACTCAGTCAACCAACAAACACTTGATCCAAGAAGTCAACGCATGCTTGGCTTAATGGGCCTCAGATTTCTAAACAAGCCCCCTTCCTGGCCCATCACCCCCCTTGAGTTTGCCTCTTTTTTTTTTCCTTTTTATATTTTTATTTCACTTATTTAAATTAAATCCTTAATCAACTATTAACTAAATAATTATTTTTCCATAAAATTTAGAAAACCAAAAAAAAACATTTTTATTATTTATTAACTTATTTTGTAAATAAATGTAAATTAAATTAGTTTAATTAGTTAACTTTAATACTTTTTTACAATAAATAAAAACAAATTTAGACTTAGGCTTTTCTTTTGACATTTTTAATTCTTCTTTTTATTTTATTTCATAAAAACACAAAAACACAAAAATATTTTTTTTCCTTTAATTAATTAATTAATTAGTAAATTAAGTTAAATATTCAATTAATTGCAAAAAAGGACAAGTTACTATTCTTTTCTCAAAAAGGGTCAAAACCCTTAGGACGTCCCGATTCAATCTTTCGCGCGCGCATTTATTTTTAATTCATTATTTTGTATCTGCTCAGGAAATGTAATAGTTAATTAGGATCTTTTACCGTTTTCTTTATTTTTCTCGCACTTTATTTCCAAACGGGTTTTTGTTTTTTGGCGATGTATAGACCCGCGCCTTGTAATAGTTAGATTTACCTTTCCGCACTTTATTTCCTGCAAATCATTTAACTGTTAATATGCCTGCAAGAATGTATGAAAAATAAAACCAATCCGTAGCTCACAAATAACATGCAAAGACAGTTTAACTGAAAAACAACGCACATGCACATGCCACTCCTAGGGTACGCCTTACTGGTTGCCTCGAACGTGGTCATCAAGTATAGGGTGTCTTAGAGGTCGCTCTCCTGTCTAAGATCCAGTTGCCTCAAAACAGTTACCTCGGATAAAAAAGGATCTAGGATATTAGGGTTACTTCTAAGGTGTCCTACTATTGCTTCGGTGACCACACATGTCCCTTATAATCGAATTGACCCGAATAACTCCAACGATGGTGCTACCTACCTCTCAATGATGGGATGGCACTATCTAAAGGACTTCTACACAGCCTAATTCCTTAGAGTAGGTAGATTCTCATGGGTACTTGCTCTCTCAAAAACAAACAAAACATCTTTTCACACCTACACTTTCTAAAAGTTTTCAAACAAATTTTTCATACACTTTTGAGGACTGATACAAGAGTTACTTAGAAATTTTTCAAACGAAACTTTTTCAAAACCCACATACACTTGAAAAGCAAACAGATTTTGAAAACATAAGAGCAAGTACCTAAGAGCCCGTGGATAACCACGGATAAAAAGGGTGCTAACACCTTCCCTTTCTATAAATCTACCTCCCGAACTGAGAAACATTCTCAAAGAAGGAATATTGCTGTGCTTTTGTCCTTTACATATTGGAGAACATAAAAGACGGTGGCGACTCTTGCTTACCGCGACATTTCGCGAACCAGCTTAAAAAACAGTCAGTTCTATTTCCACCGATCACAGAACTGGCGACTCTGCTGGGGACACTTAATAAGTGAGGTGTACCTTAGGATTAGACCACTCTTATGTTTTCAATTGCCTGTTTTGATTGCTTTAATATTGTGGGCCTAATTTGGGAGTTTCATAGATCCTAACTCGGATCTGGGGGATACCTTTTAGAAAGTAGCAACAAACTGTGAGGGAACTGTGCAGGGTATACCGACACGGTTGAAGCAGTTTGCTATGTTGATGTGGCACTTTGGTGAGTACCGGTAACCCTTGAGTCAAGTCAAGGAGAGTACGGGGCCGCCGCGTGGTGTCGTGAAGCATCAACTGACCTTAGGAACCTTACTTGACCATCCTGGCCTCTTTAGGGGTAGTGAGATGACCGACTTTGGTGCAGTCCGAAGTTGGTAGATACTCGATACTACACTCATTGAGGGTTGTTTTCTTGGAATATTTTGATCGCCAGTTTAGTGGCTAAATCAAAATAATGAACATAGAAAACAACCCAATGATATTGAGCTCCTTAGAACCCGGTTACTTTTGATAGGACAGGTTTTGAGCCCACCAACTTCAAGAGGGTAGTACCTCAAACTTCATGCTGGCCTAAACTCTAAGGGTTGTCTGGTGTGACTTGTGTGCCTTATCATGTTTGCTTTTTGTGAATACTTGTGGTGTGTCCTTATCATAACATCATAGCATCATAAAGCATCATATGCATTTACTAACCACTTCAAGGGTTCGAATCTTCATCTTTGTTCTTGTTTTGTAGGACATGGAAACTATCTGCAGAAAGACAATTCAGGTCAACCTTGTAAGGATCCCTCCTCAGCTTAAGGAGCTTACATCCAGGATTCCCGAGAACTCTTCCTTCAGTGAAAGGCATGGTAGACTTATCAGCTTGGTCAATACCAACATTGAAGAGGATATGGTGAAAGTGTTGTTCCAGTTCTTTGACCCTTTGCACCACTGTTTTACTTTCCCGGATTATCAATTGGTGCCTACCTTGGAAGAGTTTTCCCAGCTTCTGAAGGTCCCTATCCTTAGTCAACTACCCTACAACGGTACAGAAAAGGAGCCAAAACTTGAAGAGGTTGCTAAAGCATTATGCCTACAACCATCTGACATCAAGGGACATTGGGAAGTTAGAAGTGGTATCAAAGGGTTCTTGGCAAAGTTTCTGTTTGAGAAGGCCCAAGAATGTTGGAATTCCCTTGACCTACAAGCCTTTGAAGAAGTTGTGGCTCTCCTTGTCTATGGGTTGGTGTTGTTCCCGAATCCAGATCAGCTTATAGATATCAATGCTGTCAAGATCTTCATGTCCAGGAATCCTATACCTACGTTGCTTGGGGACATCCTTCACTCATGTTACACTCGAACCATGAGAAAAAGAGGTGTTCTCATGTGCTGCACTCCTCTCCTGGCAAGGTGGTTTATTTCGCACCTTCCACAATCAGTTTTGAAGAACGAGCGGGGTTTGAGATGGTCGCAACGGTTAATGACTCTTACACATGCTGATATACATTGGTGTTCTCGGTCCAGAGAGAATGTCACTATCATTGATAGTTGCGGGGAGTTTCCTAATGTTCCTTTACTTTGAATCAGATGAGGTATTACTTACAACCCGTGTCTGGCTTTGAGACAGTTTGGATATGCTCGGAGGGATGGCCCTCATGACATGTTGATTCCTGACATAGTTTTTGACTTCGACAATGATGCACAAGGACTTCGCCAGAGATTTATCAGAGCTTGGAGGATGCCCAACAGGGTAGATAGCAAGACACTGGGGCACAAGAACTCCATCCCCCTGGAGCCTTATCTCAAGTGGGTACGAGCCCGCTCCCAAAAGCTGGTGATGCCATATCCTCATGTTCTCCCCGTGATCAAAGAGCCAGTTTTGGAAGGAGAGGTGCCATACACCATTCAACATCCTGACATGCCAACATCTTGGGAAGAAATGCAAAAGAGTTGGATCCAACTCAAGGAAGAACGGAATTCTCTTGAAACCAGTCTACATGCCAGTGAGAAGAAGGTCTTAGAGCTCACCCGTCTACTCCATGAGGAAAAGACCCTCAACACCTACATCGCTCCAAAGAGGATGCGCAGTGTCTTTTGGGATTAATTATTTTGTATTGTTTTGCCCATGAGGCCCTGATGTACTGAACAGATTATTTCTTAATACAACGTGTGTTTCCTTTTTGTCTACAACGAATTTGAACTTTCGAACCCTTGAATGCATTGCATAAATAGCATATCATGCATCATGTGCATAACAGGTACTCTTTTTCTACAGGTTGCTTAATCTTCTTCGCTGTTTATTTCAGCACTCAATCATCATAAATCCTGAACCAACTACTGAATAAGCTATTAAGGCCCTCCAGGCCCAGAACGCCCAGTTTCAAGAGCTGGTCATGAGCTTAGCCCAAGGACAACAGGAGTTGAAGGCTTTGCTCCTGAAGAAGAAGAAGAATAAGAGAACTGTGATGTTCAACACTGGACGCAGACTCGGGAATACACTGCAGAATGAAGCTGAGCTGACTACTCCATCTGTTGGGGAAGGCAGTCACCAGGAGGGAAGGGTTCCTAGTCCTGCGGTCTCTGACACCGAGACAGACTTCAATGATGAACAGTACCCTCCTGCTGAGGACAGGTACAAACAGCTGGAGGACCGGTTAAATGCCATGGAGATCCAACGCGTGCCTGGGTTAGATTTTGGAGACTTAGGGTTATCTTCCGGGGTGGTGATTCCACACAAGTTCAAGGCGTCTGCCTTTGTGAAGTACGACGGGGCTTCCTGTCCTAAACTGCACCTCCGCTCTTATGTAAGGAAGATCCAGCCTTACACTGCAGACAAGAACTTATGGATCCATTTCTTCCAGGAGAGTCTTTCAGTGACTCAACTCGAATGGTTCTATCAGCTGGATGGAACCAATATTCGTAACTGGGAGGACTTGGCTACTGCTTTTTATAAGCAGTATCAGTACAATTCCGACCTCGCTCCTACGCGTACCCAACTCCAGGGTATGTCACTTGGGACGGGTGAAGGTTTTAAGGAGTACGCGCAGAAGCGGAGAGACCTGGCCGGCAGGGTGCAGCCACCGTTGACTGACCGTGAACTCGTGGACATGTTCTTGGGGACCCTGTCTGGTCCTTTCTTAAATCATCTGATTGGTAATTCCTTTGCTGGGTTTACAGACTTGATCCTGACTGGTGAGAGGATTGAAGCTGGTATCAAATCGGGGAAGATACAGAAAGGCGCCTCCTCGAGTACTGAAAAGAAGCCCTTCAAGAAGGAAGCTAGTGTTGTGTATGGTCCCAGGAGACAGAACAAACCGGAACGCCACCAAGCTGTCAACGCGGTGGTAATTTTAAAGCCTGCTGCTGCTCCTCAGCAATACAACCAGCCAAGGGGTGAGAGGCCCAAAAGGCAGTACACTCGGCTCAGTATGACCCTCTCTCAGATATTGCCACAACTGCTGTCAACCAATCTGGTAACTGTCAAGGAAGCTCCGAAGGTTGTAAACACAACCTCTCCAAAGTACAACCCCAACGCCCGCTGCGCTTATCACTCTGATAGCCCGGGGCATACTACCGATGATTGTTGGGCTCTAAGGAATAAGGTTCAGGACCTTATAGATGCTAAGGAAATACAGTTCGAGGCGCCCGAAAGGCCCAATGTTGTGACCGCTCCCATGCCCCAGCATGGAGTGAATGCTATTGAGGAAGACCTGTATGTAGCCTCTGTGGATGATATTGTTACTACGCTGTTGACCGTCAAGAGGAACCTGTTGCTAGCCGGTTTATTTCCGGGATGTAGTAAAGGTTTCCATCTATGTGCTGTTTCACCTGCTGGTTGTCCTTTGCTGAAGTCAGGCATCCAAAACCTGATGGATAGCAAAGAGATCTTGTTCAAGAAGATTGATGTTCCTGCTGTCCGTACCGAAGAAGTTTCTATTGTCACTATTTTCAACAACCCTCCTAAGGCTCCCTCAAAAAAGCCTGTCAAAATCATGTCTACACCAAAGATTGCTCCTATCATCATTACTGTTCCGGGGCCAATCCCCTATAAATCTGACAAAGCTGTCCCGTGGCACTATGGGGCAGATGTTTATGTGCTGGGAGTAAAACAAGAGTTTGATACTAGTATCGGTGTCAGCAACATCACCGGGCCTGCCAAGGTTACTCGTAGTGGTAGGCTCTTCTCACCTGATATTGCGCCACCAGCTATTCAGAGACCTCTTGTCATCACACCTGCAAGTGTGCTCGCTTCCCTGCCTGACCAAGTTCCTGTTTTTGCCCCTGCTGCCGAGTCATCTGACGCCCGGGGCAAAGGGATTGCTACTGATATGCCTGCCCGGACGGAGGCACCAAAGACAAGCACTGTCGAAGCTTCCAAGCAAGAGATGGAAGAGATTCTCAAGATCATTAAGAAGAGTGATTTCAACGTCGTTGAGCAGCTGGGACACACCCCATCTAAGATTTCCATGCTATCATTGTTGTTGTGTTCAGAGGCCCATGCCAAGGCCCTGATTTCCTTCCTGAAGACGGCCCACGTTCCACAAGAAACGTCTGCTGATCAATTTACTGATTGTGTGGCCAACTTGATTGCTGATATTGGGTTGGGTTTCTATGACGCCGATCTGACTGCCAAGGGAAAAAACCATAACGACGCCCTGCATGTCTCCATTGAATGCATGGGAACTACTCTTGCCCATGTGTTGGTAGACACCGGTTCTTCATTGAATGTATTACCCAAGAAGGCCCTAGACAGGTTGGATTGTGAGGGTTTAGAGCTCAAGCCTAGTAACATTATTGTCCGGGCCTTTGACGGGTTGAAGAGGATGGTACATGGTGAAGTTGACATCCCAATCAGGGTTGGTTCTCAAGTTTTTGATTCTACTTTCTATGTGATGGACATTCGTCCATCCTATTCTTGTTTGCTGGGTCGTCCTTGGATCCACAAGGCTGGAGTTGTGACCTCCACCTTACATCAGAAGCTTAAGTACCCGGTCAGAGGGAAGATCGTAACAGTTCAAGGGGAAGAAGAATATATGGTCAGCCACCTCAACTCGTTCCGGTACGTAGAGATGGATGGGGAGTTCATTGAGACCTCCTTTCAACACTTTGAAGAGGTGCCTCAGACATTGGCAGCAGCGGAGACAGTGACTGAAGAAGACTCTCCTTTGAAGATGGCTTCCTTGAAGAATGCCCGGGTTGTGATCGAGAAGGGTGAGTGCGCAAACTGGGGCCGACTTCCTGATTTCACTCCAAAGAATGACAAATTTGGCTTGGGTTTCACTGCAGAAGCTCATAGGGTTGTTCGCAAGGCAAGGATTGGAAGACCTCCCGTGTTCATCACTAACCCGGGAGTAAATTCTATTGAGGACGAAGCGGAAGAATCTGAGTTCGACAGCTGGATCTACCCAACGACCAACGGTGGACCAAGCAACTGGACTGCAAAAGACTTTACACCTATTACTTTTGTCACTCAGTAATGAACTCCTTTGTTTTAAATTTGTAACGAACAATAATTTGAAACTTTATGACCCGGTGTCTTACCCGGGGCACCGTGGTTTCATTTGTGAGGGCTTTTGTGTGTCACTTTCATATATCATTAATAAAAGCATTGGACGTTTTTTCATATTTCAAATCTTGCGCTCCCTTTCTTTCTTTATTATATATTGCAAAACAGCTATATTTACACACACTCACTTATACAGGTTCCAATCCACTCTGGATCTCACTGGTAACGACTCTGCTACTGCCAGTTATGACTTTGAAAATCCGATCAACTTAGCCGAAGACGAAGGTGAAGATGATTGCGAAGTGCCTGGTGAGCTTGCAAGACTGCTACTCCAGGAAGAGAAGGTCGTTCAGCCACATGAAGAGCCAGTGGAAACGGTAAATCTGGGTACTGAGACAGACAGAAAGGAAGTCAAGATTGGTGCCAATCTGGAGGCTAGTGTGAAACAGCGGTTGATTCAGATGCTGCATGATTATGTGGAAATCTTTGTCTGGTCCTACGAAGACATGCCTAGGTTGGATACTGACATTGTGGTTCATCACCTGCCTACCAAGGAAGACTGCCCTCCGATTAAACAGAAGGTCTGCCGTATGCGTCCAGAGATGTCCGAGAAAATCAAAGATGAGGTTATGAAACAATTTGACACCGGTTTTCTAGCAGTGACTTCTTACCCTCAGTGGGTTTCCAACGTGGTTCCAGTACCGAAGAAAGATGGTAAGGTCAGAATGTGTGTTGATTACAGGGATTTGAACAGGGCGAGCCCTAAGGATGATTTCCCTTTGCCTCATATCGACGTCCTGGTTGACAATACTGCTCAGCATAAGGTATTCTCCTTCATGGACGGGTTCTCTGGTTATAATCAAATCAAGATGGCTCCTGAAGACATGGAGAAGACCACTTTTGTTACTCAATGGGGCACCTTTTGCTACAAGGTCATGCCTTTTGGGTTGAAAAATGATGGGGCAACCTACCAACGTGCCATGGTTGCTTTGTTTCATGACATGATCCATCATGAGATTGAAGTATATGTCGACGATATGATTGCAAGGTCCCAAACTGAGGAGGAACACCTTGACCATCTACAGAAGCTGTTTGACCGTCTGAAGTTGTACAAGCTGAGGTTGAACCCGAACAAGTGCACCTTTGGGGTGAGATCTGGAAAATTGCTAGGCTTTGTCGTAAGTGACAAAGGTATTCAAGTGGACCCTGCCAAGGTAAAAGCCATACAAGAGATGCCAACTCCCAAGACAGAGAAAGAAGTCAGAGGCTTTCTAAGACGGCTGAACTATATTGCCCGATTCATCTCACATCTAACTGCTACCTGTGAACCAATCTTCAAGCTGCTGAAGAAAGATCAAGTAGTACATTGGAACGATGAATGTCAGGCCGCTTTCGACAGAATCAAAGAGTATCTCCAAGAACCACCTATTCTTATGCCACCGGTTGAAGGGAGACCTCTAATCTTATACTTGACAGTACTTGACAGCTCAATGGGGTGTGTGCTGGGGCAGCATGACGAGTCTGGCCGAAAAGAGCACGCTATTTATTACCTTAGCAAAAAGTTTACCGACTGTGAGACCCGATACTCACTCCTCGAGAAAACTTGCTGCACTTTGGTATGGGCTGCTCGCCGGCTGAGACAGTATATGTTGACTCACACTACTCTGTTGATTTCAAAAATGGATCCAATAAAGTATATCTTCGAAAAGCCCGCCTTGTCCGGAAGAATAGCAAGATGGCAAATGATCTTGACCGAATACGACATCCAGTACACGACTCAAAAAGCAATCAAGGGAAGTGTATTGGCATACCATTTGGCACACCAGGCAGTGGATGACTACCAATCTATGAACTTTGAATTTCCAGACGAGAGCATCATGGTAGTGACTGATTATGAAGTACCTGGACCGGATGTAGGACCTGAGGAAGGATCCCGATGGTCTATGCACTTTGACGAAGCCTCAAACGCTTTGGGTAACGGCATTGGCGCTGTGATCATATCCCCTAAAGGCACTCATACTCCACTCACTGCCCGGCTATGTTTCAACTGCACCAACAACATGGCAGAGTATGAGGCATGCATCATGGGTCTTCAAGCTGCAATTGACCTAAGGATTAAGTTTCTGAATGTCTTCGGAGATTCCGCTCTTGTGATCAATCAAATCAAAGGCGAGTGGGATACGAAACACCCAAATATTATTCCTTACAAGGAGTATGTATTGTCATTGATCCCCCATTTCGAAGAGATGACTTTTGAACACTTCCCAAGAGAGGAGAATCAGTTGGCGGACGCGTTGGATACGATGTCTTCTATGTTCAAATTCAAATGGGACAACGAGGCTCCCTGGATCATTATCTGGAAACTGGACGAACCTGCATATTGCTGTGATCTTAAGGTGGAAGAGGTAACTGAAAAACCTTGGTATCATGAAGTGAAGAGGTACTTGGAAACTCAAGAATACCCCGAGGGTGCATATTTTAACGACAAGAAGTTTCTGAGAAGGTTCTCGGCAAAGTTCTTCCTCAGCAACGGCATTCTGTACAAGAGAAACCATGATTCAACCTTACTGCGTTGTGTGGATAAGCCTGAAGCAAAAATGATCATGGCAGAACTACATGAAGGTACCTTCGGAACACACTCTAGTGGACACACCATGGGAAAGAAAATCCTTCGGGCAGGATATTTCTGGTCCACAATGGAAGCTGACTGTTATCAACATTCTCGGACGTGTCACAAATGCCAGATCTATGCTGATAAGGTGCACGTTCCTCCAGCTCCTCTGAACGTATTGGCAGCACCTTGGCCTTTTGCAATGTGGGGCATAGATATGATCGGCGAGATCAGACCTACAGCATCTAAAGGGCATCGCTTCATCCTGGTAGCGATTGATTACTTCACAAATTGGGTTGAAGCAGCTTCCTACACTACGGTAACCAAGAACGTCGTGGCACGGTTCATTCGGCATAACCTGATCTATCGCTATGGTGTACCTGAGAGGATCATTACGGATAATGGTACCAATCTCAACAATAAGATGATCACTGAGCTCTGCAAGCAATTCAAGATACAGCACCACAACTCTTCTCCCTATCGGCCGAAGATGAATGGGGCTGTCGAAGCAGCTAATAAGAATATCAAGAAGATTGTGCAGAAGATGACAGTGACCTATAAAGATTGGCACGAGATGTTACCGTTTGCTCTTCATGGGTACCGTACCTCAGCACGGACGTCAATAGGGGCAACACCCTTTTCCTTGGTATATGGCATGGAGGCAGTCTTGCCTATTGAAGTCCAGATACCCTCTCTTTGGATAATGAAGGATGCAGGTTTGAGCGAAGATGATTGGATCCAGACACGACTTGATCAATTAAATCTAATCGACGAAAAGAGACTTACTGCTATATGTCATGGTCAGACGTATCAAAAACGGATGATCAGGGCATTTAACAAGAAAGTCAGACGACAAGAGTATCAAGTCGGAGACCTGGTAATCAAGCGTATCATTCTACCTCAGAGTGATCCCAGGGGCAAATAGACCCCTACATACGAAGGGCCATTTGTAGTTAAACATATCTTCTCGTGAGGAGCTATGATTCTAACCACTATGGATGGTGACGACCTTCCTCACCCCGCCAATGCAGACATAGTAAAAAGATACTATGCATGAATAAAAGACCCGCTAGGTTGACACACCTAGGCAAAAATAAGGGCTTCCCGGCGAACCAAAAGGGTTCGGGCAAAAATAAGGGATGAAATGAAAAAAATCTGTACACCCGGCAAGTCGAAAACCTGAAAAGGCGGCTTGGGCAAAAATGGGTATCCCGGTGGACTGAAAACCCGAAAGGGCAGTCCAGGCAAAAGTTAGGGATTAAAGCGTAATACTATGTCTCATTGGATCACCTTGCATCCAGAATTCGGCATCAACTATCAGATTCAAACGGCATCGATCAGTTAGCTTCATCTTCAACTAAGCAGCCAAGTGATGAGACGCTTGAAGACATAAAGGCGATAGCAGAGTTGGAACCCAGTGGGATTGTTTTTCACATAGCTGTTTTGTTTCCTTCACAAATTGTGTAAACTCTATGTTGTTCGGCGGTGTTCTCTTACTAGGACGTCAGCCTCTTGTACATAAACGCCTATTTACAGGTAAATTCCAAAAATCAATACAAATACACTTTTCCAGACAAATTACCATTTGTTTTTCCTTTATCTGTTTTGTTTTGCAAAGAACGTCCAATGTTCATTTTTGATATATGCATTTGACACTAATTGCTAATCATAAATACTTGCATGTGAAACAAAGGACTGATTACAGGTGACATCAGAAACAGGGGCAATCAGAGTTGTCTAAGCGACCTAGTTGCTCTGTCCACCAAGGTACCAAGGTAGGTTCGGCTGAAGAATGTGACCAGGATACCTTCACTCTCCGTAGAGTAAGACAAGATTCAGCCATACTCTCCCCCAAGCAGAGTTGGTCTCCCGTCAGCCCCGAAAGGCACAGTATCTCCAGCAAGTCAGCAACACTCTCCCCAAGCAGAGTTAGTCTACAGTCAGCCTTAAGGAAGTTGGGTACCCCCAGAAGATCTCAATATTCCCTGGTGGAGTATACAGATGTTCCTAATCAAGCATCCCCGGCAGTCTTAATATAAGATTGTTCCCCGGCGGAATACAAGACACCCCAGTACAATCCAAAAGTTTCCCCAGGAGAGTTGTATCAATATCCCCAGTAGATTCTGGAAGCTTATCCCCAGTAGATTCTGGAAACTTATCACCTGCAGAGTACACATATCTCTCCCCGGCTTTATTCAGAAGATTATTCCCCACCAGAGCTTATAACTGGGTTATCCTCAGCTAATTACCACGGAAAGATCGTCCTCGGCGAAATTCTTCCTATCCCCCAGCGGAGTTCATTCATCAAATTCCCCAACAGAACATATCAACGGTATCCCCAGCGGAGTTATCATCAAACCTCAGCGAAGTATCTCTTCCCACAGAGTAATTCCCCGTAGAGTAATCTCTCCAGCAAGTTTATTCCCCAACGGAGTCATCTTCTCCTACTGGTTTATTCTTGCAATCATCATCCCCAGCGGAAACGAAGAACTCCACTCTTCAACATCAGCCCAGGATTCAACAAACTTCCCGGCATTCGTCAAGGATTTATTTTCCTAGACGAAAACACATTCATAAACATTTCACATTTCATACATCCTGCTTACATACATGATAAAGTGCATACGACACGATCTCATTTATTTTTGATAACATCATGATATCATGCATTTCATACATCATGACATTGCATACAACTGATGTTTTGCCTTTTCAGGAAAAAAAGTCAATCCAAAGAGGATTACTATCAACTTCCGCAATTCCATATTCGATTCTTGTATCTAGCCAGGGCATATCTGTGAGTAATTGATTGTAGATTCGACACCTGTATCCAGCCAGGGCATGTCTGCATGAAGAGTTTAGAGATTTGATTCATGTATCCAGCCAGGGCATATCTGTAGACGACTAGTTCCAGATTCGATTCCTATATCTAGCCTGGGCATATCTGTGAGTAACTGATTGTAGATTCGATACCTGTATCCAGCCAGGGGATATCTGCATGAAGAGTTTAGAGATTCGATTCCTGTATCCAGCCAGGGCATATCTGTAGACGACCAATTCCAAATTCGATTCCTGTATCTAGCCAGGGCATATCTGTGAGTAACTGATTGTAGATTCGATACCTGTATCCAGCCAGGGCATGTCTGCATGAAGAGTTTAGAGATTCGACTCCTGTATCCAGCCAGGACATATCTGTAGACGACCAATTCCAGATTTGATTCTTGTATCTAGCCAGGGCATATCTGTGAATGATTGATTGTAGATTCGATACTTGTATCTAGCCAGGGCATGTCTGCATGAAGAGTTTAGAGATTCGATTCCTGTATCCAGCCAGGGCACGTCTGTAAGCAACCTTTTGAAGTTCCGGATTTGATTCCTGTATCTAGCCAAGGCATATCTGTGAGCAATTGATTGTAGATTCGATACCTGTATCTAGCCAGGGCATATCTATATGAAGAGATTGAAGATCAACACCTGTAACAGGCCAGGAAACCATCTTCCTTTCTCAAAGCACGCAATTTCTCGCTAAGGAATCTCTTACGCGATCGACACCTTCCGATGGCATCTATAAGCCCATCTCCACAACTATCCATCACATTTCCAAATGGCATTTATAAGCCCATTCCCGACAAGGTTCTGTCACATCTCCAGATGGAATCTATAAGCACATCCTCCTATCCACCATCTTTCCAAATGGCATCTGTAAGCCCATTCTCGACATCACGCTGCTGATACTCTACTATGCGAGTGCAAATTTCTGGGCACCCTAGTGTTCAATCATCTTCCACCTTTGGATCACGAAAGGCACACAAGCCAATCTACATCCTCAAGTCTAAGAAGATTGAACAGGGTCAACTATTGTACCCCAAAATTTTCCCTCCCATATGCTTCAAGTTTGCCAAGAATCATCTTCAATTGGTTCAAGGTTACTCAAAGGTTGCACAGTTCAAACACCCTCCTAAGCCAGTCAAATTAGGGTTTTGGTTCCTTCAGTGAATTTGAGGTTTTCAATGGTCCAATCAAGTCCCATAGGCCTATATACATTGTCAAGCATCTACATGTCAAGTTACAAGACTCACAACATCAAATTGCACAGTCAAAAACCCTAGTTGCTCTACAGTCAACTGCAGGGGTAAAATGGTCATTTGGCAGTCAAAAGTCAAAATTTTTGGTCAACATCTTATTTTGAAGCCACAATCATCATTTGATCAAGTCTTGATCATGATTCCACAAGCATGGCTCAAAAATCATCAAGATGCAAAAGTTTCCATTTTTGGACAGTTGAAAAGTCAACTGTAACTTGACCAAGGCATAACTTTTTCATGGTTCCTCATAAAAATCCCATACAATGCTCATTTTGAAGGGGAGGAAATTTCCTACAACTCATCTTCACATTCCAAGTCCAAGAAATGCTCTCACAAAAAGTTATCAATTTCTACATTATAGGTCATTTTCAAAAGTCAACAAAAAGGCATTTTAAGTCAAAGACCATAACTTGAGATTGGTAAATCCAAATGACATGGGACCAAAGGCATTGGTTAGAGGACTTCAATACCTTTCCAAAATGTCCAAGAACATGTTCATATGATCAAAATTGAGCAAGATATGCATTGGAGAAGTTGGGAAATTTTTGTGAAATGGCAAAAGTCAACTATCCTTAAAACTTCAATTTTTGACAAAAGGGCCCACTTTCTTCCACTTGATTCAGCCTTGTCATGCCACCCACGTGTCCCATGATTAATTTCAAGACCAAACATTTATTTTTTCATTTTTAATTAATTTTTATGGATTTAATTCATTTTAAATCCATAATAATTCAAATAAATTTAAAAATTAATTGAATGGTATCTTTGTGGTTTGAATAACTTTTATGTGCCATGTGACAGCTACCAAAATCGTGCCAGGATATTTTGTGCACAAAATCATGGTTTTGCTCCAAGTTTGGAAAGTCCTTTAATGGTGATAAACAAAAATCTCAAGACATCAATACAATGGATCCCAAGCCTAGCTGCTGACCTAATTTCATTCACATATACATATGAAAACATTCCAGACCTAAGACACGCACAAGCTGCTGCAGAAACACCCTAACCATATTCAAAAAAATGAAGCAAAAAGTAAAAACTGATCTTCATACTCCAGGCCTTTTCAAAGCGATTTAAGGACTCTAATACATTGCTAGCATTGCCAGGAACACATTTCAATTAAAAACAAGCTTCAAAGCTCAAGAACACGTGCTACACAGACCCACGGTTTGTCAAATTTTTTCATAATCACATACATTGATTCATGCATGTTTAACGTTTTTTGTTGAGTATTTTGTGTTCACATGGACTGTACGAAACTTTTGGCATAAGTTAATTGCCTTGAAACGACCTAAATCATGAACCACCATGTTCAAATTCTAGGGTTCATAAACCTTCAAATTGGGGATTTACACATCCAGCAAAATTAGGCCTTCTCATGCATATGGTTGGATTCATTGCAACCAGACGAATTTAGAACCACCCTCGCGATGAATTTATGTACAACGTACGCCTAACCGCTATTTTCATGCTTGCAGGTTGTGGGGGTTAAAAACCCCCGCTTTCTAACTCTGTTTCTTGCAGTTCCAACGAAGAAGACAATACGTGTTCATGTGTGATTGGACGGTTCAAATATTATGCGCGCGTTTTGTTTTCCAGCATAGGCCTTGGTTTTCACATATTATAATTAATTGTCATTATTATATCAAATGCAGCATAATGGCCTAGTGGTCAGTGAGGTGGACGTTCATCATTGGGACCTGGGTTCGATTCCCAGGTCCCCCAAATGCTTGTTAATATTTTTTCTCATGTGATCCTATGCAGATTCCTCAAAGCACCTCACCATGTACCTCCAGCGCTCAATATGCCAAATGGCTACAGGCATGCATCCAAAGGCCAGAAGGTGATCCTCACCATGCACTCAGTCAACCAACAAACACTTGATCCAAGAAGTCAACGCAGGCTTGGCTTAATGGGCCTCAGATTTCTAAACAAGCGCCCTTGCTGGCCCATCACCCCCCTTGAGTTTGCCTCTTATTTTTTTTTCCTTTTTATATTTTTATTTCACTTATTTAAATTAAATCATTAATCAACTATTAACTAAATAATTATTTTTCCATAAAATTCAGAAAACCAAAAAAAAACATTTTTATTATTTATTAACTTATTTTGTAAATAAATGTAAATTAAATTAAATTAGTTTAATTAATTAACTTTAATACTTTTTTACAATAAATAAAAACAAATTTAGACTTAGGCTTTTCTTTTGACATTTTTAATTCTTCTTTTTATTTTATTTCATAAAAACACAAAAACACAAAAATATTTTTTTTTCCTTTAATTAATTAATTAATTAGTAAATTAGGTTAAATATTCAATTAATTGCAAAAAAGGACAAGTTACTATTCTTTTCTCAAAAAGGGTCAAAACCCTTAGGACGTCCCGATTCAATCTTTCGCGCGCGCATTTATTTTTAATTCATTATTTTGTATCTGCTCAGGAAATGTAATAGTTAATTAGGATCTTTTACCGTTTTCTTTATTTTTCTCGCACTTTATTTCCAAACGGGTTTTTGTTTTTTGGCGATGTATAGACCCGCGCCTTGTAATAGTTAGATTTACCTTTCCGCACTTTATTTCCTGCAAATCATTTAACTGTTAATATGCCTGCAAGAATGTATGAAAAATAAAACCAATCCGTAGCTCACAAATAACATGCAAAGACAGTTTAACTGAAAAACAACGCACATGCACATGCCACTCCTAGGGTACGCCTTACTGGTTGCCTCGAACGTGGTCATCAAGTATAGGGTGTCTTAGAGGTTGCTCTCCTGTCTAAGATCCAGTTGCCTCAAAACGGTTACCTCAGATAAAAAAGGATCTAGGACATTAGGGTTACTTCTAAGGTGTCCTACTATTGCTTCGGTGACAACACATGTCCCTTATAATCGAATTGACCCGAATAACTCCAACGATGGTGCTACCTACCTCTCAATGGTGGGATGGCACTATCTAAAGGACTTCTACACAGCCTAATTCCTTAGAGTAGGTAGATTCTCATGGGTACTTGCTCTCTCAAAAACAAACAAAACATCTTTTCACACCTACACTTTCTAAAAGTTTTCAAACAAATTTTTCATACACTCTTGAGGACTGATACAAGAGTTACTTAGAAATTTTTCAAACGAAACTTTTTCAAAACCCACATACACTTGAAAAGCAAACAGATTTTGAAAACATAAGATCAAGTACCTAAGAGCCCGTGGATAACCACGGATAGAAAGGGTGCTAACACCTTCCCTTTCTATAAATCTACCTCCCGAACCGAGAAACATTCTCAAAGAAGGAATTTTGTTGTGCTTTTGTCCTTTCCATATTGGAGAACATAAAAGACGGTGGCGACTCTTGCTTACCGCGACATTTCGTGAACCAGCTTAAAAAACAGTCAGTTCTATTTCCACCGATCACACCTTCCATCCTTCCTGTCATTATTGAGCCTGTTATTGAAGGAGACGTCTCACACACCGTTCTTCATCCTGACATGCCTACCTCTCTCGAAGACCTGTAGAAAGCTTGGGTTCAGTTGAAGGAAGAGTGATACACCTTTGAAGCCCAGTATTATGCCAGTGAGAAGAAGGTTTTGGAGCTCACCAAACTGCTTCATGAAGAGAAAAACCTGAATGCCTACATTGCTCCAAAGAGGACGCGTTCAGTCTTTTTGTCTTAGGAGTTTGGTTGTATTTTGTTTCTTTCATTGTAAGCCCAAGGAGGCATGATGTATTCAAACTTGGTTTTATTAATATAACGTGTGTTCTTTTTGGTTTGAACAAATTTAAATCTCTAAATTTCCTTGAAATCATTTGCATATGGCATCTTCATTCATCATAACATCATACAGGTTTCTCATGACAGGTCACCTTATCCTTCTACTGTTTATTTTAGTGAGATGGATGTTGAACAGACTGTGAAAGATCTTCAGGCGCAGAACACCCAGTTTCAACAAATGCTCTTGGCTCTGACAAAAGGACAAGAAGAGTTGAAGACTCTGCTGGCCAAAGAGAAGAAGAAGAAAGTGAAGAAATCAACTGGTGTTGTGATCATGGGAAGAAGGTTTAAAGGACAAGCCAGACGGACTTTGGACTTTTCGACATCATCGGGTGAAGGAGATAATCAAGGAGACGGGATCTAGGAAGTGAACAACGACCCAGCATCTGCGAAAGAGGAAGAACCTGATTACTATGAGGAGCAATATCCTCCTGCTGATGATAAATACAAACAGCTAGAGGATCGTTTGAATGCTATGGAGATTCAGAGAGTACCCGGTCTGGATTTTGAAGAATTAGGACTCATCTCAGGGGTTGTCATCCCACAAAATTTCAAGGTCCCCACTTTCGCCAAATACGACGGTGTCTCTTGCCTGAAGCTACATCTAAGGTCTTACGTTAGAAAGATTCAACCTCATACGGCTGACAAGAATTTGTGGGTGCATTTCTTCCAAGAGAGCTTATCTGGGACGCAGTTGGATTGGTTCTATCAATTGGAAGGGACCAACGTTCGCAATAGGGAAGAGTTGGCCGCTGCTTTCTACAAACAATATCAGTACAATTCTAATTTGGCTCCGACTAGGACACAATTGCAAAGCATGTCTGTGATACGGTGGGAGAACTGACTTGAGGTTTTGCGTTTGTTTTCGCAAATGTTTCGGTTGAGCAAGAGTCGCCACTGACTTTTTATTTTATCCTAAGGAAAGGTTAAAAAGCACAGCAAAAACCTTTGAGATGTTTTCTTGGGTTCGGGGGGTAGGTTATAGAAAGGGAAGGTATTAGCACCCTTTCTATCCATGGTTATCCATAGGCTCTTAGTTACTTGCTTGGATCAATTGCCTTGCATTTTCAATTGTTTGAAATGGTGCTTTCAATTGTTTGAAATGGTGCTTTGTGTGTGGGTTTGAAAATGTTTTGAAAAGAGGCCAATGTGGTGGCAACCTTTGTAATGACCCATGTTTGGATGTATACAAAGGTGTATATCTTTTGAAAAGTTTTTTCAATGTTTTTGAAAGTTGTTTTGAAAGTGTGTTGTGATGTGTGTTTTGAAAAATGGCAAGGCTTTCTTTTGCAAGTTGGCAAGTAACCAAGAGCTATCTACCCTAAATTTCTCAAAGATCTTTCCTATGTTTTAACCCTTTTAACAATTTTGTTCCACCATTGCATTTGGTGGACAATCTTGTGTTAGGATGTTAACGGGACGGGCACGGGTCATCGTTTAGACCATGAATGCAATAGTGCCAAGTGTCTTTGGCAACTTTTCCTTTAAGGGACTTGATCATTTGTTTAGGCAACTTTCGAAAGCGTCATCGAGGGACTGTGATCAATTGAATTGTTTTGTTTTACCAAAGACACCCAACATGCAACATGGCCCATTATTGAAGGCAACAAGTGGAGTAACCCTAGGGGTGCAAGTGTGATTGGTGTTGTCCATTTTCATGCTTTTTTATCTTTGAATTAGGTCAAGCTATTTGTTGTTTCTGATTTGCATACAAACCCTAAGTCTATCATGGCATATTTAGAAAGCTTTAAAGTGCGGAATTTAAAATCCTAAATTATTACAACACAATTATCATGGGGATGGGGGTACAAATGTTCAAATGGGGATGAGACTTTAATAGGAGAGTAGTGTCCCAATATTTACAACCAAATCGAATCAATTCGCAAATGTAAAATGTATCAAATGTACAAGAATAAACAAATGTGTATGTGTAAATGTATTTGTGTAAGTGTATGTAATTATTTACAAGTGAAATAAAAATAATAAAAAAAGTTAATTTGGATATTTTTATATTTTAGGGCAAAACCCTAATTTTGCAAATAAATGGTATTTATTATTTATTATATATAAAATTTATTAAATATGCAAAAAATAAATATAAGAGAAGTATATTGTAAAAAAAGTGATTTTTGAGGTTAAATATTAATAAAAATAAAAATGTATTATTTTTATATTTATCCTAAATATTTAATAAAAGATAGATAAGTATTTATATTATTTACTAAATATATTAAATATGTACAAAATAAAAATATTTATTATTTACAAAAAAAGTATATATTTTAGAAAATGTTTTCAAAAGATAAAATAAAATAAAATCAGAAAATAAAAATGTATTTGTATTATTTTTAGTATTTTAAATAAAAGTATATATGTTTATTTATATGTACAAGTTCAAATAAAAGCAAATAAATTCAAAATAAATGCAAAAATGTATGGAAAATATTTTTAATATTTTTTATGTTTTGACAAAAAATAAACAAGTCAGAAACAAAAAGAAAAAATCAAAAATGATAAAAATAAAGCACAATGGGCCAAGGGGGTGTATGTGAAATAAAGTGGTGCAAACAGAAAAAACAAGCCAGGCTCAGCCCAAAGGACTTTGTCTTCAACCTCCAGCCATTTTCAAACAAAAACGCGCGCCTTCTTGTTCATCTCCCTAACTTCTGATTCTTTGATCTTTTGACAAATCTTAAAACATGGAACTTGTAGAGCTTGAAGCCACGATTCTAAACATATAAAGAAGTTGATCTAACTCTCAGAAATGAGAGAGAATTTCTTCTCCCCCAATTCCTGACCTAGCTTTTTTCAGATATTCAGTTTCAAAATTCTCTCAGTACACACAACATAAATGAAAAGTAATGACATGGGTAGCTTCAGGGCCATGAGTAGGACATAACTTCTTCACAAACCTATGCCTAGATATGCCTGGATAGAGAGATAGAAGTTCAAACTTTTACCTGTTCAGCTTGATTCGTGTATGACAATGGAGGTACTTTCAATGCAATGTGAGGACTTGTATAGCTTGCTTGAGGTCCAGGGATGCTTCTCCAACCTCTAGCTTGCTTTGGAACTAACTGAAACGAGCTATGGAAGTTAACCTGCACAACTGAAAAAATGAAAATGGTGAACTTGGTTAGATGTGTTACAGTCTGTAGCTAGGGCTGGGGATAGTTTGTATGGATGGTAGGGAGTGTGTATGAACAAGCTTTGGCCAAAACGCACGAGCAAACTGAGTTGTGCAACTCAATCTGCAGGGATGCCCTGTTTTGTGCAGCAAAATGGTGTTTTGATGAATGATGAGGTTTGGAATATGGTAGGCTCATGTTTTAGGTCAGGTTTGATGTTTGGAAAGTGTTCAAGAAGTTTGTTTTGTTAGTTCTTGCAGTAATGTGAGTTGTGATCAGTTTTGCCAAGTTTCTTCCTTCTTCATTCAAAAATGCCAAGTTGGGTTACAAGCTTATGCAGGCCCCCTAAACATGCTGCAAAGTTTGTTCTTGATCAGTGGGATATGTCCACACATTTGTGCCTCAGAGATTTCTTTGTACTTCAAAGATATGTGAACTTGACATAAAGTGTTTCTTTTCCAAAATGGCAAAAATGCTTTATCCATTTTAAGACTAATCCTTCATGTAATGACCAAATGCATAAAAGAACATCTTGGCACAATGGTTTAGCATTGAATTATTGAGTGTTAAAGGGATTAGAGGCATGTAACCTAGCTTGAACCATGCTGAGTTTGAAAATGCAAAGTTATGAACATGTAATTGGCCAAGAACAAAAGTGACTTTTGCCCAACTTTGCCAATTCGATTCTCCCTAACCACAAGGGTGTTTGAGAAGTTATTGGACAATTTGGAAAGCTTGGAATGTGTAATACAATCCATATTTATAATGCAAGTTGAGATTCCAAGTGGAAGCATGTGAAAAGTGTCCATGATGTTGGGCAAAAATCCTGCCTAGAATAGGTCAAAATATTTCTAAGTTAAGAATGTTTTGCACCCTTGTTCCAAAAATCATAACTTGAGCTACAAGCTTCTTTTGAGGAAACTTTGTGAATCAAAGTTGTATATTTTGAAATGGACTATAACTTTCATGTTTTGAGTTTTGCTTGAATCCATTTTCATCTTGAAGAAAAAATGGGACAAAGTTAGGAAAAAATTAGGAAATTTCATAACTTAGAAAAATTCTAAGTTATGAAATTTTCTCATTTTAAACCCTAATTTGCAATTTTTGGTTTCTTGATGAACAAGTTTCATAATTTGACATGTCTTGATGAAAAATGAATCTTGGCACTTGATTTTGACCAAAAAGTCAAAGTTTGACTTTTCAGTATACAGTCAAATTTGGATCAGTTGACTGGAAAATTCATCTGTCAATCTTGTGCATTTGGGATCTTTTGAACTTGTTGAACATGTCAAGACAATGCCATTGGTTCCTTGAGTCCATATGTGAGCTTGGTTTGCCATTGGCTAGGTCAAACAGTCAAAAATTGCCTTTGTGCAGTCAAAATCCTAAAAATGACCATTTTGCCCTTTTGGTGTTTTGATCAAATTTCTTGTGGAATTGTGATCCAAACTTGATCAAATGGTCCATATGAGTTCATAATGTTGATGTGGGTCAAAAATCATGAGGTTTGACTGTCAATTGACCACAGTTGACTTTTTCCCCAATACAACTGATTTCTAGGTCAACTGTCCAATTGACTGGGCAAAGATTGGAATCAAGGCTTGAAACTTGGTATGGATAAACTTGTAAGTCCAACATGAAGCATGAAAGTCACTTTGGGACTTTTAGGTCAAAACATCTTTGTGCAAACTCAAACCCTAATTTGGGTCAACAGTGCAAGGAGGAGTCTTGAGCAGAGTGAACCCTAACTTGATCTTGAGCTCCAAGGGTCTTGGGATGAGAAAATGTTGAATAAATGGGAGGGAAAATTTTGGGGTACAACAGTTGCCCCTGTTCAATCTTTCATGATCCGAAGGTGGAAGATGATTGAACACTAGAGTGCCCAGAAATTTGCACTCGCATATATTGGAGTATCAGCAATGTGATGTCGGGAATGGGCTTATAGATGCCATTTGGAGATAGGATGGATAGGAGGATGGGCTTATAGATGCCATCTGGAGACGTGACAGAACCTTGTCGGGAATGGGCTTGTAGATGCCATTAAGAAGTGTTGATCGCGTAAGAGATTCCTTAGCGAGAACTTGCATACTTTGAGAAAGAAAAATGGTTTCCTGGCTTGCTACAGGTGTTGATCTTCAGTCTCTTCATGCAGATATGCCCTGGCTAGATACAGGTATCGAATCTACAATCAAACGCTCACAGATATGTCCTGGCTAGATACAGGAATCGAATCCGGAACTTCAAAAGGTTGTTTACAGACGTGCCCTGGATGGATACAGGTATCGAATCTCTAAACTCTTCATGTAGATGTGCCCTGGCTGGATACAGGTATCGAATCTACAACTAATCACTCACAGATATGCCCTGGCTAGATACAGGTGTCGAATCTGGAAATTGTCGTCTACAGATGTGCCCTGGCTGGATACAGGAATCGGATCTGGAATTGGTCGTCTACAGATGTGCCCTGGCTGGATACAGGAATCGAATTTGGAATTTGTCGTCTTCAGATATGCCCTGGCTGGATACAGGTATCGAATCTGGAAATTGTCGTCTTCAGATATGCCCTGGCTGGATACAGGAATCGAATCTGGAATTTGTCGTCTTCAGATATGCCCTGGCTGGATACAGGTATCAAATCTGGAAATGGATCACTCACAGATATGCCCTGGCTAGACACAGGTATCGAATCTGGAATTGCGATAGTTGATAATAATCATCTTTGGATTGACCTTTTCCTGAAAAGGCAAGACATCAGTTGTATGCAATGTCATGATGTATGAAATGCATGATGTCATGATGTTTTTTTTCAAGAATAAATGAGATTGTGTGATATGATGCGTATATGCATGCATCATGGTGTATGATAATGTGATGAATGTATTTGTCTAGGAAAATAAATTCTTGACGACTGCCGGGAGTTTGTGGAATCCTGGGCTGATGTTGAAGAGTGGAGTTCTTCGCTTCCGTTGGGGATGATGTTTGCAAGAATAAACCGGTAGGAGAAGATGACTCTGTTGGGGAATAAACTTGTTGGAGAGATTGCTCTGCGGGGAATTACTCTATGGGAAGAGATACTTCGCTGAGGTTTTGATGAGAGCTCCACTGGGGATCCCATTGATAAGTTATGTTGGGGGATTTGATGAACTCCGCTGGGGAATTGGAAGAACTTCGCTGAGGACGATCTTTCCGTGATAATTAACTGAGGATAACCCAGTTATACCCTCATGGGGAAATAACCTTTGAATAAAGTCGGGGAGAGACGTATGTACTCTGCAGGTGATAAGCTTCCAGAATCTACTGGGGATAAGCTTCCAGAATCTACTGGGGATAAGCTTCCATTTTCCTGGGGAAACTTTGGATTGTACTGGGGAATGGTTCCACTGGGGTGTCTGGTATTCCGCCGGGGAACAAATCTTATATTAAGACTGCCGGGGATGCTTGATGAGGAATGTCTATACTCCACTGGGGAATGTTGAGATCTTCTGGGGATACCCAACTTCCTTAAGGCTGACAGTAGACTAACTCTGCTTGGGGAGAGTATCGCTGACTTGCTAGAGATACTGTGCCTTTTTAGGGCTGATGGGGGACCAACTCTTCATGGGGAGAGTATTGCTGAATCTTGTCTTAATCTGTGGGGAGTTGAGGTAACTTGGTTACATTCTTCAGTCGAACCTACCTTGGTACCTTGGTGGACAGAGCAACTAGATCGCTTAGACAATTCTTTATTGCCCCTGTTTCTGATGTCATCTGTAATTAGTCCTTTGTTTCGCATGCAAATATTTATGATTAGCAATTAGTGTCAAATGCATATATCAAAAATGAACATCGGACGTTCTTTGCAAAACAAAACAGAAAAAGGAAAAATGATGGGTAATTCGTCTGAAAATTGAACTTGTATTGATTTTGAAATTTGCCTGTAAATAGGCGTTTTATGTACAGGAGGCTGACGTCCTAGTAAGAGAACGCCGCCGAGAAAAATAGAGTTTACAATTTTGTGAAAAGGAAACAAAACAGCTATGTGAAAAATAATCCCACTGGGTTCCAACTCTGCTACCGCCTTTATGTCTTCAAGCGTCTCATCACTTTGCTGCTTAGTTAAAGATGAAGCTAATTGATTGGAATCATCTGAGCCCGATAGTTGATGCCGAATTCTGGGTGCAAGGTGATCCAATGAGACATAGTATTACGCTTTATCCCTAACTTTTGCCTGGACCGCCCTTTCGGGTTTTCAGTCCACCGGGATACCCATTTTTGCCCAAGCCGCCTTTTCAGGTTTTCGACTTGCCGGGTGTACAGATTTTTTTTATTTCGTCCCTTATTTTTGCCCGAACCCTTTTGGTTCACCGGGAAGCCCTTATTTTTGCCTAGGCCAGTCGACCTAGCGGGTCTTTAATTCATGCGTAGTATCTTTTTACTATGTCTGCATTGGCGGGGTGAGGAAGGTCGTCACCATCCATGGTGGTTAGAATCATAGCTCCTCCTGAGAAGATATGTTTAACCACAAATGGCCCTTAGTACGTAGGGGTCCATTTTCCCCTGGGATCACTTTGAGGAAAAATGATGCGCTTGATACTCTTGTCGTCTGACCTTCTTGTTAAATGCCCTGATCATCCGTTTTTGGTACGTCTGACCATGGCAAATAGCAGTGAGTCTCTTTTTGTCAATTAGGTTTAATTGATCAAGCCGAGTCTGGATCCAGTCATCTTCGCTCAAACCTGCATCCTTCATTATCCGGAGAGAGGGTATCTGGACTTCAATAGGCAAGACTGCCTCCATGCCATAGACCAAGGAAAAGGGAGTTGCCCCCGTTGACGTCCGTGCTGAGGTGCAGTACCCATGAAGAGCAAATGGTAACATTTCGTGCCAATCTTTGTAGGTCACTGTCATCTTCTGCACAATCTTCTTGATGTTCTTATTCGCTGCTTCTACAGCCCCATTCATCTTCGGCCGGTAAGGTGAAGAGTTATAGTGCTGTATTTTGAATTGTTCGCAGAGCTCAGTGATCATCTTGTTGTTAAGATTGGTACCATTGTCCGTAATGATCCTCTCAGGTACGCCGTATCAACAGATCAGGTTGTGCCGAATGAACCGTGCCACGACGTTCTTGGTTACGGTAGCATAGGAGGCTGCTTCGACCCATTTTGTGAAATAATCAATCGCTACCAAGATGAAGCGATGCCCGTTGGATGCCGTAGGTCGGATCTCTCCGATCATATCAATGCCCCACATTGCAAAAGTCCAAGGTGTTGTCAAGACGTTCAGAGGAACCGGAGGAATGTGCACCTTATCAGCATAGATCTGGCATTTACGACAAGTTCGAGAATGCTGGTAACAGTCGGCTTCCATTGTGGACCAGAAATATCCTGCCCGAAGGATCTTCTTTGCCATGGTATGTCCACTGGAATGTGTTCCGAAAGTACCTTCATATAGCTCTGCCATGATCCTTTCTGCTTCAGTCTTATCCACACAACGCAGTAAGGTTGAATCATGGTTTCGCTTGTAGAGAATGCCATTGCTGAGGAAGAACTTTGCCGCGAACCTTCTAAGGAACTTCTTGTCATTAACAGATGCACCTTCGGGGTATTCTTGAGCTTCAAGGTACCTCTTCACTTCATGATACCAGGGTTTTTCTGTTACCTCTTCAGCCTCAAGATCACAGCAATATGCAGGTTCGTCCAACTTCCAAATAATGATTCGGGTGCTTCGTTATCCCATTTGACTTTGAACATAGAAGACATTGTAGCCAACGCGTCCGCTAACTGATTCTCCTCTCTTGGGAAGTGTTCAAAAGTTATCTCCTCGAAGTGGGGAATCAACGTCAGTACATACTCCTTGTAAGGTATAAGATTTGGGTGTTTCGTATCCCACTCGCCTTTGATCTGATTGATCACGAGAGCGGAATCTCCAAAGATACTCAGAAACTTGATCCTTAAGTCGATCGCAGCTTGAAAACCCATGATACATGCTTCATACTATGCCATGTTGTTGGTGCAGTTGAAACATAGCCGGGCGGTGAGTGGAGTATGAGTGCCTTTAGGGGATATGATCACAACGCCGATTCCATTACCCAAAGCGTTCGAGGCTCCGTCAAAGTGCATAGACCATCGGGATCCTTCCTCAGGTCCTTCATCCGGTCCAGGTACTTCACAATCAGTCACTACCATGATATCCTCGTCTGGAAATTCAAAGTTCATCGACTGATAATCATCCACTGCCTGGTGTGCCAGATGGTCTGCCAATACACTTCCCTTGATTGCTTTTTGAGTCGTGTACTGGATGTCATATTCTGTCAAGATCATCTGCCATCTTGCTATTCTTCCGGACAAGGCAGGCTTTTCGAATATGTACTTGATTAGATCCATTTTTGAAATCAACAGAGTAGTGTGAGTCAACATATATTGTCTCAGCCGGCGAGCAGCCCATACTAAAGCACAGCAAGTTTTCTCGAGCAGTGAGTATCGGGTCTCACAGTCGGTAAACTTTTTGCTAAGGTAATAAATGGTGTTTCTTTTCGGCCATACTCGTCATGCTGCCCCAGCACATACCCCATTGAGTTATCCGGTACTGTCAAGTATAAGATTAGAGGTCTCCCTTCAACCGACGGCATAAGAATGGCTGGTTCTTGGAGATACTCTTTGATTCTTTTGAAAGCGGCCTGACATTCATCGTTCCAACGTACTACTTGATCTTTCTTCAGCAGCTTGAAGATTGGTTCACAGGTAGCAGTTAGATGCGAGATGAATCGGGCAATGTAATTCAGACGTCCTAGAAAGCCTCTGACTTCTTTCTCTGTCTTGGGAGTTGGCATCTCTTGTATGGTTTTCACTTTGGCAGGGTCCACTTGAATGCCTTTGTCGCTTACGACTAAGCCTAGCAATTTTCCAGATCTCACCCCAAAGGTGCACTTGTTTGGGTTCAACCTCAGCTTGTACAACTTCAGACGGTCAAACAGCTTCCGTAGATGGTCAAGGTGTTCCTCCTCAGTTTGGGACCTTGAAATCATATCATCAACATATACTTCTATCTCATGATGGATCATATCATGAAATAAAGCAACCATGGCACGTTGGTAGGTTTCCCCAGAGTTTTTCAACCCAAAAGGCATGACCTTGTAGCAAAAAGTGCCTCACTGAGTGACGAAGGTGGTCTTCTCCATGTCTTCAGGAGCCATCTTGATTTGATTATAACCGGAGAACCCGTCCATGAAGGAGAATACTTTATGCTGAGCAGTGTTGTCAACCAGAAGGTCGATATGAGGCAGAGGGAAATCATCCTTAGGGTTGGCCCTGTTCAAATCCCTATAATCAACACACATTCAGACCTTACCATCTTTCTTCGGCACTGGAACTACGTTGGCAATCCACTGAGGGTAAGAAGTCACTGCTAGAAACCCGGCATCAAATTGTTTCATAACCTCAGCTTTGATTTTCTCGGACATTTCTGGACGCATACGGCGGACCTTCTGTTTTACCGGAGGGCATTCTTCCTTGGTAGGCAGGTGATGAACCACAATGTCGGTATCCAACCCATGCATGTCTTCGTAAGACCAAGCAAAGATTTCCACATAGTCATGCATCATCTGAATCAACCGTTGTTTCACACTGGGCTCTAGATTGGCACCAATCTTGACTTCCTTTCTGTCTGTCTCAGTACCCAGATTTACCGTTTCACTGGCTCTTCATGTGGCTGAATGGCCCTCTCTTCCTGGAGTAACAGTCTTGCAAGTTCACCAGGCACTTTTCAATCATCTTCACCTTCGTCTTCGGCTAAGTTGATCGGATTTTCGAAGTCATAACTGGCAGTAGCAGAGTCGTTACCAGTGAGATCCAGAGTGGATTGGAACCTGTATAAGTGAGTGTGTGTAAATATAGCTGTTTTGCAATATATAACAAAGAAAGAAAAGGAGCGCAAGATTTTAAAATGCAACAAACGTCCAATGTTTTTATTGATGATATATGAAAATGACACACAAAAGCCCTCACAAACGAAGCCACGGTGCCCCGGGTAAGACACCGAGCCATAAAAGTTTCAAAATATTGTCTGTTACAAATTCAAAACAAAAGAGTTCATTACTGAGTGACAAAAGTAATAGGTGTGAAGTCTTTGGCAGTCCAGTTGCTTGATCCACCGTCGGTTGTTGGGTAGATCCAGCTGTCGAATTCAGATTCCTCCACGTCGTCTTCAATAACATTCACTCCCGGGTTGGTGATGAACACAGGAGGTCTTCCAATCCTTGCCTTACGAACAGCCCTCTGAGCTTCTGCAGTGAAGCCCAAACCAAACTTGTCAGTCTTTGGAGTAAAGTCAGGAAGTCGGCCCCAGTTTGCACACTCACCCTTCTCAATCACAGCCCGGGCATCCTTTAAGGAAGCCATTTTCAAAGGAGGGTCTTCAATCACAGTTTCAGCTGATGCCAGTGTCTGAGGAACTTCTTCAAAGTGCTGAAAGGGGGTATCAATGAACTCCCCATCCATTTCTATGTACCGGAACGAGTTAAGGTGGCTGACCATATATTCTTCCTCCCCCTGAACTGTAACAATCTTCCCTCTGACCGGGTACTTAAGCTTTTGATGTAGTATGGAGGTCACAGCTCCAGCCTTGTGAATCCATGGACGACCCAACAAACAAGAATAGGATGGTCGAATGTCCATCACATAGAAAGTAGAATCAAAAACTTGAGAACCAACCCTGATTGGAATGTCAACTTCCCCATGTACCATCCTTTTCGAACCGTCAAAGGCCCGGACAACAATGTTACTAGGCTTGAGCTCCAAACCCTCACAATCCAACCTGTCTAGGGCCTTCTTGGGTAATATGTTCAATGAAGAACCGGTGTCTACCAACACATGGGCAAGAGTAGTGCCCCTGCATTCAATGGAGACATGCAGGGCATTGTTATGGTTCTTTCCTTTGGCAGTCAGATCGGCGTTAGAGAAGCCCAAACCATTATCGGCAGTCAAGTTGGCCACACAATCGGTAAATTGATCAGAAGACGTTTCTTGTGGCACATGGGCCGTCTTCAGGAAGGAAATCAGGGCCTTGGCATGGGCCTCTGAACACAACAACAGTGATAGCATAGAAATCTTTGATGGGGTGTGTCCCAACTGCTCAACTACATTGAAATCACTCTTCTTAATGATCTTGAGAATCTCTTCCATCTCTTGTTGGGAAGCTTCAACATTGGTTATCTTTGGTGCCTCCGTCAGGGCAGGCAAATCAGTAGCAATCCCTTTGCCCCGAGTGTCAGATGACTCGGCAGCAGGGGTAGAAACAGGAACTTGATCAGGAAGGGGAACAGGCACACTTGCAGGTGTGATGATAAAAGGTCTCTGAATAGCTGGTGGCGCAATATCTGGTGAGAATAGCCTATCACTGCGAGTAACTTTGGTAGGCCCGGTGATGTTACTGACGTCGGTACTAGCATCAAACTCTTGTTTTACTCCAAGAACATAAACATCTGCCCCATAGTGCCATGGGACAGCTTTGTCGGATGTATAAGGGAGAGGCCCCGAAACAGTGATGATGATAGGAGCAATCTTCTGAGTGGATATGATTTTGACAGGCTTCTTTGAGAGAGCCTTAGGAGGTTTGTTGAAAATAGTGACAATAGAAACTTCTTCAGCAGGGACAGCAGGAACAGCAATCTTTTCGAACAAGATTTCTTTGCTATCCATCAGGCTTTGGATACCTGATTTCAGCAAAGGACAACCAACAGGTGAAACAGTACATAGAGGGCAACCTTTACCACATCCCGGAAATAAACCGGCTAGCAACAGGTTCCTCTTGACGGTCAATAATGGAGTAACAATATCATCCACGGAGGCCACATACAGGTCTTCTTCCACAGCATTCACTCCATGCTGGGGCATGGGAGCAGTTACAACATTGGCTCTTTCGGGCGCCTCAAACTGTATTTCTTTAGCATCAATAAGGTCCTGAACCTTATTCCTCAGAGCCCAGCAGTCATCTGTAGTATTCCCCGGGCTATCAGAGTGATAAGCGCAACGGGCGTTGGGGTTGTATTTTGGAGAAGCTGTGTTCACTACCTTCGGAGCTTCTTTGACAATTACCAGATTGGTTGACAGCAGTTGCGGCAATATCTGAGACAGGGTCATGCTGAGTCGAGTGTACTGCCTTTTGGGTCTCTCGCCCCTTGGTTGGTTATACTGCTGAGGAGCAGCAGCAGGCTTTGAAATTACCAACGCGTTGACAGCTTGGCGGCGTTCTGGTTTAACTTGTCTTCTGGGACCATAAACAACACTGGCTTCCTTCTTGAAGGGCTTCTTTTCAGTACTCGAAGAGGCACCAGTCAAGATCAAATCTATAAACCCAGCAGAAGAATTACCAATCAGGTGGTTGAAGAACGGACCAGACAGGGTCCCTAGGAACATGTCAACAAGTTCACGGTCAGTCAAAGGTGGTTGCACCCTGCCAGCCAGGTCCCTCCATTTTTGCGCATACTCCTTGAATCCTCCGCCCGTCCCCAGTGACATACCCTGAAGTTGGGTACGCGTGGGAGCGAGGTCAGAATTGTACTAATACTGTTTATAAAATGCAGTAGCCAAGTCCTCCCAGTTTCGGATACTGGCTCCATCCAGCTGATAGAACCATTCGAGTTGAGCCCCTGAAAGGCTATCTTGGAAGAAATGGATCCATAGGTTCTTGTCTGCAGTGTAAGGTTGGATCTTCCTTACATATGATCTGAGATGCAGCTTAGGGCAAGAAGCCCCGTCGTACTTTGCAAAGGCAGGTGCCTTGAACTTGTGTGGGATCACTACCCCAGAAGATAAACCTAGATCTCCAAAATCCAGCCCTGGCACATGTTGAATCTCCATGGCACTTAAACGGTCCTCTAGTTGCTTGTACATGTCTTCAGCAGGAGGGTACTGTTCATCATTGTAATTCGTCTCGTTGTCGGAGACCACAGAACTAGGAGCCCTTCCCCCTTGGGGACTGTCTTTCTCCGCAGAGGAAGTAACCTGATCATCCTCATTATGTAGTGTATTCCCAAACCTGCGTCCAGTGTTGAACAACGCAGTCCTCTTCTTCTTCTTCTTCTTCAAGAGCAGAGTCTTTAACTCCTGTTGACCCTAGGCTAAGCTCATGACCAGCTCCTGAAACTGGGCGTTCTGGGCCTGGAGGGCCTTGATAGCTTGTTCGATAGTAGGCTCGGAAGACATGATGATTGAGTGCTGAAATAAACAGCGAAGAAGATTAAGCAACCTGTAGAAGAAGGGTACCTGTTATGCATATGATGCAATGAGATGCTTATGATTTATGTTTTCAAAGACAATCGGGATTCAATTTTGTAGACAAAAAGGAAACACACTTCATTAGATTCAAACTTTAAATTGTTCAACAATTTTCCCTTAGGCATTACAAGAATGAAAAAACTGAAAAGGAAATAAAAACTGTAAAAGAAACATCCAAAGCCCATCAGTTCTCCCATGGCCTCCTCTTCTCAGTACGGATATAGTCGTTCAGGATCCGCTCCTCCTCCAATTGCTTAGTCAGCTTCTGGATCTTCTGTTCTTGTTCGTTGAACTTTTCCCGATAAAAATCCCGTTCTTCTTGTAGCTGCGCCCAAGATCTCTTTAGTGTATCAATATCAGTGGGTATCTGAGGAGGGAGGACAGCTGGAGGAACCCCGTCTTCATCAGGAAATTCAAGAATGATAGGCCTGACAGCTTCGTATGGCATACCTAACTTCTGAGCACGGATGCGGACCCATCTGCAGTAGGGTTCCATTGGTAGAGAAGTCTTCGATCCAAAATCATGTGGGTCAGCTTTGTGAATTCTGTCCCAAGCCTTGATGAATCTACGGCGCAGCTCGTCACTGTCTGCCTGAAACTCAAAACTGATGTGAGGTACTAACATCTCATGAGGCCCTGCTCTTCTGGCTCTTCCAAACTGACGGAGAGCTAAACATGGATTGTAAGAGATTCCTCCCTGGGTACCGATCAATGTAACATTAGGATATTCTCCGCAACGATCAATAATGGCTACCTCATCCAAACCTCTGCGAGTCCAAATGATGTCATTATCAGTGAGAGACATTAACCTATGAGCCCAGCCCTTTCCTTCTTCATTCTTCAGCACGAACTTAGGGAGGTGCAAAATAAACCACCTTACTAACAAAGGAGCACAACACCACAGAGTTCCCCGTCTTCGGGCAGTACGAGCATAGAGTTGTTGCAGGATATCACCCAAGAGAGTGGGTACAGGGTTCCAAGACATGAAAATCCTTATGGCATTGATATTGACAAAGTTATCAGGATTTGGAAACAATATTAGACCATATATTAAGAGAGCCAGAATGTCTTCGTACGCCTTGAAGTGTAAGTCATTCCAGAAACTATTAGCTTTGCCAACCAGAAACTTAACCAAAAAGCCCTTAACTCCACTTCTAGTTTCCCAGTTAGCCATTACCTCTTCTTTGGTCAAGGGAAGGGCTGCAGCAATCTCTTCAGGCCTAACAGTCTTCTCCCAACCAGTGAATGGAGTCTGTTCCAAAACATGGATACCAAGCAAATCAGAGAATTCTTCCAGGGTAGGGACCAGCTGGAAGTCTTGAAAGGTGAAGCAATGATACAGGGGATCATAAAACTGGGTCAGGACACTCATCAGTTGTTGGTCCCACTTTGAAGTGACTAACCCAAGGATAGAACCATGCCTCTTGATGAAGGAAGTAGTGTTTGGAATCCTATCAACCAATTCTTTGAGCAAAGTAGGTGGTTGAACAAAGTTGAGCCGGATAGTATTCCTACGCACGGGCATCATGATGTCCTACAAAACAGAGCAAAGATGAAACCCTTTTGTCTTTGAAATGGGTCAGTCCTTATGCAGGATGCATGCAATGGTATGATGTTATTATAAAGCACACCACAAGTATTCACAAAGGTAAGCATGATAAGGCACACAAGTCACACAAGACAACCCTTAGGGTTTAGGCCAGCATGAAGTTTAGGTATTACCCTCTTTCAGTTTTGTTGGTTAAGACCTGTCCTATCAAAAGTAACCGGGTTCTAGAGGATCTCAATATCATTGACTACCCTCAATCGGTCATAACTCCAGCATCGCAATCTTTTCTTGCGGCCAGAACCGTCGCGAGAGTTTAGCCTCAATGAGTGTAGCATACTGCTACCATTCTATGGCCAAGTTGGGTCAATTTAGGGTTCTAAGGTCGGTTGGTGTTTAATGACTCCTTAGAAGACCCATATTCTCCTCGTTGCAACACAAGGGATATCGATACAGACCAAGGTGTCACACCAACATAGCCACTGCTTCACCCATGTCGGTCTACACCGGACAGGTCCCTCACAGCTTATGCTACCTAAAAGGGTATTCCCCAGATTCGGGTTAGGATCTATGAAACTCCGATGCAAAGCCCACAAATATAAAAGCAAACAAAGCAAACAATTGAAAACAAGTAAATGATCTAACCCTAAGGTAACCCCACTTTTAAGTAATACTCCCCAGCAGAGTCGCCAGTTCTGTGATACGGTGGGAGAACTGACTTGAGGTTTTGCGTTTGTTTTCGCAAATGTTTCGGTTGAGCAAGAGTCGCCACCGACTTTTTATTTTATCCTAAGGAAAGGTTAAAAAGCACAGCAAAAACCTTTGAGATGTTTTCTTGGGTTCGGGGGGTAGGTTATAGAAAGGGAAGGTATTAGCACCCTTTCTATCCATGGTTATCCATGGGCTCTTAGTTACTTGCTTGGATCACTTGCCTTGCATTTTCAATTGTTTGAAATGGTGCTTTCAATTGTTTGAAATGGTGCTTTGTGTGTGGGTTTGAAAATGTTTCGAAAAGAGGCCAATGTGGTGGCAACCTTTGTAATGACCCATGTTTGGAGGTATACAAAGGTGTATATCTTTTGAAAAGTTTTTCAATGTTTTTGAAAGTTGTTTTGAAAGTGTGTTGTGATGTGTATTTTGAAAAATGGCAAGGATTTGTTTTGCAAGTTGGCAAGTAACCAAGAGCTATCTACCCTAAATTTCTCAAAGATCTTTCCTATGTTTTAACCCTTTTAACAATTTTGTTCCACCATTGCATTTGGTAGACAATCTTGTGTTAGGATGTTAACGGGACGGGCGCGGGTCATCGTTTAAACCATGAATGCAATAGCGCCAAGTGTCTTTGGCAACTTTTCCTTTAAGGGACTTGATCATTTGTTTAGGCAACTTTCGAAAGCGTCATCGAGGGACTGTGATCAATTGAATTGTTTTGTTTTTCCAAAGACACCCAACATGCAACATGGCCCATTATTGAAGGCAACAAGTGGAGTAACCCTAGGGGTGCAAGTGTGATTGGTGTTGTCCATTTTCATGCTTTTTTATCTTTGAATTAGGTCAAGCTATTTGTTGTTTCTGATTTGCATACAAACCCTAAGTCTATCATGGCATATTTAGAAAGCTTTAAAGTGCGGAATTTAAAATCCTAAATTATTACAACACAATTATCATGGGGATGGGGGTACAAATGTTCAAATGGGGATGAGACTTTAATAGGAGAGTAGTGTCCCAATATTTACAACCAAATCGAATCAATTCGCAAATGTAAAATGTATCAAATGTACAAGAATAAACAAATGTGTATGTGTAAATGTATTTGTGTAAGTGTATGTAATTATTTACAAGTGAAATAAAAATAATAAAAAAAGTTAATTTGGATATTTTTATATTTTAGGGCAAAACCCTAATTTTGTAAATAAATGGTATTTATTATTTATTATATATAAAATTTATTAAATATGCAAAAAATAAATATAAGAGAAGTATATTGTAAAAAAAGTGATTTTTGAGGTTAAATATTAATAAAAATAAAAATGTATTATTTTTATATTTATCCTAAATATTTAATAAAAGATAGATAAGTATTTATATTATTTACTAAATATATTAAATATGTACAAAATAAAAATATTTATTATTTACAAAAAAAGTATATATTTTAGAAAATGTTTTCAAAAGATAAAATAAAATAAAATCAGAAAATAAAAATGTATTTGTGTTATTTTTAGTATTTTAAATAAAAGTATATATGTATATTTATATGTACAAGTTCAAATAAAAGCAAATAAATTCAAAATAACTGCAAAAATGTATGGAAAATATTTTTAATATTTTTTATGTTTTGACAAAAAATAAACAAGTCAGAAACAAAAAGAAAAAATCAAAAATGATAAAAATAAAGCACAATGGGCCAAGGGGGTGTATGTGAAATAAAGTGGTGCAAACAGAAAAAACAAGCCAGGCCCAGCCCAAAGGACTTTGTCTTCAACCTCCAGCCATTTTCAAACAAAAACGCACGCCTTCTTGTTCATCTCCCTAACTTCTGATTCTTTGATCTTTTGACAAATCTTAAAACATGAAACTTGTAGAGCTTGAAGCCACGATTCTAAACATATAAAGAAGTTGATCTAACTCTCAGAAATGAGAGAGAATTTATTCTCCCCCAATTCCTGACCTAGCTTTTTTCAGATATTCAGTTTCAAAATTCTCTCAGTACACACAACATAAATGAAAAGTAATGACATGGGTAGCTTCAGGGCCATGAGTAGGACATAACTTCTTCACAAACCTAAGCCTAGATATGCCTGGATAGAGAGATAGAAGTTCAAACTTTTACCTGTTCAGCTTGATTCGTGTATGACAATGGAGGTACTTTCAATGCAATGTGAGGACTTGTATAGCTTGCTTGAGGTCCAGGGATGCTTCTCCAACCTCTAGCTTGCTTTGGAACTAACTAAAACGAGCTATGAAAGTTAACCTGCACAACTGAAAAAATGAAAATGGTGAACTTGGTTAGAGGTGTTACAGTCTGTAGCTAGGGCTAGGGATAGTTTGTATGGATGGTAGGGAGTGTGTATGAACAAGCTTTGGCCAAAACGCACGAGCAAACTGGGTTGTGCAACTCAATCTGCAGGGATGCCCTGTTTTGTGCAGCAAAATGGTGTTTTGATGAATGATGAGGTTTGGAATATGGTAGGCTTGTGTTTCAGGTCAGGTTTGATGTTTGGAAAGTGTTCAAGAAGTTTGTTTTTGTTAGTTCTTGCAGTAATGTGAGTTGTGATCAGTTTTGCCAAGTTTCTTCCTTCTTCAGACAAAAATGCCAAGTTGGGTTACAAGCTTATGCAGGCCCCCTAAACATGCTGCAAAGTTTGTTCTTGATCAGTGGGATATGTCCACACATTTGTGCCTCAGAGATTTCTTTGTACTTCAAAGATATGTGAACTTGACATAAAGTGCTTCTTTTCCAAAATGGCAAAATGCTTTATCCATTTTAAGACTAATCCTTCATGTAATGACCAAATGCATAAAATAACATCTTGGCACAATGGTTTAGCATTGAATTATTGAGTGTTAAAGGGATTAGAGGCCTGTAACCTAGCTTGAACCATGCTGAGTTTGAAAATGCAAAGTTATGAACATGTAATTGGCCAAGAACAAAAGTGACTTTTGCCCAACTTTGCCAATTCGATTCTCCCTAACCACAAGGGTGTTTGAGAAGTTCTTGGACAATTTGGAAAGCTTGGAATGTGTACTACAATCCATCTTTGTAATGCAAGTTGAGATTCCAAGTGGAAGCATGTGAAAAGTGTCCATGAAGTTGGGCAAAAATCCTGCCTAGAATAGGTCAAAAAATTTCTAAGTTAAGAATGTTTTGCACCCTTGTTCCAAAACTCATAACTTGAGCTACAAGCTTCTTTTGAGTAAACTTTGTGAATCAAAGTTGTAGATTTTGCAATGGACTATAACTTTCATGTTTTGAGTTTTGCTTGAATACATTTTCATCTTGAAGAAAAAATGGGACAAAGTTAGGAAAAGATTAGGAAATTTCATAACTTAGAAAAATTCTAAGTTATGAAATTTTCTCATTTTAAACCCTAATTTGCAATTTTTGGTTTCTTGATGAACAAGTTTCATAATTTGACATGTCTTGATGAAAAATGAATCTTGGCACTTGATTTTGACCAAAAAGTCAGTTTGACTTTTCAGTATACAGTCAAATTTGGATCAGTTGAGTGGAAAATTCATTTGTCAATCTTGTGCATTTGGGATCTTTTGAACTTGTTGAACATGTCAAGACAATGCCATTGGGTCCTTGAGTCCATATGTGAGCTTGGTTTGCCATTGGCTAGGTCAAACAGTCAAAAATTGCCTTTGTGCAGTCAAAACCCTAAAAATGACCATTTTGCCCTTTTGGTGTTTTGATCAAATTTCTTGTGGAATTGTGATCCAAACTTGATCAAATGGTCCATATGAGTTCATAATGTTGATGTGGGTCAAAAATCATGAGGTCTGACTGTCAATTGACCACAATTGACTTTTTCCCCAATACAACTGATTTCTAGGTCAACTGTCCAATTGACTGGGCAAAGATTGGAATCAAGGCTTGAAACTTGGTATGGATAAACTTGTAAGTCCAACATGAAGCATGAAAGTCACTTTGGGCCTTTTAGGTCAAAACATCTTTGTGCAAACTCAAACCCTAATTTGGGTCAACAGTGCAAGGAGGAGTCTTGAGCAGAGTGAACCCTAACTTGATCTTGAGCTCCAAGGGTCTTGGGATGAGAAAATGTTGAAGAAATGGGAGGGCAAATTTTGGGGTACAACAATGTCTATGGGAACAGGTGAAGGTTTCAAAACCTATGCTAAAAAATGGAGGGATCTCGCAGGGAGGGTCCAGCCCCCTCTATCCGACAGAGAATTAGTGGATATATTCCTTGGCACATTGTCAGGACCATTCTTCAACCACCTGATTGGGAGTTCCTCAGCTGGATTTACTGAATTGATCATGACTGGTGAGCAGGTCGAAGCCAATATAAAAAGCGCCAAAATTCAAAGAGATGCATCCTCAAGTATGATGAAGAAGCCCTTTGTTGGAAAAAGGAGGTCAGTGTTGCATATGACTATAGGAATCAAAACAAAACTGATTGTCGCCCGACGGTAGGGGCTGTCATGATTTCTAATCCTGTGCCAAATCAGCAGCGAAATTATCAGCGCAAATCGGAAGCGCCCATGAGACGATTTACCCGAATCAACATGACCATGTCTCAAGTTTTGCCACACCTTCTGAAGACCAATCTGGAAACTCTAAAGGAAATTCCCAAGAACCCCAATACCGCTTCTCCTCGCTACAACCCAAACGCTCAATATGCCTATCATTCTGAAAGCCTGGGACACGATACAAATGGTTGTTGGGCCTTAAAGAATAAGGTGCAAGACCTTATCGATGCGAAAGAGATTGAATTTGAGCCCCCAGAAACGCCTAATGTAATAACAGCGCCAATGCCCAGACATGGCCAAGGTATCAACGCCATTGATGATAATCGTTTTGTCTACTCTGTGAATGACTTAGTTACTCCTCTGTTGACCATTTAACATAATCTACTGCAAGCCGGTCTTTTCCCAGGCTGCGATGAAGATTGTCACTTATGCAAGTCTCTACCGAACGGCTGTTTGTTACTAAAGATAGGCGTCCAGCGCCTGATGACTAGTAAAGAAATCCTATTTGAAAAGCTTCCTCCTACCAGAAGTTCTTATCAAGATGTTTCGATAATCGCCATTCCGATAATCCTCCCAGGGTCTCCACTAAAAGACCCGTCAGGATTACATCTGTTCCAAGGTCTACACCTTTAATCATCACTATGCCAAGACCAACGTCTTACTCTTCAGATAAAGCTGTTCCCTGGAATTATGGGGCTGACGTTTATTACTATGGCGTCAAGCAAGATCAATTGGCTGTCAAAGTCGAAGTTGCGAGAGATATTGATCCCATATTGGTAATATCAATGGGACCAGCAAAATAACAAGAAGTGGAAGAGTCTTCTCACCTGAGATTTCTCCAAATATCGTTGTTACTCCTGTGATCATCCCTACTGCCATTCCTACCGACACTCCCAGTGATACTCCTACTATTATCCCTGCTACCGATATAAGGGGCAAAGAGGCTTTGAATGAGCTTGACCAAGCAAGAGAGCATCTCGAGATCATCCTTGAAGCTTCTAGAGAGGACATAGAAGAAATACTGAAGATAATCAAGAAAAGTGACTACAACATTGTAGAACAGTTGGGGTAGACCCCCTCGAAGATATCATTGTTGTCCTTACTTTTGTGATCTGAGGCCCACGCCAAAGCCTTGGTAAAGTTTCTTAAGACCGCCCATGTGCCCCAAGAGACTTCCATCGACCAATTTGAAAACTGTGTGGCCAGTCTAACTGCTGATAACGGATTGGGCTTTTTCGATGCTGATTTAACCTCTAAGGGAAGGAAGCACAACGATGACTTGCATATTTCCATTGAATGCAGGGGCACCACACTTGCCCACGTTCTGGTGAATATCGGCTCATCATTAAATGTCTTGCCCAAAAATGCTCTCGACCGACTGGATTGCGAGGGGCTCATCTTGAAACCTAGCAACATCATAATAAGGGCCTTTGATGGTTCCAAGAGGACAGTGCACGGAGAAGTTAGTATCCCCATAAAAATTGGGACTCAGACTTTTGACTCAACTTTCTATGTGATGGACATCCACCCTTCGTACTCTTGTCTATTGGGTCGACCCTGGATCCACGGTGCTGGTTCCGTCACTTCTACCCTGCACCAAATGCTAAAATACTCTATTAAAGGAAAGATTGTCACAGTTCACGGAGAGGAGGAGTACATGGTTAGCCATCTGAACTCTTTCAGGTATGTTGAAATGAATGGTGAATTCATTGAGACTCCCTGTCAGAACTTTAAGGAGGTTCCAACAACAGTCGCGGCAACCAAGTCTACTCTGAAGGTCCCGAAGATTACCAGACCTCCACTGAAGATGGCCTCTTTGAAAGATGCTCGAACAGTAGTTGAAGAAGGAGGGTGTACCATCTGGGGTCAGCTTCCGGATATTCCCTACAAGTCTGATAAATTTGGGTTAGGGTTCACTACAGAGGCTCAAAGAGATGTTCGACGTTCTCGTACTAGGGGACCACCTCTACGTATCAGCAATCAAGTAGTTAATGCAGTCGAAGACAGTGATGGCAGTTGTGATATGGACGAATGGATTTTTCCAACCATCAGCAGAGGGCTCAACAATTGGGAGACCAAGGATTTCATTCATATTACTTTTATTCAAGAGTAATTGTCTTTTAATATTTTCAGGCTTGTAATACTTAAACAATTCAGACTTTTAAAACCTTGTGTCTTACCCGAGGCACAACGGTCCATTTGTGAGGGTTGTCACTTCATTCTCATATGTCATTAATGAATCATGGACGTTTTGCATCAAATTTTGTGTTTTTTGTCTTTCTTTCTTACATTTTATTTTCTTTCAAAAGTAGCTATGCTCTTACACATATAAAAATGCAGATCTACATCCACTCAGGATCCCATGGGTAACAGTTATGCTATGGTCAATTGTGACTTTGAAAATCCGATCTACCAAACGGACGATGAAAGTGAGGAAGATTGTGAGGTGCCAGGGGAGTTGGCCAGGTTGTTGAAACAGGAAGAAAGGACCATTCATCCGCACAAAGAGCCGGTTGAAACAGTTAACTTAGGAACTAAGGAGGATAAAAAGGAGGTCAAGGTGGGCGCCAATTTAGAACCTAGTGTCAAGGAGTGTTTGATTCAGTTGCTGCACGATTATGTTGAAGTCTTTGCATGGTCGTACGAAGACATGTTGGGGCTTGATACAGACATTGTGGTACATCGTCTGCCGACAAGAGAAGATTATTTTCCAGTAAAGCAAAAGGTTCGCTGCATGAGGCCTGATATGTCAGAAAAGATCAAGGCAGAAGTCATGAAGCAATTCAACGCTGGATTTTTAGTTGTCACCTCTTATCCACAATGGGTGGCCAATGTTGTTCCTGTGCCCAAGTAAGACGGTAAAGTGAGAATGTGTGTGGAATACAAAGATTTGAATAGGGCAAGCCCCAAAGATGATTTCCCACTTCCCCACATCGACATTCTAGTTGACAATACGGCACAACACAAACTGTTTTCCTTCATGGACAGTTTCTCAGGCTACAACCAAATCAAAATGGCGCCTGAGGATATGGAGAAAACAACCTTTGTCACACAGTGGGGCACATTCTGCTATAAGGTCATGTCATCTGGACTGAAGAATGCAGGGGTAACTTATCAACGCGCCATGGTAGCTTTATTTCATGACATGATACATCATGAGATAGAGGTCTACGTAGACGATATGATAGCCAGATCGCAAACGTAAGAAGAACACCTTGATCACTTACAGAAGTTGTTTGAGAGGCTGAAGAAGTACAAGTTAAGGTTAAATCCAAACAAATGCACGTTCGGAGTACAGTCTGGTAAGCTCTTAGGCTTTGTCGTCAGCAACAAAGGTATCGAGGTTGATCCTACCAAGGTTAAAGTGATACAAAAGATGCCTTCTCCTCGTACTGAGAAGGAATTCAGAGAATTATTGGGATGTTTGAATTACATTGCCATGTTCATTTCTCACCTGACAGCTACTTGTGAGTCAATCTTCAAGCTCGTGAAGAAAGATCAAGTAGTCAATTGGAATGACGAATGCCAAGTTGCTTTTGACAAAATCAAATAATACTTACAAGAACCTCATGAGTTGTTTCCACCAGACAAGGGAAGACCTTTAATCATGTATTTGACTGTTTTAGAGAACTCAATGGGGTGTGTGTTGGGGCAGCATGACGAGTCTGGCCGAAAAGAGCATGTTATTTATTACCTGAGAAAAAAGTTTACCGACTGTGAAACAAGATATTCACTGCTCGAGAAAACTTGTTGCGCTCTGGCATGGGCTGCTCGCCGGCTGAGATAGTATATGCTGACTCATACTACTCTATTGATATCTAAAATGGATTTGATAAAATACATCTTTGAGAATCCCGCTCTTTTTGGGAGAATAGCGAGATGGCAGATGATCCTGATAGAATATGACATACAATATACTACCCAGAAAGCTATAAAGGGTAGTGTATTGGCTGATCACCTCGCTCACCAAGCTATGGAAGATTATTAGTCCATGAAGTTTGAGCTCCCAGATGAAGACATCATGACATTAGACAGCTGTGAAGAAATCAGGCCATATGACGGACCTAAACAAGGATCCCGATGGACCCTATTCTATGATGGAGCATCCAATGCACTGGGAAATGGTATCGGTGCCATACTCATATCTCCGGAAGGATGTCATACTCCCTTTACTTCCAAACTTTGCTTCAACTGTACAAACAACATGGCAGAATATGAAGCATGCATCTTCGGTCTCAAAGCTCCTATAGACTTGGGGATCAAATCCTTGGATGTATTTGGAGATTCAACTTTGGTCATCAGTCAGATCAAAGGGGAATAGGACACCAAACACCCCAACCTTATCCCTTACAAAGAACATGTCTTGACATTGCTACCGCATTTTGAGAAGATTACCTTCGAGCATTTCCCACGAGAAGAAAATCAACTAGCAGACGCACTAGCCACAATGTCATCTATGTTTAAACTTAATTGGGATAATGAGGCTCCTCGAATCACCAATGAGTGGATGAATGAACCAGTCTACTGTCATGAGATCGGTACTGAAAAAGTAGTGGATCGACCTTGGTTCCATGAAGTTAAAAGGTATCTCGAGTCTTAGGAATACCCAGAAGGAACTTCAGTGAATGACAAGAATTTCCTAAGAAGATTCTCGGCTAAATTCTTCCTTAGTAACGGCATTTTGTACAAACACAATCATGACTCTGTATTACTTCGGTATGTAGACAAGGTTGAAGCTGAAAGGATCATGGTTGAATTGCACGAAGGCACTTTTGGTACCCATTCCAGCGGGAATACGATGGCAAAGAAAATCCTACGGGCAGGCTATTATTGGTCTACCATGGAGGCAGATTGCTACCAACACTCTCGGACTTTCCATAAGTGTCAGATTTATACTGATAAAATGCACGTCCCTCCGGTTCCTCTGAATGTCTTAACGGCTCCTTGGCCCTTTGCTATGTGGGGAATCAATATGATTGGGGAAATCAAGCCAACGGCCTCCAACAGACACCGCTTCATCCTAGTGGCCATCGACTATTTTACAAAGTGGGTTGAGGCAGCTTCCTTTGCTTCAGTTACTAAGAATGTGGTCGCCCGGTTCATCAAACAGAATCTCATCTGTCGGTACGGTATCCCAGAGAGAATCTTCACTGATAATGGTACGAACCTAAATAACACTATGATCACCGCCTTGTGCGAGAAATTCAAGATCCAGCATCACAATTCTTCCCCTTATCGGCCAAAGATGAATGGCGCGGTAGAAGTTTCTAACATTAAGAAGATCATACAGAAAATGACAGTCACATACAAAGATTGGCATAAGATGCTACCGTTCGCTCTCCACGGGTATTGTACCATAGCTCGCACATCAACTGGGGTAACACCCTATTCTCTGGTATACATAATGGAGGTTGTCTTACCTATTCAGGTCTGGATCCCCTCTCTGAGGATCATGAAGGATGCTGGTTTGAATGAAGAAGATTGGATCCATACTCGATTTGACCAATTAAACGTGATTGATGAGAAGAGGCTTACAACTATCTGTCATTGTCAGATGTACCAAAAACGCATGATCAAAGCTTTTAACAAAAAGGTTAAACGTCGGGTATATCGGGTCGGTGACTTGGTAATCAAGTGTATCATTTTTCCACAAGGTGATCCCAGGGGTAAATGGACTCCTACATATGAAGGACCATTTTTGATCAAAAGCATATTCTCTGGTGGGGCAATGATCTTGACCCCTATGGATGGCGACGACCTTCCTCACCCTGTCAATACAAACATAGTTAAAAGATACTACGCATGAACAAGGACCCGCTAGGTCGACTGACCTAGGCAAAAATTAGGGCATCCCGACGAACCAAAAGGTTCGGGCAAAAATTAGGGATAAATTACAAAAAAAATTATACACCCGGCAAGCTGAAAACCTGAAAGGGCGACTTGGGCAAAAAAGGGTATCCCGGTGGATCAAAAACCCGAAAGGGCAGTCCAGGAAAAAGTTAGGGAATTAAAGCGTATTACTATGTCCCGCTGGATCATCTCGCAGACAATCTTCAGCGTCGACCAATCAACTCAAACGGTTCTAATCAATCCAATCAACTTCGCCGAGACGACAAGTGGACAAGGCATTCAGAGACATGAAGACTATAGCAGAATGGGAATCACATGGGATTATTGCACATAGCTATCTTTTCTTTGTATCAATTTTCATTTTTTACGACGACATTCTCACTAGAATACTCGTCTCATTGTACAGAAAATACTTATTCAAGTTAATACAAAGATATCCCCTTCGGAAGTGCAAAACCATCTGTTTTTCCTTGTTTCTGTTTTTCGTTTACAAAAACGTCCATTGATTTATTTTTGAACATATGCATTTCAACGTGATTAATGTTACAAATAAACAAAAAACGGAAAGACAATTACTAATGAATTTAAGAAATAGGATAATATTTATAAGCTATTCCATAAGATTCCCACAGGTACCTTCTCCAGTAGGAATGAAAGCAAATACATCCTACTACAGAATTGCTGACGTATCCCCAGTTTGCAGCCTGTTGGTATCAAGCGTTCTCATACCCCTGACAGAGCAAAACTTCCAACTACCGCTCTAGAGGTTCTCCAGTAAGTTGCCCAACTTCTCAGGTTTCCCCAGTAGGACTTCACGAAGTCTAAAAGCAATGTCTGGTGTTTCCCTTCTACAACAGAGTTTACTTCTCTAATGATTGGAAACTCACTCATCAACGCTTCAAGAGGGATTTATTTTCCCCGCTTCCAACAACACTATGACACGAACAATCCTTAAGTCCATACATTTGCATTCATACGTCATAAAATTAAGTACATACAGTGCAATCTCATTTATTTTGAGAAACGACATCATACTATGCATTGCATACATCATAGCATTGCATACAATTAACTCTTCACCTTTTGCAGGAAAGAATCAATCGACAGGAAATTATCATCAACAAAGTTCCAACAGACAAATATTTTCAACAAGAAAAGACTGGTTGACCATCTACATAACAAAATATTTTGTTTCCAGATTCTTACTGGTTCAGATAAATCTATCAACGGTTTATTCTGATTCGTTTCCAGATTCTTACTAGTTCAGATAAATCTCTCAACGGTTTATTCTGATTCATTTCCAGGTTCTCACTGGTTCAGATAAATCTCTCAACGGTTTCTTCTGATTTATTTCCAGATTCTTACTAGTTCAAGTAAATCTCTCAACGGTTTATTCTGATTCGTTTCCAGGTTCTCACTGGTTCAGATAAATCTTTCAACGGTTTATTCTGATTCGTTTCCAGGTTCTTACTGGCTCAGATAAATCTCTCAACGGTTTATTCTGATTCGTTTCCAGATTCTTACTAGTTCAGATAAATCTCTCAATGGTTTATTCTGATTCGTTTCCAGGTTCTCACTGGTTCAGATAAATCTCTCAACGGTTTATTCTGATTCATTTCCAGATTCTTATTGGTTCAGATAAATCTCTCAACGGTTTATTCTGGTTCGTTTCTAAATTCTTACTGGTTGAGGTAAATCTCTCAACGGTTTATTCTGATTCATTTCCAGATTCTTATTGGTTCAGATAAATCTCTCAATGGTTTATTCTGGTTCGTTTCTAAATTCTTATTGGTTGAGGTAAATCTCTCAACGGTTTATTCTTATTCAATTCCAGGTTCTCACTGGTTCAGATAAATCTCTCAACGATTTATTCTGATTCGTTTCCAGATTCTTACTGGCTCAGATAAATCTCTCAATGTTTTATTTTGATTCGTTTCCATATTCTTACTGGTTCGGATAGATCTCTCAACGGTTTATTCTGATTCATTTCCCGATTCTTACTGTTTCAGATAAATCTCTCAACAGGTTTATTCTGATTTGTTTTCTGTTAAAATCAAGTTCAGGCTTTCTGTCAACAATCATCTTCGGATGGCATCTATAAGCCCATCTCTGAAAACTCTCCATCATTTCTCCAAATGGCATCTTTAAGCCCATTCCCTATACAATCAACCAGCGCATCATCAAGTGCAAATTTCTGGGCACCCTAGTGTTCAATCATCTTCTAATTTCAAACCACGAACGACAAACACGTCGATCTCATTTTTCAAGTTTAAGAAGATTGAACAGGGGCAGTTGTTGTACCCCAAAATTTGCCCTCCCATTTTTCACTCAAGATGATATCCCAGGGTTTCTGAAACACTCAATTTGGCTCAAAAGTTGATCAAACAGATTCTGTTTCTAGGCAACCAGACAACAATTAGGGTTTTGCATTTCTCAAAGGTTTGCCCAACCCATGGCCCAGATAACTGCAAAGGCATTTGTGTGATTTCTATTTGTTTTCTTAACAATAATCTTCTGAAGATTGATGTTACTTTCGAGGGCATATTCTGTTTGAATAAGGTGCAATGTCTAAAGCTATCATCGTTAAGCAATCATGATTGAGGGTTCAATTAATCATTTGGGTTTAAGCTTTTAAACATTTATTTTGTTTAAAAGTGCAAGATACATGATTTATCCTATCATATTATGTTTACTTGAAGTGCAAGTTATCAAGCCAGGATGCTTATTCAAAACATTCAAACCAAGAATTGTAAAATTAAAATAAAAACTCAGAAGTTTTGTACAACAAAATTTTCATTATTACTCAAGCTTTGTTCATTACAGCTTTGTGGGTCTTTCATAAATGATTACAAGTGATTACAAAAATTACAAGTAAAATACAAAGTTTAAATCTATAAAGGAAAATTTGCTTCTTCTTCAAGACTCCTTGCTTCATCCTCAATAAATTCCCCATTGCTAGCCATTGTCTTGCTTGACCATTTGTTTGTACATGTGACAGAAGAAAAGAAAATATTAGTAAAAATCAATATTGAAAAGTCCAAGCAAATTTGATTTTTCATCATTATGGTTTGCTTTTAGGAATCAGAATTTTGTTTGTCCATTTTTCCCTATTTATGCAACTCTCAAAACCTAGGTTTTGGTTCACAGAAAAGGGGAAAAAGAAATAAATATACAAATTGGACAGGCAAGGCAACAAGTTCAAACAACAACAGTTAAAATGCACAAGTCAAACAATACCAAACATCCAAAATGCATCACAAAAAAAAGGCAGTGCTTTCCAAAGCAATTATAGCAGCACAAGATGCAAGGCAACAGGCTGCAAATAGCAGATAGCAAGCAAGTTGTCCAAATCAGAAAGCAAAGGCAGCAACACAAAGCTACAACAGAACAAAACAAATAATATGCAAACAGCAAGCCAACAGCATCAAAAGTAAAAATGCTTTATCTCACAAAGAGAGGAAAGAGGAAAGATATCACCTAGCCAGCAAATGCCAAGACAAACAGGTTGCTATAAGAAACAGTCCAAGAAGACCTGCTCAAAAAGCCTCCCTATGCTGCCATAGCAGTCCCAAAATCTGTCCAAGTTCTGCACAAAAGCATGTCAACATAAACCATAGCAACTAGTCTGTAATACAGTCCAAAAATACCCAGACTTGCACCAAAATGGAAACAGTCCAAGCTGCACCCAAAAGCCAAAAACTAGAAAAGCCAAAACTGTCAAAATTCAAAGTTTTGCCCTCCTATTTTTTTCACCCTAATCAGATAACAAAGATTTATTGTTTTATAAAGGAGAAAGACCACCAGATATCAAGAGGGAGAGACATACAGAACTAAAGAAAAATATAGCAAAAACTACAAAAAACTCAGAACCAAAAAGTTCAAGAAACCCTTTTGTTTCAAACCAACTAAAACATCATCAAACCACCAAAACCAACTGAAACATCATCAAACCATCTCCAAACCAACAGAGCATCATAGCATCCAACTGAAACATCATCAAACCATCACAAAAACAAACTGAAACATCATCAAACCATCTCCAAACCAACAGAGCATCATAGTATCCAACAGAAACATCACAAAAACAACTGAAACATCATCAAATCATCACCAAAACCAACTGAAACATCATAGAACCATCACAAAAAAACCAGAACAGAACTAGCAAACTAGCAAACCACAAAAAACTCAGGACCAAAAGTTCAAGAAATCTCTTTGTCTCAAATCAACTGGAACATCATAGCATTCGTCAAAAAACAGCCATCCCAACCATCATCCAAAAAATAGCAGACAACAAAAAACATAGAACCAAAGTCCATCATCCAACTATAACATCATTGTTGTACCCCAAAATTTGTCCTCTCATATTTCTCAAAACATTGCAAGGAATTACGGACAAGCTCCTAAATCTCGACAAAATCAGTTGAATTACGGACAAGCTCCTAAATCTCGACAAAATCAGTTGAATTACGGATAAGCTCCTAAATCTCGACACAACCAGTTGAATTACGGACAAGCTCTTAAATCTCAACAAATCAGTTGAATTACGGACGAGCTCCTAAATATCAGCAAAAGATGTTCCATCAGTTGAGTACGAATGATCGAATTTCCTAAATATCAACAGAGACAACTCACCAGCAGAATGACGGACGACGAAGCTCCTAAATTTCTATCTCTCTCCACAAAAGATCAGACTTCCCCAGCGGAATCTTCCTCAACAACGGGTATACAAGATCTCGCTAAGGAATCTCTTATGCGATCGACACTCCTCCAAATGTCATTTGTAAGCCCATTCCCGGCATCATAAGACAATTATGATTTCACGCGAGTGCAAATTTCTGGGCACACTAGTGTTCAATCCACTTCCACCATCGGATTACGAAAGGCACGAAAGCCAATCTACATCCTCAGGTTTAAGAAGATTGAACAAGGGCAGATGTTGTACCCCAAAATTTTCCCTCTCATATTTCTCAAAAGATTGCAAGGAAAATATCCAAGTTGCTCAAGATAGCCCAAGAGTTGGTCAGGCAAGCTCTCTCCTAAGGCAGTCTTCCCCAAACTAGGGTTTCATGTTGCATCAAGATCCTTGATTCCAAGTGACCCCAAGTGCTCAACAATGTCCTAATATGTTCTCAAGGTCATCCATGTCAAGTTTCAAGCCTTTCAGAGGAATTTTGCTCAGTCAATTGCTTAAAGGTCCAAAAATCGACTATGTTAGGGCAAAAGTCAATTGTGACCTACATACAGTCAAACTTCAAGATTTTTGTCAACATTCTCATTTTGAAGTATATTTAATCATTTCATTAAGGGTTGATCATGATTCATCAAGGATTGCTCAAAATTCATCAAGATTCAAAAGTTGCTAAATTAGGGTTTTGTAGGAAAAGTCAACCCAACTTTGACCAAGCATAACTTTCTCATACTTTATGAGAAATGACCCATCCAAAGCTCATTGTGAATAGGATGAAATTTACTACAATCCATCTTCATATCCTAAGATAAAAGTATGCACTCACAAGAAGTTATGAATTTGGACATTATAGGTCATTTTGAAAAGTCAACAAAAACACCTTTTTTGTCAAAGCTTCATACTTGAGCATGGAACATCAATTTGATATGAGAACAAAAGGGTTGGTTAGAGGACATCTCAATATTTCTAAAAAGTCCAAAAACACCTCCAAAAGTTCAAAATTGAGGAAGTTATGCATTGTTGAAGTTGGACTTTTTTGCAAAATTGCCAAAAGTCAACTATCCCCAAAACTTTAAATTTTGCCAAATGGGCCCATTCTTTTTCACTTGTTTTGAGTTGGAATTATAGCCCACGTGCTCTAGCCTTGGCCATGTGTCCATATAATTTTTTTATTAATTATTTTGATTTTATTTGAATTAATTTGATTTAAATCAAAATAAATCAAATAAAAATCCAAAAGCATTGATAACAAAGATTTTGTGGTGATTTCGGGTTTCATTATACAGCTTGCCATCATCAAACTTGTATCAAGGCATAAAGGTACACAAAGATGGGATTTGGACCAAATTTGGAAGGTTGTAAAAAGAAGATCAAATCAAATATCAAAGCATTGATAGAGGAAGATTTGGACAACAAAAGCAAACCTAATACATTGTGCAATACATAAGGGTCGTGTGCAGACCAAAATAAGGGTTGGAGATCAAGCATAGAGTGAGAACCAAATTTGCAAAAACCAGAAAAAAGTGTGAGATCGAAATCAAGTCTAGAGGCAGTTTCAAGGCTTGGTGTTGGTCTCAATCTCTTCCTGGCAATCTCCACAACCTAAAGCAATCAAGACCACACGTGTTCAATCCTCCCAGTGCACTGTAAGTCACTCACGAACTCACCCTATTTTTGATTTCGTATTTTGAAATTTAGGCATAGTTAGCATGAATTGATGGCATATTCTGAATCTACAAATCATTTGCAAGCTTTTGGTATTACTCAATTGCATTTATATGACCTGTAACGAGATCCACCGTTGTTAGAGTTTCGTTTTTGTTTTTGGGGTTTTTCGTTTCAGGAACAATTAGCCCTGATAATGGGCATGGTTGTGATCAGCAGAAGATGACGAACTCAACCATGGTACTGGAATGCATTTCCATGGCCTGTAGAGGATTTTGGAATAAGACAGGCTTTTAGTGACGGACCTTCGTCCGTGGGTATAGCCTCTTTGTTTTTTAGCCACTGTTCAAAGGACAGGGATGATGCGTTGGCACTCCCCCATTTGTCCATTCAAACCAGCGCGCTTTTTTTATTTTTGTCCACTATATTTCATTTTTCTTTATATTATAATTGTTTTGTAGTATATTAACAATTGAAAGCAAGTGGCATAGTGGTAAACACATCAGCGCGTAAGGATCCCAAGGCTGGAGGTCAGGGGTTCGATCCCTGCCTCCAGCAATTTGCCATTTTTCTTATTTCTTTCAGAAAATCCAGTGTATGCGCATGCCAAGAGACCATCATACTCCCTCACTAGCCAATGTGCCAGATGACCAGATCTGGTGGCCAAGCATTGAAGGCACACCATAGCCAGGTCAACGCTTGCATACAGGATCCCAAAAGTCAATTGGATCTTCATCAATTGGGCCAACGAAATTGTTATTCACACACCTCAAAACCAGGCCCATTTTCACTCTTTCTCTTATATTTTGTTTATTTATTTTAATTACTTTATTTTGTTTAATTAATTTACTAACCAATAACATAATTTCTTTTTTATCAAAAAAAATCACAAAAAATATTTTTATCCAATTAAATTCCAGAACTTTATTTTTATTTAATAAATATTAACTAATTTAATTAGGATATTAATTAGGCAACTTTAATTTATTTTGCAAATATTTAAATTAATTAGAAATCATTAGGTTTTAACACAATTTAATCATTTTATTTTAAAATTAACAAAAACTCCAAAAATATGTCATTAATTATATTTTTCATTAATTTATTTAATAATTAATTTAGCATTTAATTTAGGATTTAATTTCTTTTCTTAAAAATAAAAACAAAAACAAAAAAACCTTTTCCTTAATTAAAAGGGTCAAAACCCTAATTTCGCATTCGATCCAATTCACTCGCGCGATTTATTTTTCCTTATTCAATTATTGATGTATCTGCTCCCGGTTTGTAATAATTAATTAGGATATTTATTTTACCGCTTTATTTTATTTTCAAAGGGTTGATTTTGGCGATGTAAATACCCGACGCCTTGTAATAATTTAGTTTAATTTTCGCATCTTTAATTTCTGCAAATATACAACTGCTAGATGTTTGATAATAGGGTTTGCATGACAAGAATGAATGTTAAATCTTAAAATGGTTAGATCACCCTAAACATGTGCAAAGATAAAAATAACTGAAAAAAACACACCCGCACATACGCACTCCTAGGGTACACCCCACTTGGTTGCCTTCGTACACGGTCATTAAGTATAGGTTGTTTTAGAGGTCGCCCTCTTGTCTAAAAGATCATAGTTGCCTCGAAATGGTTGCCTCAGATATTGTTGCCCCGAACAAATGATCTAAGACACTAGGGTTACAACTAAGACGTCCTAACATTGCTTTAAGTGACTGTATGTCCCTCTTTCGAATTGACCCTCAAACTCCAACGACGATGCTACCTACTCACTAATAGTGGGATAGCATTGTCCAAGGGAAATTAGCATAGAACGATTCCTTTTTCGAGTAGGTAGATTAGTTCTTAGATACTTGCTCATCCAAAAAATAAACTTTTTCTCACATTTACACTCCTTTTACAAACAAAGTTTTCAAAAACACTCCATTACACTCTTAAGCGAGAGTTAAATCGAAGTTAAAACAAAAACTTTTCAAAACCCACAAGCACAAAGAAAACAATTTTGAAAATGATGAGCAAGTACCTAAGAGCCCGTAGATAACTACGGATAGAAAGGGTGCTAATACCTTCCCTTTCTATAAATCTACCCCCCGTACTCAGAAATATCTCGAAAAAGGAATTTTTCTGTGCTTTTTTCCTTTCCTTGTTGGATAAAATAAAAGTCGGTGGCGACTCTTGCTTACCGCGACATTTTGCGAAAACAAACGCAAAACACGAACCAACATTCCAAAAAACAGTCAGTTCTTCCCACCGTATCACAATCATCAAACATCATTATTCAAAACCCAACAAATTAGTAGCAAACAAACAACAAAAACCCTAATCTGATAACCAGGATAACACAAACTCAGAAGGAGAAAGAAGTCACTCACAAACACAGAGTCAGAGCTATCTTACCGAAAAGAACATTAGGAGGTTAGTAAGGTTATAGATCTGGACCTCACCAAATGATCTCTTTCTTCTCTTTCCTTCCTCTCATTGAGTATATTGTTGCATGCATCGCTATCTTCACCGATTTCATCAAACGAAAATTAGGGTTTCATTTTCCCCCTTTCTAGATTTAGGGTTACCAAGTAAAAATTTGCAGAAATTAGTCACAAATTAGTAACTAGCAGAAAGAGACGATCAGAAAAATGTAAGAAAAGTAAAGTTTTGAGACACGCCGCCGCCATCACCGCCGTAAGGCGATTTCCGGCGCGGACAAAGGATCTTCTCCGGTGAAGACTCATTGTAAGAGAGAAGAGAGAGGGCAGAACGTCTAAGAGAGAGAAAAATATGAAATATGAATGCTGTGGTCTAAGACACCTAGTTTTTGTTACGTTCATAATAATGCCCGGTCCAATCTGGTGGTGACAATTGTCACCACCCCTTCGATAACTCTGAATAAATCATCCCATGCGTTTTCCACCCCCTTTTTATTTGTTTCTTGCAATAAAAAGCCAATCTGGGCCTTCACTCCACCATTCTCTAGCCCAGCGAATTCTTTTTTGTTTTAGCACACCCCTGTCTGAACTTATACCTCCCACTGTTGCATTGTTTTATTTTCTATATTAGATTTCCATTTTATTTTATTAGATGATTTTGATTTTGTTTTATTAAGTTTAATTTCTGTAGAATTAAAAAAATAGAATTAGGATTCCATTTCCTTTTAGCTTTTAATTTCTTCTTATAAAAAATAATCATTAGTTTATACACAATAAAAATCCAAACAAAAAATGTATACATAGGATTTAATTTTCTTTAAATCAATTATTTTATTTTTTCTAGAATAAAACTTCCTTTTTCTTTCAAAACCTCACAAAACAAAATACCAAAATATTATTGTTATTTGTTTTACTTTGAATTATTTTAATTTAATTATTTGTTCATTTTCAATTCGATTTAGTTGTATTGATTTCCTACTTAAATTTTTTATCGCGTTTTCGATTCGATCCATCCCCATTTGTAAATTTGTACCCCCATTCCCGAAAGCTCTGTAATAGCATAGAATTTTAATTTCTGCAATTTAATGTTTTCCTTTAACTGTATAGTAATTACGCGTGCATGGCAAGATTCAAGATCAATCGCTAGATAACCTAATTTCAAAAACAAAATTAACTTGAATAAAAAACACTTTTCACACGCACACCTCTAGGGTAACCTCGCTCATTGCCTCGAAAATACAGTCATGTCCCTCGAATATGGGACGTTTTAGCAATGACCCTTCGATAAAAAGATCGTAGTCCCTCGATGAACCTCGACGTTGCCTTCGATAAAACGATCTCGTCCCTTACAAAAATTGCTAAAGTGTCACGTAAGTTGCTTTCGATGACTGTAAAATTGACCCGTGTCTGTCCTTTTACATCCAACGATGGGGCTTCTTACCAAATCAATGATAAGATAGCAACATCTAAAGGAGGAATAAAAGAACCTTGAGACCTTTCGAGTAGGTAGATTCTCTCCTAGTTATTCACTTGCTCACGACAAAAACATTTTACACCAACACTTTCATCTCAAAATATTTTCAAAAGACAAAACCTTTTATATACGTTCTTATAGAGACGAGAACCATTGCAAAACATATTTTCAAAACACCTTCTAAAGCACAATCCACAAACACATCTTTGAACCATCTTTCGAAACAAAACTTTGTACGCGTTCTTATAGAAACGAGAACCATTACAAAGAGATTTTTTTCAACACACTTTCAAAGCCCACATCACAAGCACACTATCAAAACAAAAAGCAAGTGATCTAAACAAGTAACTAAGAGCCCATGGAAAACCATGGATGAAAAGGGTGCTAATACCTTCCCTTTTCATAATCTACCCCCCGAACCCGAGAAATAATCTCGAAAGGTCTTTCCTGTGATTTTTTACTTTTCCTTTTGGATAAAAGAAAAGTCGGTGACGACTCTTACTATCAGCACAAATGCGATCGAAACGCAAAATACCAAGTCAGTTCTCCCACCGTATCACAATGAACTACTAACATTCACTGAAGGTAGCAAAAAGATAACAAATTTCCCCAAAATTCTGGCGTTTCACCTAGAACGGGTCTTAACTTCTTCTTTATCCAAGGCATTCCGCCTGGAAAGGATAATATATAAGTTATCTCAAATAAAGAGACTACCACTTGCAAATATTTCTCAACAAACTGTTCTTGCGATATTGAAAAACTTGCCATCCACTGGAGTAATTTGACAACAAACTGCAAACTATCCACTCATCGAGGAGATAGCAAAAAAGTAACGTCGACCTTTATGGGGAAGTATAAGTTGCTCAAATAAAGAGACCTGCTACTTGCTATTATGAGAAGGATTGTAAAAATGACTTTCTGGGGAAAGCAATGTGGCTTCTTGGGGAAAGAAATATGACTTCCTGGGGAAAGAGATGTGACTTTCTGGGGAATGAATCATGACTTCCTGGGGAAATGCCAACATATTCCTGCTGAGGAGATAAAGTCTTCTCGTGCAAAAATAAATGCACATTCTCAAACCAAGGGTCGAAACTTGCAGAGATCAAAAGTAATAATTGCTGGGAAACAAAGATTCAAACAAGAAATAAACTGGAGTGAAACAACCAACCAAAATACATCCTTTGAGAAATAAACTCAAGAGGGAAACCCAATCTATCTAGACAAAGAGTTGTACAGGAAGGCTGAGGCAAAAATCTTTCACGAGGGATAACTCAGTGGGGAAATTGAAAGAATATACACTTTCTCCTTAAGACTTGCGCTCTATTGGAGAGAGGACAACACAACTCTGCAAAACAGGGTAATATGTCAACAAAATATTAATGAATGTGAATGAGCAATGATTTGCTAAATTTAACTATGCATGATGTATGTATGAATGTATGAGTGTTAACATGTATATGCTGACAAAACAGACATATAACACTGGGAGTAACCAGACAAAACTGACTCGGGCACAATCAACACACGGCTAAATCACATCCAAGATGAACATTCCATAAGAAAATAAGCACCAAACGAGGAAACATAATCCTATTTTGTGGCTTAACTTCACTGGGAAGGAACATAATCCGGAAGTAAACAAATCATAGCGACAAAACAGTACAGATACAGGGATATAACATCCTTCTCCAGGCTTCACCAGGGAATAGCACTCAGACTTCAATGGGGAAACAAATGTTTTCACGGTCCGCACTTCTACTAGGGATTGCAATACTGATTTCAAATAAGGCAGATGGAAACCATGTCAGCAAAACATCAACTGAGGATTTTGAGCTGACTTCATTAGGGAAATATCATATAGACTTCACTAGAGGAGATAGTGCCTCATCATCGAGATATCAACTGGGGACCTCGTGCTGACATCATTGGGGAAGTCAACATCACATCAAAGAGAGGAAACCAAGATACGTTCTTTAATATTGAGAGTAAATTTTGCACCAACTTCTCTAGGAAAAAGTATGAAACCTCATGGGGATAACAACTTGGAGAGTCAAGAAGTCAAACATTACAGCAAGAAATCAATCTTATGCGGATTTTAAATCAAACCTAACACTTGGCGGGTGAAAACCCTAAAAACTGACAAATGCCTCAACACTTCTTAAATAAAACATTGCCCTTGCCTGATTATCGGGAAATCAAACAAAATGTAAGTACTGTCAAAAGGGAGATGCTTCACAAATGAGTCAAATCTCAGCATGCACGAGGAGAAAAGACTTATATCAAATAGCAAAGCCTTCACTAGGAAATCTTAGATTGAGTCTTTATATCATGCAAACTTATTCCAACAAAAGATGCCCTGGGATAGCCTTCCTAAGGAATCAAAAAGTCAACATTATAGAAAGAGGTCAAACTCATAGGGATTTTAAATCAAACCTAACACTTGGCGGGTGAAAACCCAAAGGGTTGACAACTGTCTCAACATTTCTTAGAAAATATATTGTCCTGGTCTAGTTGTCTGGGAAATAAATACTAACAATAATGTCAATACTGCAGAAAGAGTGATATTTTGCAAATAGTTTCATCTCATCACACAAAGGGAACAAGACCTTTCGTCATATGAGGGAAGACTTCGCTGGGGGATCTGGGATAGAGGCCTCAGACCATGCAAATCCAAAAATCATAAAAATCAACCAAGACTTGACTGGGGACAATGGGGTCACAAACTTGATACCGCATCTTACATCAATTGGTATCATCTTCAATATACAAAAATCACACGCATACCAGCGAAAGCGACCTGAGAAAACCTTCTCGGGGGAAACAAAACTTCCCAAAATTACTGGAGTTCATCCATTCATGGGGTCACCACTTTTGTTTTCCTCTTGAATCACAAAATTTAAAGTAAAAGTAAGTTGTAAATTCTTTTTGAAAAATAATTTTGCTATTTAATCTTTTTGCTTTGAAAATTATTATCAATAATAAATGAAGTCTTTGTAAGCTGAATAAAAATAAGAAATACAAAGAATTTGGTAAAAGCTCAAATTTTATTGATAAAATGGTAGTCTGTGAATGGTGAGACTCCATGGATAATTACAAAGTTCAGAAAATGGTAATATATAATGGAAAATATACATTGAGATACAATGACCACTATTCCCTCTAACAACTTTGAAATCCTGAGCAGCAGCTTATGTTGAAGTATGGTGAGGATCCAAGAAGATTATTGCTTCAATGATCAAGTCTTGTCTGATGTAGTTACTTGCCAAGAAAGACCCTAACTTTTGCCAAAGCTTCCCTTGCGGGTTTTCAACTTAGCGGGAAATTTTATTCTGTTTATGTCTCTAATTTTTGCCTAGACCGCCCTTTCGGGTTTTCGGTCTACCGAGACGCTCCTTTTTGCCTAAGCCGCCCTTTCGGGTTTTTAACTTAGCGAGTTGTTCTTTTATTTATTTAGGCGAAGTATTTCTTGACTGCATCAGCATTCATGGGACGTGGGAACTTCTCGTCATCCATAGTTTCAAGAATTAATGCACCGCTAGAGAAGGCTTTCTTGGCAACATATGGGCCTTCAAAATTGGGAGTCCACTTTCCCCTAGAATCAGCGTTAAAAGACATGATCTTCCTGAGCATGAGGTCGCCTTCTCTGAATTCACCAGGTTTGACCTTCTTATCAAAAGCTTTATTCATTCTCTTCTGATATAACTGCCCATGACACAAAGCCGTCATTCTATTATCTTCGATCAAATTCAATTGGTCAAACTTGTTCTGGATTCATTCAGCCTCTGACAACTTGGTTTCCATTATCACACGCAAAGAGGGAATCTCAACCTCGATTGGGAGCACAACTTTTATTCCATTTACAAGGGAGAACGGGGTTGCTATTGTTGAAGTGCGGACATATGTCTGATATCCATGTAAAGCAAAAGGAAGCATTTCATGCCAATCTTTATAAGTAACAACCATCTTCTGGATGATCTTCTTGATATTCTTATTAGTAGCTTCAACAGCCCCATTCATCTTCAGCCTGTACGGAGATGAATTGTGATGGACAATCTTGAATTCTTCACAAAGTTCTGTCATCATCTTATTGTTCAAATTCGAGCCATTGTCGGTGATAATTCTGCTCGGCACACCATACCGACATATGAGATTATTCTTAATGTAGCGCACTACCACTTACTTAGTAACATTAGCATATGAAGCAGCTTCCACCCATTTGGTGAAGTAATCAATTGCCACCAAGATAAAACGATGTCCATTCGAAGCTTTGGGTTCTATCATTCCAATCATGTCAATACCCCACATAGAGAAATGCCACGGAGAAGAAATAACATTGAGAAGTGTCGGAGACACATGAATCTTGTCCGCATAAATCTGACATTTATGACACTTCTTTGCAAATCGGTAACAGTCAGATTCCATTGTCAGCCAATAGTAACCTACCCTTAGCATCTTTTTAGTCATCGAATGTCCATTGGCATGAGTGTCAAATGAACCTTCATGAATCTCATGGATCAACATGTCTACTTCGTGTCTATCTACGCATTTGAGCAAGACCATGTCATAATTTCTCTTGTACAACACATTTTCACTGAGGAAGAAGCTACCAACCAATCTTCTCAATGTCTTTATATTTTTATTCGATGCATCAATCGGGTATTCTTGAGTCTGGAGAAAATGCTTGATATCATAATACCAAGGTTTCTCATATGCTACCTCTTCTATTGTAAACACATGAGCGGGCCTATTCAGTCGCTGAACTATGACTCGAGATATATCATTCAAAGTATTCACTTGATACATAGAAGTCAGAGTTGCTAGAGCATTCCCCATTTGATTTTCGTCTCTAGGGATGTGATGGAATTCAAATGGTTGAAGAAGGAAAATGAATAATGTTAAAAAAAATGTAAAGTCTGAAATTTAACAAAAATTCTGACCATATAGAACTCCAACGTATTAACAAAAATCCTTTAGCGCTAAAGTATAGTAATATTTTTCTTCTCTTCATGCCAAACGAATTTACATAATAATAATGTTTATTGTTTTTGATAAACTTTAACTCCTTGTGCAATCATGGCTTTGATTTTCCTTATTCCCCTGAATATACTTATGCAGCAAGTAACTTCTGGATATCCTTCTGAAAAAATGTGAAACAGGAAAGATCAATTTATACAGATACAGTGATATCATAGCATACCGAGTTGCTAAATTAAGATTCTCTCCTATTTTAATAAAAGGGTTTGTTATTTATAAATCAATTCTTATGTTGAACAATTAGAAGCTAGACAGTTAAGCTGTTGGAAAGTTTACCTCAATTTGAAAAGGAGATGTTGTTGGTGGGTATCTTTCAACAACTTTACCGTTTTTATCAACCAAGAATTTCTCGAAATTCCACTTGACAAGATCACCGAAAAAGCCCCCGGAACTTGATTTCAGAAACTGGTATACTGGAGCAGTAAATGGTCCATTTACATCAACCTGTTTTACAAAACTTCATTATCTTGTCTCTTACTCGCATGTAATCTGTTTTGAAATACTGGATATAGAAACATTGTATCAAACCTTATCAAAAATTGGAAATTCTGCTTTGAACTTAGTGCAAGCAAATTGCTTAATTTCTTCATTTGATCCAGGCTCCTGCATGCCAAATTGATTGCAAGGGAAAGCTAGAACCTCCAAACCTGGAAAGAAAATGCATAAGGACACTAAAAATGTGAGGCTGATAAAAACATTACTTTAGAACTAAAAATCTGAGAGCTGTTCAGAGAGAAACAACAAAGTAGAAAATTGAATTTCAGTCACTTTGAAATAAATCCTTTGGAATATTTTAAATTTTCCTACAACGAAAAGTATCTAAGGCCCAGAGCTCACTTTCATGTTCCACAATAATGACCTTGACACGCTGCTTGCATTAATTACCAACTTGGAACGAAATTTGGATTGCTATAATAGCTATTCCATCCTATTGCACATTCTTCCACACCCCAAAATCGTAATTGTAATCAAAATGAAACAATCCACACTTTTTTCAGCTGCTTTTAGGGGGGAAACTGTTTTTCTTTTAAAAACTCCCTCAGCTGCATTTTCTGTTTTCCATCTCCCCAACAAGCACACGACACATTTAAATTCCAAAACGGGAGCCGTGGAATGAGAATCACAGTACTATAATGTCAGACAAGTTAGTATCAATTCCAAACGGTAGAATCCTTTAAAATATGGAAATAAAACAAGATATGTTGCCTGTATAAATTGGATAAAGCATTACACAAGGAAACAGACATGTATTAAGTTCCCCACGGGTATCCTCATACGGAAGTCAATCCTGTTCGAGACACTATTGGATACTAAATGTGACTGTCTCTTCTAGCAAAGATTCAAAATGTATTTTTCTACAAGTGGGATGGACTAGCCTTTTCTGCTGGACTCAACCCTCATTGGTTGAAATGGACATGCATTTAAGACCATAACAAATAGGTTTCCATATAGAGCTATGTTTGGCCGATAGAGAAATACTTGGAATAGAGATATGGTTTTTAAAGTAAGTACATCAACATATCCCATTTGGTTAGCTTCACTCAATCAAACATCAGTATCCACATCTAAAAATCCCAATAAGTTACCTGTGCCTGAACTTCAATAGGAACTAGGAAGAATAGACATACTACTCTCCTAATCTTAAACATAATCCAACTCAAAACAAGGAAGAATGGACATACTACTCTCCTAATCTTAAACATGATCCAACTCAAAACAGGGAAGAATAGACATACTACTCTCCTAATCTTAAACATGATCCAACTCAAAACAGAATGATTTCAGAAGTAGATAGATTCAAAATGAAGCTACACTGTCAAAATATCTAGTCACCAATAATCATATAAAAAATATAGGAAAAATAAACAAATAACTATGCTCCATAAGTAACGTACCTCTATCTTTAAAATTTTCATACAAGTGCGAGAGTTCTGTGTAATTTGATGATGTCAAGCCACTGCCATTCATTCAAAGGAAATCATTCAATAGGAGGATCATAACATACCAGAAACTTTGACATAACTTTCAAGTTATTTGATTTGAACCTTCTCAAATAGAACTTGATTAGCAGAAATTGACTAATCACTTCTGAGATACGCTTATATAGAACACACTATTTATTTTTAAATGAAGACTCGCCACCTAATTTGTTAAATGAATAACACCGAATCCATCCTATCAGTTCGGCTTGAATAATGCCCCCCTCAATATTTGTATAACAAATTAGAGGCACGTGAAGCTGAGGCGAATTTAATTTAATGTCCTTCATAAGAAAAGTGAGAGTGTAATAATTCTAAATTGCGGATGCGTGAATAAATGCTTGCAACCCGTGCGGTTGCAATACATTGCGGAAACTTCTAAAACCCTAATACTATGTACTACAATGGAGAACTATCTGCTTAAGCATACCTAAAATTTTATGTTTGGATTGGTGGGATGTGATGGAATGAAATAAAATGGAGTGGTATATAATCAGATTCCCTTGTTTGGATTTGCAAATAATGGATAGTTGTGTATTTTTTATAAGTTGACGGAACGGAACAAAACAATTTAGTTCATTCCATTGCTCCGCTCCACTCCATTCCATAATATTCTATTCTGCTCCGCTCCTTTCTAGTTCATCGATCCAACCATAACCTAAAGGGAAAGTGAGTGCAATTTCCCCTAAACATAACACTACAACTGAAAAAAATAAGGCTTTCACACAAATATAAAGTGAATAAATCATACCATCGTGAAGCAACATTGACAATCAAGAGAACCTTCCCCTTGAATTTGCTAAGAGAAACATCCTTCTTATCAATATCCTGCACCACACAAAAATCACTTTTTTTTTTAAAAACTTTAATTTCAAAAAAGGGTTTCCCTCTTTAACAAAAACCCACACAAAAAGTAACAATTTATCTACTCGAACACTCACACAAAATCAAAATCAAAATTGAAATTGAGGAGATACAAACCTTAACAGTAAAATCATAAATGGTTTTATCCTTAATAGCTTTAGCGTTGACAGAGAAAGACCGAGTCTTAGACGGAACAATGGGAAAATTGGAGGAAGCTGCTTGTTGAGAAAACCCTAGTTGAAAAAACGGTGAATTGGAAGAAGCAATAGAGGATGTGGTAAAAGGGAAAGAAGTTGAAGGGGTTGAATTGGTTCTAGGTTGGTTGAAATCACGAAGAGGAGTGAAGAAGGTTGTGGAGAAAGACATGGAAGCCATTTGTGTGGTTGACAAGTGCAGAGACTGAGATTAGTCTCAATTGTTTGGGAAATTTGATTTTGAAGTGAATTTGTGAAGGGGAAAAGTGATGTGAAAGTTGGATAACGGTATTTCCGAAATTATTGGTAACAAATTAGTAGGGTTTATCTTTCTCTAAAGACTATTTTTTTTTATAATTTTGTTATTCTTAACTTGATTAAATAAATGAGAATGGTCACTCTTGGCATAGAAATTAACATCGTGAGAAACTAATTGTCAATTATTTTGAGGATATTTTCTCTACTTGATGCCCCTCCAACATTAAGGAAATTGCAAAGTTGTGGAGGGTAAATTGAGTCTTGATTATAGAAGTTGGTGTGATGGTTAATTCACGTATCAAGAGGTCAAGAATGTGATTTTCCAGATGCATCCTCTCAAAGTGTCTGGTCCCGATGGTTTGTCCGCTCTCTTTTTTCAAAAGTTTTGGAATATCGTAGGCGCTGATGTTTGTGATCTTGCTTTGAAAATTCTCAACAGTTCCAGAGATCCTGGCCCTATAAATAACACTTTTATAGCTCTTATTCCAAAGGTTAAAAATCTCTCATGTCCTAAAGATTTTCGGAAATAAGTCTTTGCAACGTGGTGATAAAGGCGGTTACTAATTCAATTACTAACAAATTGAAATTCATTCTGCCTGGTGTGATTGGTGGGGAGCAAAGTGCTTTCGTTAAGGAGAGACTTATTACTGACAATGCCTTGATTGTTATGGAATGTTTCTATTGGATGAAGAAGAAGACGAAAGGGAAGAAAGGAGTGATGGCCATGAAGCTTGATATGTCTAAGGAATATGACAGATTGGAATGGGAATTTGTGTTGGAAACTTTGAAATCTATGGGTTTTCCAGATTCTATGGTATCCCTCATTGGTAGGTGCATTTCCACAGTGTCGTACCAAGTGCTTATTAACGGCCAGCCTAGCAGAATTTTTTGTCCTGGAAGAGGGCTCTGCCAAGGCGACCCGCTTTCCCCTTACCTTTTTATTCTGTGTGCTAATGTGCTTTCAGGTATGCTCAAAGAGGAGTGCAAGAAAAAGGAGATCCATGGCATCAAGATTGCTAGGAAGTCCCCGAAAATATCACATATGTTTTTCGCGGATGATAGTCTTCTATTTGCAAGAGCAAACTCTAAAGAGGTAGACTGCATATTGAAGCTCCTTAAGCAATATCAAGATTCCTCTAGATAGATGGTAAATCTGGATAAGTCGGAAGCATCATTTAGTCAAAACGTGCGTGATGAAGAAAAAGATTTGATCTGTAACCGGATGGTGTAAAGACTATGACGAATCATGCGAAGTATTTAGGTTTACCAGTGGTGTTCGGAAGATCGAAAAAGGAGATTTTCACCTTGGTTGTGGAGAGAGTTTGGAAGAAACTGAAGGGTTGGAAAGAAAAGTTCTTGTCCAGGGCAGGTAAAGAGGTGCTCATAAAAGCGGTAGCTCAGGCTATTCCAAGTTATATTATGAGTTGCTATAAAATCCTGGAGTCTTGCTGTAACGAGATTGAAGCGATGTTAGCAAAATTCTGGTGGGGCTCGAAGGAGGGGGAGAGAATAGTGTTAGAACAAAGTTTGAATCTACTACCCTAAGTTTAAGTTTTGATGATAACAAAATGCTAAGATACATTAATTGTATGATTCATGTAAGACACATATGCTATCTAAAAATTACATTCTGTTTTACAGAAACTCTGATGGGTATCAGCAGGAGAACATCCTCATCAGCATCAGAAAATTGGATATCAACATCAACATCAGAAGATGTTATATCAGATACCAGAATCAGAAGATCAACTTGCGCTTATGCTGAAGCTTGATGAACAGATCTGCGCGTAAACCATCTGAACTCTGATAAAGACAACAACAGTTCATCAGCACCTAAGCAGCATCAGAATGAGCCAAAGCCAGAACACGCTTAAGTGGCAACGGTACTGTGCATTCAAGACGAGTTATTACCAACGGCATCATTCCAGACAAGATCTGCTTAATAAGGAAAGAATGTTATTGGCATTGAAACAAAATTACTACTCCAACGTACACTATTTCCAATGCTATATAAACAAGTCAATGAAGATTGAATTGGCTAATGCTCTACAACAATCTACACGCTAAAAAGCTATTCATCATCTTCCTCACTCTCAGTTTGCTAAAAGCTCTCAAATTCCTTTCTCAATTATTTTAGCAATCTAGTTCTCATAAGCTTAAATTGTGTAGTATCACAGTTGTGATAAACAGTTTTGTAGAAAACATTCACACACCTAGTTTTCAATTCTTTGTAAGAAAGTAATTCCTTGAGAAACCGGTTCGTGGTTTGCATCAAGAAGGCTTTAGCAGTTGTTAAAGCAGATTGTAATATTCAGTTGAATATAGTGGATTAAGACCTCGTTGGAGAGAGGCGAAATCACCTTGACGGGTGGACTGGAGTAGTTTGAGATCAAATGAACCAGGATAAAAATACTGTGTTGATTGCAATTGATTTCCAGTTTTTACAATTCAACTCCCCTTCTTGTGTTTTTCACTTCTTCAATTGGCATCAGAGCGCCTGGTTCTGAGCTAAAACACTTAACCGTGTCAGTACAAGATCCAGCGTCAGAAAAACACAATGGCAGGAACTTATCAACACACCAGCAATGACAACAATGAAGACAGAGACAGATTCAGCGACAAACCTCCAGTCTTTGATGGAGAAAATTTTGATTACTGGAAAGACATAATTGAAAGCTTCTTTCTGGCACATGATGCTGATCTGTAGGACATGGTGACAAATGGATACACGCACCCAGTGAATGCAAGCGGTCAAAAGATTGACAGGAAAGCAATGTCTGACCAATAAAAGCGTGACTTCAAAAATCACCACAAGGCCAGAACCATTCTTCTCAACGCCATCTCTTATGCTGAATATGAGAAGATCTCCAACAGAGACACATCAAAGAACATGTTTGACTCACTCAGAATGACGCATGAAGGCAACATTCAGGTCAAAGAAACTAAAGCTCTTGCGCTCATTCAGAAGTATGAGGCATTTAAAATGGAAGAAAGTGAATCCATTGAAACAATGTTCTCAAGATTCCAAATTCTGGTGGCTGGTCTCAAGGTTCTGAACAAAGGATACTCTATTGCTGATCACGTCAAGAAGATCATCAGAAGCTTACCAAAGCAGTGGAGGCCAATGGTTACAGCTCTGAAGCTAGCAAAAGATCTCAACAAAATTTCTCTGGAGGAACTTATCAACTCCCTCAGAAGTCATGAGATAGAGCTAGAAGCTAATGAACCCCAGAAGCAAGGTAAGCCTTTAGCATTAAAATCTAACAAAAAATATGAGTCTAAAGTTTTGCAGGCAGTTGAAGAAACATCTGATGGATCCTCATCAGAAGAAGACGAACTTTCTCTCCTCTCCAGAAGAGTGAACCAACTGTGGAAGCAGAGGCAAAGGAAGTTCAGGAATCCCAGAAGATCTGATCAGAACGAGTCTTCTTCCAGATACAGAAGGACAGACTCTTCCTCTGGATACAGAAGATCTGAAGGCTCCTCAGGAAGCAGAAAACCAAACACCAAGGACATCATCTGCTATGAGTGCAATGAGCAAGGACACTACAAGAGTGACTGCCCAAAGCTTCAGAGGGAAAATCCCAAAAAGAAGTTTGGAAGAGAAAAGAAGAAAAGTCTCATGGCTACATGGGATGACTCTGACTCGTCTGAAGCTGACTCAGAATCAGATGATGAGAGAGCAAACATAGCTCTCATGGCCAACATTTCAGAAGACAGTGAAGCTTCTGAATCAGACTCAGAATCAGATACTGAAGAGGTATTTCCTGACTTTGCAATTAATTTTACTAAGGCTGAACTTGCTGAAAGCCTTAATGAAATTCTGGAAAGGTACCAGCAGATTAGAGTTAAATTCAGAAACCTGAAAAGCAATCTTGAATCTGACTCTGATAAGACTGAGAGTCTTAAATTGGAAAATTCTGAGCTGAGAAATAAAATTTCAAAATTAGAAAATGTTTTACAAAACTCTCAGAAGGAACCAATTTCTGAAACTCCCAGCAGCGCTGATGAGATCATCAAGGAGTATGATCACAGTTTCTAGAAGTTCCTTGCTAAAAGCATAGATAGAAGCAAAATGGCTTCAATGATCTATGGAGTTAGCAGAAACGGCAGGAAAGGAATAGGATACCAAGGTAAGGTTCCTTCACCAAAGAATGCCATGGATTTGACCATTAAACACACTCCTCTGAACTCACATTTTGTGTATGTCACACACATGATATTAAATACACTAGCAATAAGTATTCTGTGAAACCAAAATTCAACCAGAGTTTTGGTAAATCTAACAAATCAGGACCCAAGAAAATCTGGGTACCTAAGGATAAAATAATACATGTTGCAGATATCTTTAGCAGCAAATCAGAAACACCAGTCATGGTACCTGGACTCTGGCTGCTCGCGACACATGACGGGAAGAAGGCATATGTTCCAAATCCTGGAACTTAAGCCTGGAGGCCACGTTGGCTTTGGAGGCAATCAGAGGGGAAAGATCATTGGCTCTGGAACTGTAGGTAATGGAAATCTTCCCTCTATAAATAATGTTCTGCTAGTAGATGGATTAATGCATAAAATGTTATCCATAAGTCAATTAAGTGATAACGGTTATGATATAATCTTTAATCAAAAATCATGTAAAGCTGTTAGTCAGAAAGATGGGACTATCCTGTTTAATGGAAAGAGGAAAAACAACATCTATAAAATCAAACTTCCTGAACTGAAAAGTCAGAATGTAAAGTGTCTTCTGTCTGTTAACAACGAGCAGTGGATCTGGTACAAAAGGTTGGGGCATGTTAGTATGAGAAGAATATCTCAGATTAACAAACTCAATCTGGTCAGAGGACTTCCTAATTTGAAGTTCAATTCAGATGCTCTGTGTGAAGCATGTCAGAAAGGCAAGTTTGCAAAACCTTCTTTCAAAGCTAAAAATGTTGTTTCTACCTCTAAGCCATTAGAACTTCTGCACATTGACTTATTTGGACCAGTTAAAACTGCTTCAGTCAGTGGCAAGAAGTATAGGTTAGTAATCGTAGATGACTATAGCAGATGGACATGGGTAAAGTTCTTAAGACATAAGGACGAGTCACACTCTGTGTTTGTTACCTTCTGTAACCAAGTTCAGAATGAAAAGGATCTTAGAATCGTTAAAGTCAGAAGTGATCATGGTGGAGAGTTTGAAAACAAAGATTTTGAGTCATTCTTTAATGACAGAGGCATTCTGCATGATTTCTCTTGTCCTAGAACTCCCCAATAAAATGGAGTTGTAGAACTAAAGAACAGAACATTGCAAGAAATGGCCAGAACCATGATCAATGAGACAAGCGTTGCTAAGATCTTCTGGGCAGAGGCAATAAACACAGCATGCTACATTCAGAATAGAATCTCAATAAGATCTATTCTGGAAAAGACTCCATATGAATTGTGGAAGAATAGAAAGCCCAACATTTCATATTTTCATCCATTTGGATGTACTTGTTTTATGTTAAATACAAAAAATTATTTGAACAAGTTTGACTCTAAAGCACAGAAGTGTATTATGTTAGGATACTCTGAACGCTCAAGAGGGTACAGAGTATACAATATAGAAACACAGATTGTGGAAGAATCAATCAGTGTTCGTTTTGATGATAAGCTTGACTCTGAAAAGTCAAAGCAGAATGAAGTTTTCGCAGGTATGGAAATTGAATTTACAGGTTCTGAAGACAAGTCATCAGAAGCTCTCAACAAAGACACTCCTTCAACATCTGAAAGGAGCACTGCTAGCAATCCTACAACAGCTGCTGATCAACCTCATAAGAGACTACCCAGAAGTAGCTTGGATCATCCAGAAGAAACTATCCTAGGAAGAAAGGAAGATCCAATCAGAACAAGAGCAAGCTTCAGAAACTCTGAAGAAACTCTTATGGGACTTGTGTCTATGATTGAACCTTCTTCTATTGATGAAGCACTTCTGGACAACGACTGGATTCTAGCAATGCAAGAAGAGCTGAATCAATTCACCAGAAATGACGTATGGGATCTTGTTCCCAGACCAAAAGGATTCAACGTCATTGGAACAAGATGGGTGTTCAGAAACAAGCTAAATGAACAAGGCGAAGTTATCAGAAACAAAGCACGACTGGTAGCACAAGGTTATAGTCAGCAAGAGGGAATAGACTATACAGAAACCTTTGCTCCAGTCGCCAGGTTAGAATCTATCAGACTTTTAATTTCATTTGCTGTTAATAGAGGCATCACTCTGTATCAGATGGATGTCAAGAGTGAATTCTTAAATGGTTATATAGAAGAAGAGGTTTTTGTGCACCAACCCCCTGGTTTTGAAAGTACAAAACATCCTGAACATGTTTTCAAACTAAAGAAGTCACTATATGGTCTGAAACAAGCTCCCAGAGCTTGGTATGAAAGACTAAGTAACTTTCTGTTAGAAAATGAATTCACCAGAGGGAAGGTGGACACTACCTTATTCTGTAAATCAGTTAAGAATGACATCTTAGTCTGTCAAATTTATGTTGATGATATTATTTTTGGATCTACTAATCCTTCTCTTGGAAGAAAATTTGCTAAGTGTATGCAGGCAGAATTTGAGATGAGCCTCATGGGGGAACTGAAATTCTTTCTAGGAATTCAGATCAATCAAACTCCAGAGGGAACTTACATTCATCAGAGCAAATATGTCAGAGATCTTCTGAAGAAATTTGACCTCTCAGAATGTAAGCCATCAAAGATTCCAATGCATCCCACGTGCATTCTGGAAAGAGAAGAGGTAAGCAAAAAGGTAGAACAGAAGGTCTACAGAGGTATGATTGGTTCTCTCCTTTATCTGACGGCTTCAAGGCCTGACATTTTATTCAGCATATGTATTTGTGCTAGATTCCAATCAGATCCTAGAGAATCTCACTTAACAGTTGTTAAGCGAATTTTCAAGTATCTGAAAGGTACTACTAATCTGGGTTTATTTTATAGAAAATCTAGTGATTACAACTTAGTAGGCTACTGCGATGCTGACTTTGCTGGAGACAGAGTAGAGCGTAAAAGTACTTCTGGAAGCTGCCAGTTTCTGGGAGAAAATCTGATCTCTTGGTCCAGCAAAAGGCAATCAACAATTGCGCTATCAACAGCAAAAGCTGAGTACATAGCAGCAGCAGGATGTAGCACACAAATGCTCTGGATGAAAAGTCAGCTTGAAGACTTCCAGATTTTTGAGAGTAACATCCCTATACTCTGTGACAATACTTCTGCTATTTGCTTAAGTAAGAATCCCATTTTACGTTCTAGGGCTAAGCATATAGAAATAAAACATCACTTCATTAGGGACTATATTCATAAAGGAATTTTGAACTTAAAATTTATTGATACAGACCATCAATGGGCTGATATCTTCACTAAACCCCTTTCTGAAGATAGGTTCAATTTCATTCTGAAACATCTCAGCATGAAACTATGCCCAGAGTGAAAATGTTTTAATTTTATATATTAACCTTCAAAATGTATTTGTTTTACTGTGAACTTCTGATCAATCTCTTTTCAGAAAGATAGACATGCAGATTGTATCAGATTCTATTCTTAAAGATCTGAGCGTTTCAGCTCAAGGATAGACGTGCTGCTCACTATATCAAACAAGTGTCATCCAATCATCAGCAAATCTCTGAAGCAGAACGCGTGCACGCTTCTGAGAAGGCAAAACGCTGATTGGGTGCATTGAGACACATGTCTGGTAACCGTTTCAAGTATCTTTCTCAAATCCCCTAAAATCAGCAAGCATTAAATGCACGTAATCATGTTTTAAAATGCAATCATGAATTATTTCTCTTTCTTAAAACCGTTTATGTTTTCAAAACATATTTTGAAATCTATTTAAGCACATTAACATCATTCATTAATTTTTTACCGTTTCTTACAATCTTACAATATTTTCTGCATTTTCCTTGTGTGTTCATCTCTCTCAAAAGAAACCTATTTTTTTAAGTTTTCTCAGAAAACCCTAAGTGTGAACATGGCAACCTCCAGCAATGTTTCTGCAGGTTCTCAGAAGGAGGCTTCTTCTGAACAATATCAAGTTCCCTTCAGAACACTCCTTACACCAGTGAAGAATTTGGAAGTGTTGTCTGAACTGATTGTTGACTTCTCCAGTCTGAAAGAAAATGGATTCGATTTGACAGAAGAAGTTAGGGCACAGGGATGGGAGAGATATTTTGATAGGTTGGTGGGACCAACGTTCCCAGTCTTGGTCAAGGAGTTCTGGATTCATGCGTACTCTTCAACACATCAAGTTACCTCCTACATAATGGGAAAGAAGATTGTGATCACTGAGGATCACATAGCAAGATTGATTGGATACAGTGGTGGTGGCATCCGCTGTATCAACATGGCTGAAAGATGCTCTGACGTTGTTGTCATTGCAAGGCAGATTTTCACCCATGGGGTTCCCAGCAGCAAAATCAGAGACTTAAAGGATCAGGACAGAATATGGGCGAAGATTATTCTGGGGTGCTTTAATCATAGGAAGCCAACAAGCTCTCCTGATTATATAAATATAGATCAGCAGTTTCTGATCTATTTTATTAATCATAAGGTAAAAATTAACTTGGCTCATCTTCTGTTTAATCACCTCAGGACCAGCGTCAAGGAGACAAGGGAAGAAGAAAGGACAAAAAGGGATTGGATACCCTTTGGCAGGTTAATATCAGATATTCTGACGGAGAATAGGCTGATAGATCACCTTACAGAAGCACAGGAATTAAGTTCTATTGAACCTACTGTTGGCAAGGCTCTGAACGCCAAGAATCTGAAGAAAATGAAACTGATAGAGAATATCAGAAAGGAGCCCAGCGTTACTCCTCTTGCTGACATCACCAGCAGAAGAGTCCCACTGAACGACTTTCCATTATTTTGAGATTGAATCAAAACCAGTAGTTGTTCTCAGATACTTGGACGCTTGCAAGGCTGATGATACAGATCCCAAACTGAATATTAAAGATCTGCACCAACAACAACCAGAAGTTTCTATGAAGAAGACGAAGAAAAGAAAGGCCACTTCAGAAGGACCATCCCAGCAGACCCCTAAGAAAAGAGGTAATCTATCTGCTGCTAATGTTTTAAATTCTTCTACTATTCCAACATTAATCCCAACCCCAACTTCACATGAACTTCCAATACCCATACCAAATATTGATGAAACCGAACCAGAGGATGACCCTTCTGAGTCACTGACTCTCAGGAGATCTCGCACCAAATCCAAAAATCCAAAACCCACAACATCAACAGAATCAGAACTTGACAAAGTTCTGTCTGAAATTGATCAACGTGTTTCCGCTCACCTCTCAGATAATCCAAACACTCAACTAGAAATTGCCCACTCTCCTCAACCAGAACATACTCTCTCACCCATACCAGAAGAACCACAAATTCCACAACAACCAGAAATTCCTCCTCCCTCTCTACAACCAGAACTTCATCCACCATCACCTCAACCATCACCTCCACAACCTGAGTTTCATCATTCTGAAACTCCATCACCTGAACCTCATTCTTCTCAATCCTCTGAGCCACAACCATTAGCAATTCAGCTGCCATGTGGAACAATTGTAACCATGGCCCAACTGCCATCCTCGCCAGAAACTACCCCTCCAAACACTCCAAACAGTCCTATTATCATCTCTGATTCTCCCACTCCATCTCCCAAACAAACTACTGAAGACCACAGCAGGACCTTCATCGATTTAACAATCCTTGACCGTCTTGCTGATCTCAAACACAAAATAACCATTCCCAAACCAAAACATCCAGATGTTGGCTCTGGCATTGTGAATTTTAAAACAGGCTTGTAGTAGTGGATTGCTTCTCTAAAGCAAGTTTGTCCTGGAATGATTGATCCTGCTGCCTCAGACCAACTCTGGACACGCTTCAGAATGTGGGTACACGCTGAAGCCCTCAAGTTACAAGACATCAATTATGAGCAGACACAACAGAACTTCAGCAAGCTGCTGAAGGAAGTTGAAAGTCAGCTGCCACAGGACAAAGTGCTCTTTCTGGATAGCGAGCCATGGTCTGAGAAGCGTACAACTTCAAAAGTTCAGCAAGTAGAAGATCAGACTATTCAAGCTGAAGAGGTCAGTCAAGCTGAAGATGTTGCAGAAAGCTCTCAGAAGCATCCTGCTTCTGATGTTTCTCAAGCTGCCTTGGACAGGCAGACTCTGGAAGAGCTGAAGCTGAATGATATTCGTCTGCAGCAAAGAATGGATGAAAATGATCAGAAGATGAAGGAAAGGATGGATATGCAAGATAGCAAGATAGATACAGTAGTCAGCATGGTGCACAAGCAGAATGAGACTGCTGATCAGATTAAGTCAATGCTGGAGACTCTGTTCACACGCTTTCCACCCCAACCTTAGTTTTTTCATTCATGATATTTTCAATGTTTTCTTTTCATATCATCTGTACTGTTTTGTCTGGCTCTGAATTTAATATAACAAGTTTTTCTGCTCTGATCGTTTTAGCTTATATCACTTACACTTTTTGATTGCTGACAAAAAGGGGGAGAACAAGAATGATATTTTTCAATAACGGATTACTGAGACAAAATAGTCTCAAACATTCTAACACTCTGATATACTTGAATGTTTTCTGTCTTTGCATAAGTCTACAGGTACAAGAAGTTAATCACCTCTGATACACTGAAGCTCGAAGCTCTGATATTCTGATCTGAAGCTCTGATATTCTGATGTTCAAAGAAAGGCAATAAAGATCTGACCCTGAAGAACTCTTGGAATTAAAAAGGGAAGTAATAAATTCAGGGGGAGTATCTTCGATCTAAACTCTGATATCTCTTTATCCCTTATCTTTGATAACTTCCTAATTAATTCTGATACAACTTATTATTTAGTTATCTCTGATACTTTTCACGCTTATTTTAATTAAAAAATATCTAGTTTTTGTCATCATCAAAAAGGGGGAGATTGTTAGAACAAAGTTTGAATCTACTACCCTAAGTTTAAGTTTTGATGATAACAAAATGCTAAGATACATTAATTATATGATTCATGTAAGACACATATGCTATCTAAAAATTACATTCTGTTTTACAGAAACTCTGATGGGTATCAGCAGGAGAACATCCTCATCAGCATCAGAAAATTGGATATCAACATCAGCATCAGAAGATGTTATATCAGATACCAGAATCAGAAGATCAACTTGCGCTTATGCTGAAGCTTGATGAACAGATCTGCGCGTAAACCATCTGAACTCTGATAAAGACAACAATAGTTCATCAGCACCTAAGCAGCGTCAGAATGAGCCAAAGCCAGAACACGCTTAAGTGGCAACGGTACTGTGCATTCAAGACGAGTTATTACCAACGACATCATTCCAGACAAGATCTGCTTAATAAGGAAAGAATGTTATTGGCATTGAAACAAAATTACTACTCCAACGTACACTATTTCCAATGCTATATAAACAAGTCAATGAAGATTGAATTGGCTAATGCTCTACAACAATCTACACGCCAAAAAGCTATTCATCATCTTCCTCACTCTCAGTTTGCTAAAAGCTCTCAAATTCCTTTCTCAATTATTTTAGCAATCTAGTTCTCATAAGCTTAAATTGTGTAGTATCACAGTTGTGATAAACAGTTTTGTAGAAAACATTCACACACCTAGTTTTCAATTCTTTGTAAGAAAGTAATTCCTTGAGAAACCGGTTCTTGGTTTGCATCAAGAAGGCTTTAGCAGTTGTTAAAGCAGATTGTAATATTCAGTTGAATATAGTGGATTAAGACCTCGTTGGAGAGAGGCGAAATCACCTTGACGGGTTGACTGGAGTAGTTTGAGATCAAACGAACCAGGATAAAAATATTATGTTGATTGCAATTGATTTCCAGTTTTTATAATTCAACCCCCCTTCTTGTGTTTTTCACTTCTTCAAATAGTTCATTAGCTTAGTTGGGAAAAACTGGCTCGTGCAAAGGGCGTTGGTGGAATGGGCTTTAGAGAATTTAGTGATTTTAACACCAGTTTATTGGGCAAACATTACTGGAGACTACTAACAGGGGAATATTCTTTAATGGCGAAGGTGTTCAAAGGTAGATATTATCCTAGAACCACCATTGTGGATAGTAAACTGGGTTTTTCTCCTAGTTACGCCCGGAGGAGTGTTTTAAGTGTGAAAGAGCTGGTTTCGAAAGGGTTGAGATGGCAGATTGAGAATGGTTCACGGGTTAAAATTTGGTGTGATAACATGTTCCCGGAGAATGCAGGCTTCAAAGTTTTTAGTCTGGTGACTACTCTTGACCGTGAAGCTTTGGTTAGTGACATAATTGATTTTGATATGGGTTATTGGAAAAGAGATTTAGTGCATAATTGTTTCCTCCCTTCCGAAGCGAGGCAAATCCTTAGCATCCATATTTCCTCTCGGTTCCTGATTGACAAAATCATTCGGCACAGTGAAGTGAATGATGAGTACGCGATGAAATCTACATACCTAATCGCGACTTTGTGAGTCTTAAAGAATCTAGACCGCAAGTATACAGTCCTATCGCGTGTAGCTTTAAATATTATCGAATCCCAAGGGACTAAATGTCGAACTACTGTTATCTTAGGTTACTACGCAAATCTAAGGCTAATAATGTAATTAATAGGGGGTTTAGGGAACCTGACTGATTATAATCTAGTTTACATTCAAGGGAGAATATCGGTATGTAATGGTCGGACTTCGGAGATTTAGCAACTCATTGACCTAACTCGGATTAACAAAACAATTTTCAGTAGGAAGTATTTATTTGAAAACCCTCTTCTCACACTCTCGTGTTTATTGATTCAAATCCTACTATCAAACCTAAGTGAGTGCTCTCGTTGTTTCAATTAGAGTTTAAAAATAGTTTTTGGAAACAAACAAAACCTAATCAACTTAAAAGATCTCTAGTCCCGAAAGATCAAAATGACCCATTCGAATGTTGCCTCAGAAAGATCTTTAGGACTTTAGGGTAATTACTAAGGTTTCTTAACCATTGGTTTTGTGACCGCACTTGTCCCTTAGAATGTCCCTTAAACTCCAACGATGGGGCTACCTACTTCTTAATAGTAGGATAGCGATGTCTAAAGGAAATGAGAAAACGAACAGTCTTTTTGAGTAGGTAGAAACTCTTAAGTACTTGCTCAAAACAACAAAAATTCTTTCACGCAAACACTTTCAAAACAGTTTTCAAAAACAATTTCGTCACACTCTTGAGGACAGATACAAGGGTTACCACGAAGTTAAACAAAAAAATTTCAAAACACACAAAAGCAATTTAAAAATGAGCAAGTACCTAAGAGCCTGTAGATAACTACGGATAGAAAGGGTGATAACACCTTCCCTTTCTATAATCTACCCCCGTACTCAGAAACATCTCGAAAAAGGTTTTTTCTGTTCTTTTCCCTTTTCCTTTATTGGATGAAATAAAAGTCAGTGGCGACTCTTGCTTACCGCGACATTTGCAAACAAAAAACGCAAACCAGTATAACAGTCGGTTCTGCCTCCATAATCACACTCTTGAATAAAAGTAATGGGAATAAAATCTTTGGCCTCCCAATTGTTGAGTCCACCGCTGATAGTTGGGAAGACCCAATTGTCCATGTTACAATTATTGTCAGCATATTCTGTAGCGGAAATAATATCAATAACACTGACCCCTGGGTCATGCTTGGGCATTGGTGCAGTTATGATGTTGGGGGTCTTAGGAGGGTCAAATTCAATCTCTTTTGCCTCAATGAGATCTTGCACTTTGTTCTTCAGAGCCCAACAATCATTTGTATCATGCCCCAGACTATCGAAATAGTAGGCACATCGAGCATTTGGGTTGTAGCGGGGATATGCAGTATTTGGATTCTTAGGAGCCTCCTTTAGGGTGACTAGATTAGACTTCAACAAGTGCAGCAAAACCTGAGATAAGGACATGTTAATTCGGGTGAACTGTCTTATGGACGCATCCTGTCTGCGCTGATTGTTTTGATGTTGATTTGATGCATGGTTAGAGATCATAACAGCTCCTACTGTTCGACGGTGTTCAGTCTTGCTTTGATTTCTCTGGCTATAAGCAGCACTGACCTCTTTCTTTCCAGTGAAGGGTTTCTTCATTGTACTTGAAGATGCATCCCTCTGAATCTTACCACTCTTGATACCCGCTTCTACTCGTTCCCTAGTCAATATAAGCTCAGTAAACCAGGCTGACGAGCTTCCAATCAAATGGTTGAAAAATGGGCCAGACAAAGTACCCAGGAACATGTCTACCAGCTCTCTATCATACAGAGGAGGTTGGACCCTTCCTGCAAGATCCCTCCACTTTTGGGCGTAATCTTTGAAACCCTCGCTGGAACCCATAGACATACTTTGAAGTTATGTACGGGTTGGAGCAAGGTCAGCATTGTATTGGTACTGCCTGTAGAAAGCAGCAGCCAGATCTTCCCAATTGCGGATGTTGGTTCCCTCCAGCTGATATAACCATTCCAATTGAGTCCATGATAGACTTTCTTGGAAGAAATGTACCCGCAGATTCCTATCAGCAGTGTGGGGCTGAATCTTCCTGATATAGGATTTTAGATGCAACTTAGGACACAAAACCCCATTATATTTAGCAAATACAGGAACCTTGAACTTATGCAGGATGACCACCCCTGAGACCAGTCGTAACTCTTCAAAATCTAGATCGGGTACCCTATGAATTTCCATAGCATTGAGGCGATCTTCCAGCTGTTTATACTTGTCATCAGCAGGAGGATATTGTTCCTTAGAGTAATCAGCTTCTTCTTCATCATTCCTTGGGTTGTTATCTCTTTCCTTCTTCTTTTCTTCTTGATTGTCTCCCTCATCCGACGGGGTTGCGAAATCTAAGGCTCACTTGGCCGGTCCTCTGAACCTTCTTCCTATATTCAAGACACCAGTTGGTTTCTTTTCCTTCTTTGTCTTCTCTTTGATGATGGGAGCTTTCAAATCTTCTTGTCCCTTAGCCAGAGCCAGGAACATTTGTTGGAATTGAGCATCTTGAGCTTGAAGATCCTTAACTGTTTGTTCAAGAGCCATTTCTTTTTGCTGAAATAAACAGCGAAAAGATAAGAAACATGTCTTGAAATACCTGCTTATGCAATGATATGCATGATATGCTTATGCAATGTTTTCAAGGACTTTTAATATTTAAATTTGCTTAGATAAAGAGAGAACAAAACATTAATTACATTCATACGTTTAAATGGTTACAACGATGCCTCTTGGGCTTACAATGGAAGAAATAAATATAAAACAAAACTCCTAAATCAAACAGGACTCAGGCTTCCCATGAGCGCATCCTCTTTGGTGCAATGTAGGCATTCAAACTCTGTTCTTCATGTGGTTATCTTGTAAGCTCCAAAACCTTCTTCTCGCTTGCGTAGAACTGGGTTTCAAAGGTGTCTCGTTCCTCTTTGAGTTGAATCAAAGATCTTTGCAAATCCTCGAGAGTAGCCGGCATGTCATGATGGAGAATAGTATGAGGTACATCTCTCTCAGCAATAGGTTCCATGATGATAGGTAGGATGGCGGGGTAAGGCATCATGAGATTTTGAGCGCGTGCTCGCACCCACTTAAGATAAGGCTCCAAGCAGATGGAGTTATTATGTCCCAGTGTCTTGCTATCCATTTTTTTCACCATGCCCCAAGCTCGAATGAACCTCTGACGCTACCCTTGGACATCGTTCTCATAGTCGAATGCAATTCCTTGAACCAGTGCATCATGAGGACCATCCCTCCGAGCATTCCCAAACTATCGCAACACCAAACAAGGGTTATAAGTGATTCCTCCCCTAATGCCTAGGAGAGGGAAATTAGGGAATTCCCCACAGCGATCAATGATGGTAACATCTTCCAAAGATCGAGGGCACCAATGCATATCCGAATGTGTGAGGGACATCAACCTATTAGACCACCTCATGCCTTGCTCATATTTCAAAACAAATCGAGGTATGTGTGAAATAAACCACCTAGCCAACAGAGGAGTGCAACACATAAGGGTCCCTCTTCTCTTTACGGTCCAAGTATGAAAAGAGTGCAAAATGTCTCCAAGTAAAGTAGACACTGGGTTACAAGACATAAAAACTTTGACCGTGTTCACATTTATGAGTTGGTCCAGATTAGGGAACAATACCATCCTGTGATCGGTGGATCTGGAATTGACTGTTTAACGCTGGTTCGTGTAATGTCGCGGAAGCAAGAGTCGCCACCGTCTTTTATTTTCTCCAACATGGACAGGACAAAAGCACAGCAAAATTCCTTATGAGATAGTTTCTCGGTTCGGGAGGTAGATTTATAGAAAGGGAAGGTGTTAGCACCCTTTCTATCCATGGTTATCCATGGGCTCTTAGATACTTTCTCATTGTGTTTTCAAAAGTGTTTGATTTTCAAAGTGTGAGTGGGTTTGAAAAAGTTTCGTTTAAAGATTTCAGATCGACTCTTGTATCAGTCCTCAAGAGTGTTTGAAAAATTGTTTTGGAAAGCTTTTTGAAAGTGTTAGTGTGAAAAGAGTTTTTGATTTGTTTTGAATTAGAGCAAGTATCTATGAGTCATCTACCTACCCTAAGGAATTAGGCTGTGTAAATGTCCTTAAGGTAATGCCATCCCACCATTGAGAGGTAGGTAGCACCACCGTTGGAGGTGTTCGGGTCAATTCGTTTGTTAGGGACAGTGTGGTCACCAGAGCAACAGTAGGACACCTTAGAAGCTACCCTTATGCCATTGATCCTTTTTAATTCCGAGGCAACTTTTCCGAGGCAACTTGTTTTGAGGCATATGGATCAACGGACATAAGGACTTACTAAAACGTCCTATACTCGACGACCACGTTTCGAGGGCAAGGCAACAGTGAGGCGTACCCTAAGAGTGGTGTGTGAATTTGTGTGTTATTTTCATGTTATGTTTTATCTTTGATCATGCATTTGTGGTGATCTACGCTTGTTTTTAATTTAGTCATTCATTCTTTCATGCAAAGTTTAGCAGTTTAAAAGTGCGGAAATTTAAGTGCGGAAAGTAAAATCCTACGCTATTACAAGGCGCGGGTCTATACATCGCCAAATTAACAAAGACCCGTTTGAATAAAAATGCGGAAAGTAAATAAATTCCTAATTACTATTACATGGCTTGAACAGTTACATAATATTTGAAAGAAAATAAATAAGAATAAATGCGCGAAGAGAAATTAGAATCGAATGTTCGAGGGCGTTGAACCCTTTTGAAATTAAATTGAAATTAAAAAGCTAATTAATTATTAAATTAAAGAAAAGAAATGTTTTTTAGGTTTTTGTTTTGTATTTATGAAATAAAGAAAATTAATTAGAAGTTAAATGAAACCCTAATTCTAAGTATTTTTAATTATAAAAAAAAATTAAAGTTTAACCTAATTTACTAAATATTTAATATACATGTTTATTTACAAAATAATTAATAATTAATAATAATAATAATAATGATGAGAAAATTATCTAAAAAGAAAAGGTGAAAAAATATCAAAACCCTAATTCTACCTATTTTAATTTATTAAGAAAAACATTAAAATTTTAAAACCTAAATTAACTAGTTAATTATTAAAGTTTATTTACAAAATAAATAATGGTGAAATTAATATTAACAATAAACATTTTTTTTTATTTTTTCGTATTTTATTTTATTATGAAAATTATTTTAGGAATTTAAAGAAAACAATTAAAACAATTAATAGAATTAGAAAGAAAAATCAAAATAAAAAATAAAATGATGCAAACCATGGGGGGTGTCTGGCCCCAAAAGGAGGTTTTTTGTGAGAAATCTGGCCCAAGAATGCAAAGCCTTTTTGACTTTCTGTGCTTGCATGTGGAGTAGTTGACTAGCGTGTACCATGGACTGCACGTTATGGCCTTCAGATTGGTCTTGAAGCCACTTGTCAGGCTAGCATATGAGTGTGCATGGTGGGCCTTGTGATGGACGCTGCATGGAATCATGTTGTAACAAAAATTATGAATAATATAGGGGGACCTGGGAATCGAACCCAGGTCCCAATGCTTACCAGACACCTCAGCCACCAATTGAACCATTGCGTTTATTTGTAAGGTTAGTGGAACATGAATAATATAAAAGAAACACACGCTCATGATATTGAATAAGCAAAAAGCGCGCCAGATTTCAAACGTCCCAATCATCATAGGCCACGTTCATCTTCTTCCTTATTTTCCCTGTAACTATAAAACAGATAGCGGGGGTTTTAAACCCCCACTAAACACAACCTGCAAAAAATAGCGAATAGCACATGGTTTATCATAAATTGAGCGCGAGGTCATGAATAGCTTCGTCTTGTTGCAACGAGTTTAATGGCATAGGTTTGGTGGTCTGATTTTACCATATGTGTAAACCCCTAATTCCAAGCTTCTGAAACCCTAGAAAATGTTAATGGCAAATCTCGATACAGGCATTGTTAGGACAATTAAATGGTACCATTAGCTTCAGAGCATCAATATTAGCAAGAATCAATAATTAAAACTCATGAACAATGCATGTAAATTGAAACACGATTATGGAAAAGTTTGTGAAAGGTGTGACTTTGTTCTACTAATTCTTAAGGTCTGGAGACTTGGTTTTGATTGTAACACGTTCCTGGATGTCTTGGCAATGTATTGGAATGCTTTTGAAGCTTTGAAACGCCTTCTAGGTGTGAAATCAGTTTTCAACTTTTTGCCAAAAATTTGCAATTTTGTTCTTCCTTTTATGAGCAGCTTTCGTGTGTGTTAGGATTAGGTTATGTTATGCATATGTAAGTGAAGCTTTCTAGGTCAAAAACCAAGCCCATAGTCCATTGAATCAATGTTTTGAATATTTGATTTTCCATATCTTTTTTTCAATCTTTTTCATGCCAATCATTGCCAATTGTGGAAGATATTGCCTTGTTAATTGATGCACGAAATATTTAGCTCATAATGAGTGAATTTGCTGCACAAAAAGATTTGATAAGTGTTATTTGATATTTTTTCATATTTAAATTTAATTAAATGAATTAATAATAATAAAAATTCAAATAATTAATAAAAAATGAGAAAATAACTCCCTTAGAGGTCAATGGGTCGTGCATGGACTTTTGGTAATGATTCATGGAAGAAATTGAGGCCCATTAGCATTTTTGAAGCTTTTGAAGCAAAGTTGACTTTTCAAAATCCCTAAAAATTTCCCAACTTCTACAAGGCATATCTTGTTCAATTTTGAAGATATGAACATGTTCTTGGACATTTTGGAAAGGTCTTGAAGTCCTCTAACCAATGTCTTTGGTCCCATGTCATTTTGTTTTACCAATCTCAAGTTATGATCTTTGACTTAAAGTTCCTTTTTGTTGACTTTTGAAAATGACCTATAATGTTGAAATTGATAACTCTTTGTGAGAGCATTTCTTGGACTTGAAGTGTGAAGATGAGTTGTAGGAAATGTCATCCTATTCAAAATGAGCTTTGGATGGGATTTTTCTGATAAACTATGAAGGAGTTATGCCCTGGTCAATTTGCAGTTGACTTTTTCAACTGTCCAAAAATAGAAACTTTTGCATCTTGAGACTTTTTGAGCCATGCTTTGAGAATCATGATCAAGAATTGATAAAATGATGTTTGTGGCTTCAAAATAAGATGTTGACCAAAAATTTGGATTTTTGATTGTCAAATGACCATTTTGCCCCTGCAATTGACTGTGAAGCATTTAGGGTTTTTTGACTGTGCAATTTGATGCTGTGAGTCTTGAGACTTGGCATATGGATGCTTGACAATGTTTATGGGCATATGGGACTTGATTGGACCCTTGGAAACCTCATTTTCTTTGCCAGAACCAAAACCCTAATTTTGACTGTGTTAGGAGGCAATTGGACTGTGCAACCTTTGAGTGATTTTGAATCATCTGAAGACGGATCTTGGCAAATCTTGAAGAATATGGGAGGGAAAATTTTGGGGTACAACAGTTGCCCCTGTTCAATCTTCTTAGACCTGAGGATGTAGATTGGCTGGCGTGTCTTTCGTAATCCGAAGGTGGAAGATGATTGAACACTAGAGTGCCCAGAAATTTGCACTCACATAGCTGAGTATCAGCAGCGTGATGGTGGGAATGGGCTTACAGATGCCATTTGAAGACTGATGGATAAGAGGATGGGCTTATAGATGCCATCTGGAAGTGTGACAGAGCCTTGTCGGGAATGGGCTTATAGACGCCATTTGGAGGCTGACGGATATGAGGATGGGCTTATAGATGCCATTGGGAGGTTGTCGATCGCGTAAGAGATTCCTTAGCAAGAACTTGCGTACCTGAGAAAGAAAAATAATTACCTGGCCTGTTACAGGAGTTGATCTTCAAACTCTTTGTGTAGATGTGCCCTGGTTGGATACAAGTATCGAATCTTTAAACTCTTCAGACGTGCCCTGGCAAGATACAGGAATCGAGTCCTCAGAATATAGTTGTCAACAGATACACCCTGGCAAGATACAGGAATCGGATCTTCGAACTCTTTAGACGTGCCCTGACAAGATACAGGAATCGAGTATGGTAATGTTAGTCGTCAACAGATACACCCTGGCAAGATACAGGAATCAGATCTTCGAACTCTTCAGACGTGCCCTGGCGAGATACAGGAATCGAGTCTGGTACTGTTAGTCGTCAACAGATACACCCTGGCAAGATACAGGAATCGGATCCTCAAACTCTTCAGACGTGCCCTGGCGAGATACAGGAATCGAGTCTGGTAATGTTAGTCGTCAACAGATACACCCTGGCAAGATACAGGAATCGGATCTTCGAACTCTTCAGACGTGCCCTGGCAAGATACAGGAATCGAGTCTGGTAATGTTAGTCGTCAACAGATACATCCTGGCAAGATACAGGAATCGGATCCTCAAACTCTTCAGACGTGCCCTGGCGAGATACAGGAATCGAGTCTGGTAATGTTAGTCGTCAACAGATACACCCTGGCAAGATACAGGAATCGAATCTCTAGTTGCGACAGTTGATAGCAATTATCTTTGTACTGATCTTTTGTCCTGAAAAGACAAAAAGTTAGTTGTATGCGATGTCATGATGTATGACATGCGAGATGTTCTCAGAATAAGTGAGATTATATGTTCATGATGCGTATATGCATGCTATAATGTATGAAAATGCAATGTTTATGAATGTATGCTTTTGTCTAGGAAAATAAATCCTTTGACGAGTGCCGGGAAGTTAAATCCTGGGCTGATGTTTGAGGAGACGAGTTTCGTTGTTTCCGCTGGGGATGATGGTTGCAAGAATACCAGTAGGAGAAGATGACTCCGTTGGGGAATAAACTTGGCGAATAGATTACTCTGCGGAGAGTTGCTCTGTGGGGAAAGAGAGGTACTTTGCTGAGATGTTGATGATAACTCCGTTGGGGATACCGATGATGTGTTATGTTGAAGGAATTGATGAACTTCGCTGGGGGATAGGAAGACTTCGTCGGGGACGATCTTTCCATGGTAATTGGCTGAGGATAACCCAGTTATATCCTGGTGGGGAAATAACCTTCTGAATAAAGCCGGGGGACGCGTTCGTGCTCTGTGGGTGACAAGCTTCCAGAATCTACTAGGAATAAGCTTCCTGCTGGGGAGATGGATTCCACTTACCTGGGGAAACTTTTGGACTGGACTCTCCTGGGGAAATTTTTGAGATGTACCGGGGAAGTGGCTCCACTGAATGTCTGGTATACCGCCGGGGAACAATCTTAGATCAAGACTGCCGGGGATGCTTGTTAAGAATGTTCGTATACTGCGCTGAGGAATGTTGGGATCTGCTGGGGATACCCAACTTCCTTAAGACTGATTGTGGACTAATTCTGCTTGGGGAGAGTATGTTGACTTGCTGGCTCACTCTCTGGGGATTTAAGATATCTTGGTTACATTCTTCAGCCGAACTTACCTTGGTACCTTGGTGGACAGAGCAATTAGATCGCTTAGACCACTCATTATTGCCCCTGTTTCTAATGTTACCTGTGATTAATCCTTTGTTTCGCATGCAAATATTTATGAGTTAGCAGTTAGTGTCAAATGCATATATCAAAAATTGAACATTGGACGTTCTTCGCAAAACAAAACAGAAAAAGAAAAAACAATTGGCAATTGGTCTGAAAAGTGAATTTGTATTGATTTTTGAATTGCCTGTAAATAGGCGTTTATGTACAAGAGGCTGACGCCCTAGTAAGAGAACGCCACCGAATAACAGAGTTTATACAATTTGTACAAAAAGGGAAAACAAAACAGCTATGTGAAAAGAATAATTCCACTGGGTTCCAACTCTACTATCGCCTTTATATCTTCGAGCGTCTCATCACTTTGCTGCTCAGTTGATGATGAAACTGATTGATCGATGCCGTCTGAACTTGATGTTGATACCGGATTCTGGATGCAAGGTGATCCAATGAGACATAGTATTACGCTTTATCCCTAACTTTTGCTTGGACCGCCTGTGATCGGTGGATCTGGAACTGACTGTTTAACGCTGGTTCGTGAAATGTCGCGGAAGCAAGAGTCGCCACCGCCTTTTATTTTCTCCAATATGGAAAGGACAAAAGCACAGAAAAATTCCTTATTGAGATTAGTTCTCGGTTCGGGAGGTAGATTTATAGAAAGGGAAGGTGTTAGCACCCTTTCTATCCATGGTTATCCATGGGCTCTTAGATACTTGCTCATTTGTGTTTTCAAAATGTTTGTTTGCTTTTCAAGTGTGAGTGGGTTTGAAAAAGTTTCGTTTAAAATTTCAGTTCGACTCTTGTATCAGTCCTCAAGAGTGTTTGAAAAGTTGTTTTTGAAAGCTTTTTGAAAAGTGTCGGTGTGAAAAGAAGTTTTTGATTTGTTTTGAATCAGAGCAAGTATCTACGAGTCATCTACCTACCCTAAGGAATTAGTCTGTAAATGTCCTTAAGGTAGTGCCATCCCACCATTGAGAGGTAAGTAGCACCACCGTTGGAGGTGTTCGGGTCAATTCGAGGGTTAGGGACAGTGTGGTCACCGGGCAATAGTAAGATACCTTAGAAGCTACCCTTATGCCATTGATCTTTTTATTCCGAGGCAACCGTTTCGAGGCAACTGTTCCGAGGCAACTTGTTTCGAGGCAACTAGATCAATGGAACATAAGGACTCACTAAGACGTCCTATACTCGACGACCACGTTTCGAGGGGCAAGGCAACAGTGTGATCACCAAAGCAACAGTAGGACACCTTAGAAGCTACCCTTATGCCATGTTCATGGACATAAGGACTTACTAAAACGTCCTATACTCGACGACCACGTTTTGAGGGGCAAGGCAACAGTGAGGCGTACCCTAGGAGTGGTGTCTGAATTGTGTGTCATTTTCAGTTATATTTTTATCTTGTCATGCATTGAGTGAGCTACGCTTTGATTTTATTTGGGCATACATTCTTTCATGTGATAGTTAGCAATTAAAAGGTGCGGAAATAAAAATGCGGAAAATAAAGGTCCTACGCTATTACAAGGCGCGGGTCTACATCGCCAAATTAACAAAGACCCGATTTTGAATAAAGAGTGCGGAAAGTAAATGTCCTAATTATCTATTACAAGGCTTTGGGGCAAATACATTATATTTACAAATGAAAAATAGAAGCAAACGTGCGAAAAGAAATTATAATCGAAGGTGCGAGGGCGTTGGACCCTTTAAAGAAATTAAATTGAAATTACTAAATTAATGATGAAATGAGAAAAGAAGTTATTATTTTTATGTTTTGGTATTTTAAGAGATAAGGAAAATTAATTAAAGTTAGTAACTAAATAAAACCTAGTTCTAAATTGTTTTAAATTATTAAAGAAAAATGTTTCAATTTTGACCTAATTTAACCTAATTATTTAATGACAAGTTTATTTACGAAATTAATTAATAGTTAATAATAATAAGAAGAAAATTTAATTATTGAGAAAAAAGTAAAAATGCTAAAAACCTAATTTTTATGTGTTTTAGTTATTTAAGGAAAAGAATTAAAGTTTAAACCTAATTTACTCAAATTATTTAATTACAAGTTTATTTACAAAAATAATTAATTATTAATAATAATAAGAATAAAATGAAATTATTTTACTGAGAAAAAGAATAAAAATCTAAAACCTAATTCTACCTATTTTAGTTATCTAGAAAAAGTTAAAATTAAAACCCTAAATTAAAACTAAATTGATTATTAAATTTATTTACAAAACTATTAAATAAAACATATTTTTATTTTTACTTTTCTGATTTTTTTGTTTTTTATGAAAAAATATTTTATGGAATTAAATAAAACAATTAACATGATTAAAATAAATAAAAGAAAAAGAATAAAAAGAGAGAAAGAAAGTGCAAACATGGGGGGTGGTTGACCCAATTTGGAGGCTTATTGGGAAGCATTTTGGCCCACTGAAATCTGGCCTTTTTGACTTTCTAGTGATCACGTGCAGATCCATTGACTAAGGTGCATGATGGAATTCCTATGCTGGCTATCAGATTGAGGTTGCTGGACATGTGGCAAGCTTAAGCGTTGGGTGTATGATGGACCACAGGAGGGCAAGTGTACCTGAATATGTTAGAAACAAAATTATGAAGAAATATGGGGGACCTGGGAATTGAACCCAGGTCCCAGTACATGCCTGCCAACACATCCACCAACTGAACTGGCGCGTCACTTTGTACATCTAATGGACCATGATCATTAAGAGAGAGAAAGCAAGTATTAGTGGGACTTTAACAAAACGCGCGCCAGGATTTGAACTACCCAATAACGTTATGACACCTATGCATCGTCTTCATCTCTTTGCCTGTAAAAGAAATCAAATAGCGGGGGTTTTAAACCCCCACTAACTGCAATATTCAAAAATAGCGATTAGCACATGAGGGAATATAAAAAGGGCGCGAGGAGTGATTTGGATTCGTTGGAATGTCACGAGTACATTGGTCTAAGTTTCATGGCCTAATTTTTCCAGATACGTAAACCCCTCTTTTGAGGTTTCTGAAACCCTAGCAAGCATCAATGGTGTATTCTTGTACAGGCAGCCATTCTTCAATTGAATGGTACCATTAGCTTTGGAATGATCATGTTAGTACAAATCAAACATTAAAATGCATTGATATAGCCTGAAAATACAAACACGAATATGCAAAATGTTATGAACAGGGTGACTCGGTTATACCAATTCTTGAGGTCAGGGTCTATGTTTTTGATTGCAATCTCTTCCTGGATGTGTAAGCAAGTTATTGGAATGGCTTTTTGGCCTTGAAATGCACAGCAACTATGAAAACAGATTTGAGATTTTTGTGAAAAAATGCAAGTTTGTTCTTGAGGTTTCAGCGCAGCTTTCTTGTTCTTAGGATTAGGTTTATGTTCTTGCATATATGTGGAGTGAATTAGGTTAACAATCCAAGCCCAAAGCCTTGTATTCAATGAATTTGAATATTTGATTTTCAAGCATCTTTTTCAATCTTTTTGTCATGAAAAACATGCCTATTTTGGAAGATCTTGCCTCTTGATGTGGTACACGAAATCTCTAGGTCATGATGAGGGAATATGCTGCACAAAAAGATTTGGAAAACATGTTTTAGTATTTTTCTTATATTTAATTTTAATTAAATGAATTAATAGGATTAAAAACTCAATTAATTAATTAAAAATAAGAAAATAACTCCCCTTTGGGTCAATGGGTCGTGCATAGCCTTTGGGTGATGATTCATGGAAGAAAATGAGGCCCATTAGCAATTTTGAGGCATTTGAAGCAAAGTTGACTTTTCAAAGTTCCCAAAAATTTCCCAACTTCCACAAGGCATATCTTGCTCAATTTTTAAGATTTGATCCTGTTCTTGGACATTTTGGAAAGGTATTGAAGTCCTCTAACCAATTCCTTTGGTCCCATGTCATTTTTATTTACCAATCTCAAGTTATGGTCTTTGACTTAAAGTGCCTTTTTGTTGACTTTTGAAAATGACCTATAATGTTGAGATTGATAACTTTTTGTGAGAGCATTTCTTGGACTTGAAGTGTGAAGATGAGTTGTAGGAAATGTCATTCTCTTCAAAATGAGCTTTGGATGGAATTTTTCTGATAAACCATGTGGAAGTTATGCCTTGGTCAATTTGCAGTTGACTTTTCCAACTGTCCAAAAATAGAAACTTTTGCATCTTGAGACTTTTTGAGCCATGCCTTGAGAATCATGATCAAGAATTGATCAAATGATGTTTGTGGCTTCAAAATAAGATGTTGACCAAAATTTTTGACTTTTGACTGTCAAATGACCATTTTGCCCCTGCAGTTGACTGTGAAGCAATTAGGGTTTTTGACTGTGCAATTTTGTGCTGTGAGTCTTGAAACTTGGCATAAGGATGCTTGACAATGTTTGTAGGCATGTGGGACTTGTTTGGACCCTTGGAAACTTCAATTTCTTTGCCAGAACCAAAACCCCAATTTTTGACTGTTAGGAGGCAATTGGACTGTGCAACCCTTGAAGAATTTTGAAGCATGATCTTAGCAAATCTTGAAGAATATGGGAGGGAAAATTTTGGGGTACAACAGTTGCCCCTGTTCAATCTTCTTAGACCTGAGGATGTAGATTGGCTGACGTGCCTTTCGTAATCCGAAGGTGGAAGATGATTGAACACTAGAGTGCCCAGAAATTTGCACTCACATAGTAGAGTGTCAGCAGTATGATGGTGGGAATGGGCTTACAGATGCCATTTGGAGATTGATGGATAGGAAGATGGGCTTACAGATGCCATGTGTTCAGGTTTTCAGTCCACCGGGATACCCATTTTTGCCCAAGCCGCCTTTTCAGGTTTTCGACTTGCCGGGTGTACAGATTTTTTTCATTTCATCCCTCATTTTGCCCGAACCCTTTTGGTTCGCCGGGAAGCCCTAATTTTTGCCTAGGTATGTCAACCTAGCGGGTCTCTTATCATGCGTAGTATTTTTTTACTATGTCTGCATTGGCGGGGTGAGGAAGGTCGTCACCATCCATGGTAGTTAGAATCATGGCTCCTCTTGAGAACACATGTTTAACCACAAATAGCCCTTCGTATGTGGGGGTCCATTTTCCCCTGGGATCACTCTGAGGAAGGATGATGCGTTTGATTACCAGATCCCCAACTTGATACTCTTGTGGTCTGACTTTCTTGTTAAATGCCTTGATCATCCGTTTTTGGTACGTCTGACCATGACAAATAGCAGTGAGTCTCTTTTCGTCAATCAGGTTTAATTGATCAAGTCGGGTCTGGATCCAGTCATCTTCGCTCAGGTCTGCATCCTTCATTATCCGGAGAGAGGGTATCTGCACTTCAATCGGTAAGACTGCCTCCATTCCGTAGACCAAAGAAAAGGGAGTTGCCCCGGTTGACGTCCTTGCTGAGGTACGGTACCCATAAAGAGCAAACGGTAACATCTCGTGCCAATCTTTATAGGTCATTGTCATCTTCTGCACAATCTTCTTGATATTCTTATTAGCTGCCTCTACAGCCCCATTCATCTTCGGCCGGTAAGGAGAAGAGTTGTGGTGCTGTATCTTGAATTGCTCGCAGAGCTCAGTGATCATCTTGTTGTTAAGATTGGTACCGTTGTCCGTAATGATCCTTTTTGGGACGCCGTATCGACAGATCAGGTTATGCCGAATGAACCGTGCCACAACATTCTTGGTTACTGTAGCATAGGAAGCTGCTTCAACCCACTTTGTAAAGTAATCAATCGCCACCAGGATGAAGCGATGCCCGTTGGATGCCGTAGGTTTAATCTCGCCGATCATATCGATGCCCCACATTGCAAAAGGCCAAGGCGCTGTTAAGACATTCAGAGGAACTGGAGGAACGTGCACCTTATCTGCGTATATCTGGCACTTATGACATGTCCGAGAATGTTGGTAACAGTCGGCTTCCATTGTGGACCAGAAATATCCTGCCCGAAGGATTTTCTTCGCCATGGTATGTCCACTGGAATTTGTTCCGAAGGTACCTTCATGTAGCTCTGCCATGATTCTTTCTGCTTCAGTCTTATCCATACAACGCAGTAAGGTTGAATCATGGTTTCGCTTGTACAGAATGCCGTTGCTGAGGAAGAATTTTGCTGCGAACCTTCTCAGAAACTTTTTATCATTGATGGATGCACCTTCAGGGTATTCCTGAGCTTCCAAGTACCTCTTTACCTCGTGATACCAAGGTTTTTCAGTCACTACCTCAGCCTCAAGATCACAATAGTATGCAAGTTCGTCCAGTTTCCAGATAATGACCCGGGGAGCCTCGTTGTCCCATTTGACTTTGAACATGGAAGACATCGTAGCTAACGCGTCCGCCAACGGATTCTCCTCTCTTGGGAAATGTTTAAAAGTTATCTCTGTGAAATGGGGGATCAACGTCAACACATATTCTTTGTAAGGAATAAGATTCGGATGTTTCGTATCCCACTCGCCTTTGATCTAATTGATCACGAGAGCGGAATCTCCGAAGACACTCAGAAAATTGATCCTTAGATCAATCGCAGCTTGAAGACCCATGATACACGCCTCATACTCCACCATATTGTTGGTGCAGTTGAAACATAGCCGGACAGTAAGTGGAGTATGAGTGCCTTGAGGGGATATGATCACGGCGCCGATACCGTTACCCAAAGCGTTGGAGGCTCCGTCAAAGTGCATAGACCATCGGGATCCTTCCTCAGGTCCTTCATCCGGTCCAGGTACTTCACAATCAGTCACTATCATGATGCTCTCGTCTGGAAACTCGAAGTTCATTGACTAGTAATTGTCTACTGCCTGGTGTGCCAAGTGGTCTGCCAATACACTTCCTTTGATAGCTTTCTGAGTCGTGTACTGGATGTCGTATTCTGTCAAGATCATCTGCCATCTTGCTATTCTCCCAGACAGAGCAGGCTTTTCGAATATGTACTTTATCGGATCCATTTTTGAAATCAACAGAGTAGTGTGAGTCAGCATATACTGTCTCAGCCGGCGAGCAGCCCATACCAAAGCGCAACAAGTTTTCTCGAGCAGTGAGTATCGGGTCTCACAGTCGGTAAACTTTTTGCTAAGGTAATAAATGGCGTGCTCTTTTCGGCCAGACTCGTCATGCTGCCCCAACACACACCATATTGAGCTGTCAAGTACTGTCAGGTATAGTATTAGAGGTCTCCCTTCAACCGGTGGCATAAGGATGGGTGGTTCTTGGAGATACTCTTTGATTCTGTCAAAAGCGGCCTGGCATTCATCATTCCAACGTACCACCTGATCTTTCTTCAACAGCTTGAAGATTGGTTCACAGGTAGCAGTTAGGTGTGAGATGAATCGGGCAATGTAATTCAGACGTCCTAGAAAGCCTCTGACCTCTTTCTCTGTCTTAGGAACTGGCATCTCTTGAATGGCTTTAACCTTGGCAGGGTCCACTTGAATACCCTTGTCACTTACGACGAAGCCTAGCAACTTTCCCGATCTTACCCCGAAGGTGCACTTGTTCGGGTTCAATCTCAACTTGTACAACTTCAGACGGTTAAACAGCTTTTGCAGGTGGTCAAGGTGTTCCTCCTCAGTTTGGGACCTTGCAATCATATCATCGACATACACTTCTATCTCATGATGGATCATGTCGTGAAATAAAGCAACCATGGCACGTTGGTAGGTTGCCCCAACATTTTTCAACCCGAATGGCATGACCTTGTAGCAGAAGGTGCCCCACTGAGTAACAAAGGTAGTCTTTTCCATATCTTCAGGAGCCATCTTGATTTGGTTATATCCGGAGAAACCATCCATGAAGGAGAAAACCTTGTGCTGAGCAGTATTGTCAACCAGAACGTCGATGTGAGGTAGAGGGAAGTCATCCTTGGGGCTGGCCCTATTCAAATCCCTGTAATCAACACACATTCTGACCTTACCATCCTTCTTTGGTACCGGCACCACATTGGCAACCCACTGAGGGTAAGAAGTCACTGCTAGAAACCCGGCATCAAATTGCTTCATAACCTCAGCTTTGATCTTTTCGGACATATCTAGACGCATACGGCGGACCTTTTGTTTCACCGGAGGGCATTCTTCCTTGGTAGGCAAGTGATGGACCACAATGTCAGTATCCAACTCAGGCGTGTCTTCGTAGGACCAGGCGAAGATTTCCACATAATCATGCAACATCTGAATCAACCGTTGTTTCACGCTGAGCTCCAGATTGGCACCAATCTTAACTTCCTTTCTATCTGTCTCAGTACCCAGATTTACCATTTCTACTGGCTCTTCATGTGGCTGAATGGCCCTCTCTTCCTGAAGTAACAGTCTTGCAAGTTCACCAGGCACTTCGCAATCATCTTCACCTTTGTCTTCGGCTAAGTTGATCGGATTTTTGAAGTCATAACTGGTAGTAGCAGAGTCGTTACCAGTGAGATCCAGAGTGGATTGAAACCTGTATGGGTGAGTGTGTGTAAATACGACTATTTTGCAATAAAAAGAAAGAAAGAAAGAAAGGGAGCACAAGATTTGAAATGCGAAAAAACGTCCAATGTCTTTATTCATGATATATGGAAATGACAGTTAATAAGCCCTCACAAATGAAGCCAACGGTGCCTCGGGTAAGACACCGGGCCATAAAGTTTCAATTTATTGTTTATTACAAATAAAAACAAAGGAATTCATTACTGCGTAACAAAAGTAACAGGTATGTGATCTTTTGCGGTCCAATTGGTCAGTCCATCGTCAGCCGTCGGGTAGATCCAACTATCAAACTCTGATTCCTCCGTATCGCTCTCAATAGAATTCACTCCTGGGTTGGTGATGAGCATGGGAGGTCTTCCGATCCTAGCTTTGTGTACAGCCCTCTGAGCCTCTGCAGTAAAACCCAGCCCAAACTTGTCAGTTTTAGGAGTAAAATCAGGGAGCCTGCCCCAGTTAGCACATTCACCTTTCTCAATTACAGCCCAGGCGTCCTTTAAGGAGGCCATCTTCAAAGGAGAACCCTCTTCAGTTACTGCTTCTGTTGCTGCCAATGTTGGAGGGACCTCTTCAAAATGTTGAAAGGGGGTTTCAATAAACTCCCCGTCCATCTCAATATACCGGAACGAGTTCAGATGACTAACCATGTATTCTTCTTCCCCCTGTACAGTAACAATCTTCCCTCTGACAGGGTATTTGAGCTTCTGGTGTAGAGTGAATGTTACAGCCCCAGCCTTGTGAATCCAGGGTCGACCCAGCAAACAGGAATAAGATGGACGGATGTCCATCACATAGAACGTTGAGTCAAATACTTGAGAACCCACACGAATAGGAATGTCTACCTCACCATGAACCATCCTCTTCGACCCGTCAAAGGCTCGGACAATGATGTTACTAGGCTTCAACTCCAAGCCCTCACAATCCAGCCTGTCTAAGGCCTTTTTGGGTAATACATTCAGGGAAGAACCGGTGTCCACCAACACGTGAGCAAGAGTAGTGCCCCTGCATTCGATGGAGACATGCAGGGCATCATTGTGGTTCTTTCCCTTGGCGGTAAGATCAGCATCCGAGAAACCCAAACCATTGTCAGCGGTCAAGTTGGACACACAGTCAGTGAATTGATCTGCAAATGTCTCTTGTGGCACATGGGCCGTCTTCAGAAATGAAATCAGGGCCTTGGCATGGGCCTCTGAGCACAACAGCAATGATAGCATGGAGATCTTGGAGGGGGTATGCCCCAGCTGTTCAACGACGTTGAAATCGCTTTTCTTGATTATCTTAAGAATTTCCTCCATCTCTTGCTGGGAGGCTTCAACATTTACAGTCTTCGGTGCCTCCATCCGGGCAGGCTCATCATCAATCCCTTTGCCCCGAGTGTTAGATGACTCGGCAGCAGGGGAAGCAACTTGATCAGAAGGGGGAACAGGCGCACTTGCAGGCGTTATAATAAGAGGTATTCGGATAACTGGTGGCACAATGTCAGGCGAGAAGAGCCTGCCACTGCGGGTAACTTTAGCTGGACCGGTGATATTGCTGATGCTGGTACCGGTGTTGAACTCCTGTTTCACTCCAAGTACATATACATCTGCCCCATAGTGCCATGGGACAGCCTTGTCAGATTCGTAGGGGAGGGGCCCCGGAACAGTAATAATGATGGGTGCAACAGACATGATCTTGACTGGCTTCCTCGGGGGAGCCTTGGTAGGATTATTTGAAAATTGTGACAGATACTTCTTCAGCGGGAACAAATGGAACAGCGGTCTTCTTGAACAGAATTTCCTTGCTATCCATCAGGCTCTGGACGCTTGACTTCAGCAACGAACAACCAGTAGGGGAAACAGCACACAGAAGGCAACCCTTGCTACAACCCGGAAATAAACCGGCTAGCAACAGGTTCCTCTTAACAGTCAACAAAGGGGTAGCAACATCCTCCATAGAAATGGCATACAAGTCTTCCTCAATGGCATTTACTTCATGCTGGGGCATAGGAGCAATTACAACGTTGGGCCTCTCAGGTGCCTCAAACTGTATTTCCTTCGCATCAATAAGGTCTTGAACCTTATTTCTCAGGGCCCAACAATCATCGGTAGAATGCCCCGGGCTATCAGAGTGATAAGCACAGCGGGCATTTGGATTATACTTTGGAGAGGTAGTATTCACAACCTTCGGAGCCTCTGTGACGGTCACCAAGTTAGTCGATAGCAATTGCGGCAAGATCTGTGACAAGGTCATACTCAGCCGGGTATACTCTCTTCTGGGTCTCTCACCCCTTGGTTGATTAGGTTGCCGAGGAGCGGCAGCAGGCTTAGCAATTACCACCGCGTTGACAGCTTGGCAGCGCTCTAGTTTGTCTTGCCTCCTAGGCCCATACACAGCACTGGCTTCCTTTTTAAAAGGTTTCTTTTCAGAACTTGAAGACGCACCTTTCTGAATTTTCCCTGATTTCATTCCAGCTTCTATCCTTTCCCCAGTCAGAATGAGATCAGTAAACCCTGCAGACGAATTGCCAATGAGATGATTAAAGAACGGCCCAAATAAGGTCCCCAAGAACATATCTACCAGTTCACAGTCTGTTAATGGTGGCTGCACCCTGCCAGCCAGGTCCCTCCACTTCTGCGCATACTCTTTAAAACCTTCTCCTGATCCTAGCGACATACCCTGGAGTTGGGTACGTGTAGGAGCGAGGTCGGCATTATACTGATACTGCTTGTAAAAAGCAGTAGCCAACTCCTCCCAGTTACGAACCTTGGTTCCATCCAGCTGATAGAACCATTCGAGATGAGTCCTTGAAAGACTCTCCTGGAAGAAGTGGATCCACAAGTTCTTGTCCATAGTGTATGGTTGAATCTTCCGCACATAAGATCTGAGATGTAGCTTAGGGAAGGACGCCCCGTCATACTTTGCGAAAGATGGTGCTTTGAACTTGTGTGGGATGACCACACCAGAAGATAGACCCAAGTCTCCGAAATCCAAACCAGGCACTTGTTGAATTTCCATGGCATTCAGACGGTCTTCCAACTGCTTGTACCTGTCTTCAGCTGGAGGATACTGTTCCTCGTTAAAATCAGTCTCGTTGTCAGAGACCACCGGACTTGGAGCCCTTCCCCCCTGGGGACTGCCTTTGCCTACAGAAGAACCAGCTTGATAAACCTCATTCTGCAGTGTGTTACCAAACCTCCGGCCCGTGTTGAATAATACAGTTCTCTTCTTCTTCTTCTTCTTCTTAACCAGCAGAGCCTTCAATTCCTCTTGACCTTGGGCCAGACTCATGATCAACTCTTGGAATTGGGCATTCTGAGCCTGAAGGGCCTTGATAGACTGCTCGGTAGATGATTCAGGGTTCATGATGCTGAAATAAACAGCGAAGAACATTAAGCAACCTGAAAAGAAAAGTACCTGCTATGTATATGATGAATGATATGTGTTTATGCAATGCATTCAAGGGTTCGAAAGTTCAAATTTGTTGTAGACAAAAAGGAACACACGTTATCATTAAGAAATAATTGTTTAGTACATCAAGGCCTCATGGGCAAACATTACAAAAGCAAATCAATCCCAAAAGACACTGCGCATCCTCTTTGGAGCAATGTAGGTGTTGAGAGTCTTTTCCTCGTGTAGTAGGCGGGTGAGCTCCAAGACCCTCTTCTCACTAGCATGTAGACTGGACTCAAGAGAATTCCGTTCTTCCTTAAGCTGGATCCAGCTCTTCTGCATTTCTTCCCAGGATGTGGGCATGTCAGGATGTTGAATGGTGTAGGACACTTCTCCTTCCAGAACTGGCTCTTTGATCACGAGGAGGACATGAGGATATGGCATCACTAACTTCTGGGAGCGGACTCGTACCCACTTGAGATAAGGCTCCAATGGGATGGAGTTCCTATGCCCCAGTGTTTTGCTGTCTATCTTGTTGGGCATCCTCCAAGCTCTGATAAATCTCTGGCGAAGTCCTTGTGCGTCGTTGTCGAAGTCAAAAACTATGTCAGGAATTAACATGTCATGAGGGCCGTCCCTCCGAGCATAACCAAACTGTCTCCAAGCCAGACACGGGTTGTAAGTAATACCTCCTCTGATTCCAAGTAAAGGAACATTAGGGTACTCCCCGCAACGATCAATGATAGTGACATCTTCTCTGGACCGAGAGCACCAATGTATATCTGCATGTGTAAGAGTCATCAATCATTGTGACCATCTCAAACCCCGCTCATTCTTCAAAACTGATTGTGGAAGGTGCAAAATAAACCAACTTCCCAGGAGGGGAGTACAACACATAAGAACACCTCTTTTTCTCATGGTTCGAGTGTAACATGAGTGAAGGATGTCCCCAAGAAATGTAGGTATAGGATTCCTGGACATGAAGATCTGGACAGCACTGATATCTATAAGCTGATCTGGATTAGGGAACAAAACCAAACCATAGACAAGGAGAGCCACAACTTCTTCAAAAGCTTGTAGGTCAAGGGAGTTCCAACATTCTTGGGCCTTCTCAAACAGAAACCTGGCTAAGAACCCTTTGATACCACTTCTAACTTCCCAATGTCCCTTGATGTCATATGGTTGTAGGCGTAGTTCCTTAGCAATCTCTTCAAGTTTGGGTTCCTTTTCCGTACCGTTGTAGGGTAGTTGACTAAGGATAGGGATCTTCAGAAGCCGGGAGAACTCTTCCAATGTGGGCACCAGTTGATAATCCAGGAAAGTAAAACAGTGGTGCAGAGGGTCAAAGAACTGGAAGAAGACCTTTATCATGTCTTCCTCAATGTTGGTGTTGACCAAGCTGATGAGTCTTCCATGCCTCTCACTGAAAGAAGAACTCTCGGGAATCCTGGATATAAGCTCCTTGAGCTGAGGAGGGATCCTTACAAGGCTGATCTGAATTGTCTTTCTGCGAACAGTTTCCATGTCCTACAAAACAAGAACAAAGATGAAGATCCGAACCCCTGAAATGGTTAGTCAATGCATATGATGCTGTATGATGTCATGATGTTATGATTACACACACCACAAATATTCACAAGGGCAAACATGATAAGGCACACAAGTCACACGAGACAAACCCTTAGAGTTTAGGCCAGCATGGGGTCTGGGTATTACCCTCTTGAAGTTGGTGGGCTCAACCTGTCCTATCAGAAGTAACCGGGTTCTAAGGGTCCCAATATCACTGGACTGCTTTCATTGTTCATCGTTTCGATTTAGCCACTGAACTGGCGACCGAAATATTCCAAGAAAACAACCCTCAATTGAGTGTAGTATCGAGTATCAACCAACCTCGGACTGCACCAAAGTCAGTTATCTCACTACCCTAAAGAGGCCAAGATGGTTCAATTAAGGTTCCTAAGGTCAGTTGATGCTTCACGACACCACGCGGAGGCCCCGTACTCTCCTTGACTGAACTCAAGGGTTACCGGTACACACCAAAGTGCCACATCAACGTAGCAGACTGCTTCAACCATGTCGGTATACCCCGCACAGTTCCCTCACAGCCTTGTTGCTACTTTCTAAGAAGGTATCCCCAGATCCGGGTTAGGATCTATAGAACTCCCGAGACAGTCCCATAATAATAAAGCAAACAAGCACAACAATTGAAAACACAAGTGATCTTAGTCCTAAGGTACACCTCACTTTAAAATATGTCCCCAGCAGAGTCGCCAGTTCTGTGATCGGTGGATCTGGAACTGACTGTTTAACGCTGGTTCGCGAAATGTCGCGGAAGCAAGAGTCGCCACCGTCTTTTATTTTCTCCAACATGGACAGGACAAAAGCACAGCAAAATTCCTTATGAGATAGTTTCTCAGTTCGGGAGGTAGATTTATAGAAAGGGAAGGTGTTAGCACCCTTTCTATCCATGGTTATCCATGGGCTCTTAGATACTTGCTCATTGTGTTTTCAAAAGTGTTTGCTTTTCAAAGTGTGAGTGGGTTTGAAAAAGTTTCGTTTAAAGATTTCAGATCGACTCTTGTATCAGTCCTCAAGAGTGTTTGAAAAATTGTTTTGGAAAGCTTTTTGAAAGTGTCGGTGTGAAAAGAGTTTTTGATTTGTTTTGAATTAGAGCAAGTATCTATGAGTCATCTACCTACCCTAAGGAATTAGGCTGTGTAAATGTCCTTAAGGTAATGTCATCCCACCATTGAGAGGTAGGTAGCACCACCGTTGGAGGTGTTCGGGTCAATTCGTTTGTTAGGGACAGTGTGGTCACCAGAGCAACAGTAGGACACCTTAGAAGCTACCCTTATGTCATTGATCCTTTTTAATTCTGAGGCAACTTTTCCGAGGCAACTTGTTTTGAGGCATATGGATCAACGGACATAAGGACTTACTAAAACATCCTATACTCGACGACCACGTTTCGAGGGCAAGGCAACAGTGAGGCGTACCCTAAGAGTGGTGTGTGAATTTGTGTGTTATTTTCATGTTATGTTTTATCTTTGATCATGCATTTGTGGTGATCTACGCTTGTTTTTAATTTAGTCATTCATTCTTTCATGCAAAGTTTAGCAGTTTAAAAGTGCGGAAATTTAAGTGCGGAAAGTAAAATCCTACGCTATTACAAGGCGCGGGTCTATACATCGCCAAATTAACAAAGACCCGTTTGAATAAAAATGCGGAAAGTAAATAAATTCCTAATTACTATTACATGGCTTGAACAGTTACATAATATTTGAAAGAAAATAAATAAGAATAAATGCGCGAAGAGAAATTAGAATCGAATGTTCGAGGGCGTTGAACCCTTTTGAAATTAAATTGAAATTAAAAAGCTAATTAATTATTAAATTAAAGAAAAGAAATGTTTTTCAGGTTTTTGTTTTGTATTTATGAAATAAAGAAAATTAATTAGAAGTTAAATGAAACCCTAATTCTAAGTATTTTTAATTATAAAAAAAAATTAAAGTTTAACATAATTTACTAAATATTTAATATACATGTTTATTTACAAAATAATTAATAATTAATAATAATAATAATGATGAGAAAATTATCTAAAAAGAAAAGGTGAAAAAATATCAAAACCCTAATTCTACCTATTTTAATTTATTAAGAAAAACATTAAAATTTTAAAACCTAAATTAACTAGTTAATTATTAAAGTTTATTTACAAAATAAATAATGGTGAAATTAATATTAACAATAAACATTTTTTTGATTTTTTCGTATTTTATTTTATTATGAAAATTATTTTAGGAATTTAAAGAAAACAATTAAAACAATTAATAGAATTAGAAAGAAAAATCAAAATAAAAAATAAAATGATGCAAACCATGAGGGGTGTCTGGCCCCAAAAGGAGGTTTTTTGTGAGAAATCTGGCCCAAGAATGCAAAGCCTTTTTGACTTTCTGTGCTTGCATGTGGAGTAGTTGACTAGCGTGTACCATGGACTGCACGTTCTGGCCTTCAGATTGGTCTTGAAGCCACTTGTCAGGCTAGCATATGAGTGTGCATGGTGGGCCTTGTGATGGACGATGCATGGAAGCATGTTGTAACAAAAATTATGAATAATATGGGGGGACCTGGGAATCGAACCCAGGTCCCAATGCTTACCAGACACCTCAGCCACCAATTGAACCATTGCGTTTATTTGTAAGGTTAGTGGAACATGAATAATATAAAAGAAACACACGCTCATGATATTGAATAAGCAAAAAGCGCACCAGATTTCAAACGTCCCAATCATCATAGGCCACGTTCATCTTCTTCCTTATTTTCCCTGTAACTATAAAACAGATAGCGGGGGTTTTAAACCCCCACTAAACACAACCTGCAAAAAATAGCGAATAGCACATGGTTTATCATAAATTGAGCGCGAGGTCATGAATAGCTTCGTCTTGTTGCAACGAGTTTAATGGCATAGGTTTGGTGGTCTGATTTTACCATATGTGTAAACCCCTAATTCCAAGCTTCTGAAACCCTAGAAAATGTTAATGGCAAATCTCGATACAGGCATTGTTAGGACAATTAAATGGTACCATTAGCTTCAGAGCATCAATATTAGCAAGAATCAATAATTAAAACTCATGAATAATGCATGTAAATTGAAACACGATTATGGAAAAGTTTGTGAAAAGTGTGACTTTGTTCTACCAATTCTTAAGGTCTGGAGACTTGGTTTTGATTGTAACACGTTCCTGGATGTCTTGGCAATGTATTGGAATGCTTTTGAAGCTTTGAAACGCCTTCTAGGTGTGAAATCAATTTTCAACTTTTTGCCAAAAATTTGCAATTTTGTTCTTCCCTTTTTGAGCAGCTTTCGTGTGTGTTAGGATTAGGTTATGTTATGCATATGTAAGTGAAGCTTTCTAGGTCAAAAACCAAGCCCATAGTCCATTGAATCAATGTTTTGAATATTTGATTTTCCATATCTTTTTTTCAATCTTTTTCATGCCAATCATTGCCAATTGTGGAAGATATTGCCTTGTTAATTGATGCACGAAATATTTAGCTCATAATGAGTGAATTTGCTGCACAAAAAGATTTGATAAGTGTTATTTGATATTTTTTCATATTTAAATTTAATTAAATGAATTAATAATAATAAAAATTCAAATAATTAATCAAAAATGAGAAAATAACTCCCTTAGAGGTCAATGGGTCGTGCATGGCCTTTGGGTAATGATTCATGGAAGAAATTGAGGCCCATTAGCATTTTTGAAGCTTTTGAAGCAAAGTTGACTTTTCAAAATCCCCAAAAATTTCCCAACTTCTACAAGGCATATCTTGCTCAATTTTGAAGCTATGAACATGTTCTTGGACATTTTGGAAAGGTCTTGAAGTCCTATAACCAATGTCTTTGGTCCCATGTCATTTTGATATACCAATCTCAAGTTATGGTCTTTGACTTAAAGTGCCTTTTTGTTGACTTTTGAAAATGATCTATAATGTTGAAATTGATAACTCTTTGTGAGAGCATTTCTTGGACTTGAAGTGTGAAGATGAGTTGTAGTAAATGTCATCCTCTTAAAAATGAGATTTGGATGGGATTTTTCTGATAAACCATGAAGGAGTTATGCCCTGGTCAATTTGCAGTTGACTTTTTCAGCTGTCCAAAAATAGAAACTTTTGCATCTTGAGACTTTTTGAGCCATGCTTTGAGAATCATGATCAAGAATTGATCAAATGATGTTTGTGGCTTCAAAATAAGATGTTGACCAAAAATTTGGATTTTTGATTGTCAAATGACCATTTTGCCCCTGCAGTTGACTGTGAAGCATTTAGGGTTTTTTGACTGTGCAATTTGATGCTGTGAGTCTTGAGACTTGGCATATGGATGCTTGACAATGTTTATGGGCATATGGGACTTGATTGGACCCTTGGAAACCTCATTTTCTTTTCCAGAACCAAAACCCTAATTTTGACTGTGTTAGGAGGCAATTGGACTGTGCAACCTTTGAGTGATTTTGAATCATCTGAAGACTGATCTTGGCCAATCTTGAAGAATACGGGAGGGAAAATTTTGGGGTACAACACATCCCATAGATGAGAAGGGCCAACACCTCTTCAAAGGCTTGTAAATCCAAAGTATCCCAAAAATAGTGAGCTTTCTCAAACAAAGACATGGCTAGAAACCCTTTGACACCGCTTCTTGTTTCCCAATTTTCCACAATGTCGGACCGTTGTAAATACAGAGCTTGAGCAATCTCATCGGGTTTTGGGTCTCTTTCCATAATGTTGAAGGGTGATTGATTGAGAGTAGTAACTCCCAATAAATGAGAAAACTCTTCCATGGTAGGCACCAACTGGTAATCGGGAAATATAAAGCAATAGTGTAAAGGGTCAAAGAACTAAAAGAGAACTTTCACCATGTCTTCATCAGGGCTTGAGGTGACCAAATTGAGGAGTCGATGATAACGAGAAAACGTATCATATAATTACTACGCTTTTTACCGACTTTATATTACATTAAGTCATCTAACCCCCGATTATTCCGAGTTTATTTGTCTTTTTTACAGGTATAACATTTGTCAACTCAAACCAATGGAAAAGGACAACATGAAGAAGGCTAGACAATAGACAAAGAGAAATAGAACTAAAAATACAAAGTTTGGATTTTTGCACCTGTGACGACCGTCACGCCTCCCCAACTAGAAATAACGCTCGTAACACATTGTTGACGAGCGTAATACGCTATTTAAGCGCATTACGACCGTCACCCACCTGTGACGACCGTCACGCGCGTAAAGAGGAACATTATGCTTTGGTGGAGACGTGGGCAACGTGTGGCAGAATCCTTCTCCAATATTTCCTCCACTCAGTAACCATGCATCCTATTTTCACGCCACTCAAGCCTCTTCTCAAGACACTTTCAACTACTATTTCCTCTGCTATATATATGTGTGGTAGTGCAAAGCTGCAGGGGTCGAAGAATTTTCTACAAACCAAATTTCTATTTTTCTGCATTATTTCTATTTCCTTGTTTTTGAGCTTTTTCTATATTCCTGTAATTTTCATTCCAAGTTTTAGTTTTTAGTTTTAAGTGTTAATTCTTCCTTCAAGAATTAACACGAATTATTTACTGCAATCAAGCTCAAGGATTATTGTAATACTTCAAGATTACCATAGCAACTTTGATTCCAGGTTTTTATTGCAATTAATATTTATTCAGTTTTTATATTATGCCAATTGTTGTTATGAATTATATTTTGAATTGTATTGCTTTCAAGTTAATTATGTCCGGCTAAATTATTAATACCGGTATGTGACCCGTAAGAACTAAAGGAATTCAGTGATACCTTGGCCAAAAATGTTTATAAAACAATTTCTGGTTTCCAATTTCCAAGATTAATTTAACTAACCTTGTCACGAGAGTGAGAGGTTAATTAACACGATTTTGCCACGAGAGTGGGAAATTAATTAAGGCAAGAACCTGCATGCGAGAGCTGGGGTTCAACCCAGATAGTGGTAACGAAACATTAATTTTTAAATACACGAGAGTGTTTTAATAAATTAATTAAATTCAAATTGTTTTCAAAAAGTGTTATTAAATTTAAAGTGCATCCACTAGGTTTAGTAGCATAACTTATTTCATGAACACGAGAGTGTATGTCTCAGGTTTTTAAACAATTAGCTTTTACCGAAATACTTTATAGGCCAAGCGATTCACCGAATTCCCGGAGTCCGATTATCACATACCGGTATAACTAGCACTATTATTTTTAATTAAACTGTTTCCCCCAAAAATTGAATATTCATCGCTTAGTTAGACAAACTGTAGCATTAGATCGTATGCGATTGATCCTCAGTCTCTGTGGGTTCGATAATCTTTTAAAACTAGAACGACTGAACTGTATACTTGCAGTTAGTATCCCGACAGACTTGAAGTGGTGAAAAACACAAGAAGGGGGGGTTGAATTGTAAAACTGAAATCTAATGCAATGAACAAGATATTTTTATCCTGGTTCGTTTGATCTCAAACTACTCCAGTCCACCCGTCAAGGTGATTTCGCCTCTCTCCAACGAGGTCTTAATCCACTATATTCAACTGAATATTACAGACTGCTTTAACAACTGCTAAAGCCTTCTTGATCCAAACCACAACCCGGTTTGTCAAGGAAACACTTTCTTACAAAGAGATAAAACTAAGTGTGTGAATGTTTTCTACAAAAACTGTATCACAACTGTGATGTATACACAACTTAAAGCTTAGAAACTAGATTGCTAAACAATGATAGAATATCAGAATGTGTAGTGTTTAGCAAAACTGAGAGAAGGAAGATTTTAGATCAGCTTTTGTGCGTGTAGAGATTTTGAGAGCATTAGCCAATTCAATCTTCAAAGTCTTGTTTATATAGCACTGAGATGTTGAACGTTGGATGCAATATTCTTGATTCAATGCTATTAACAAACTTTCCTTATCGAGCAGATCTTGTCTGGAATGAGGCCGTTGGTATTAATTTGCTTTCAATGCATAGTATCGTTGCTTACTTAATGCAAGTTCTGGCTTGGCTCATTCTGACTCTGCTTAGCTGCTGATGAACTGTTGTGTTTCTATATCAGAGTGTTTGAGCGCAGTCTTGTTCATCAGGCTTCAGCATATACGTGAGTTGATCATCTGATTCTGACATTCTGATATGGCAACTTCTGATGCTGATGTCTGAAACCAAATTCTGATGCTGAATAGGTGTGATCTTGCTTATATCAATCAGGGTATCTGCAAATCAGAACATAGTAATTTTAGGCAGCAGATAGTTCATACAAGAATCTTATACATAATATATCTTTTCACTTTGTTATCATCAAAACTTAAATATAGGGTAGTAGATTTAAACTTTGTTCTAACAATCTCCCCCTTTTTGATGATGACAAAAACTAGATATTTTTAAATGAAAATAACGTGAAAAGGTATCAGAAAGATGCATCAGAGTAAGAGGTAAAAAGATATCAGAGTTGAGAGATACTCCCCCTGAGTTTATTACTTCCCTTTGATTACAGGTGTTCTTCAGGATCAGATCTTTTTTCCTTTCTTTGAACATCAGAGTATCAGAGTCTTTGACTATCAGAAGCTTTAGATCAGCATGTCAGAGCAGAGCTTCAGATCTTTTCTTGTCAGAGCTTTGCTTTGGATCAGAGTATCAGAGCGGATCAGAGCTTCATAGTGATCAGAGCTTCTAGTCTTCAGAGTGTCCAGGAGCTTCCTTGTACCTGTAGACTTTAAGCAAAACAGAAAAAACATTTCAAGTAATAGAGTTAGAATGTTTGAGAATTTCTGTCTAGTTAGCCGTTATTGTTTAAAATATCATTCTTGTTCTCCCCCTTTTTGTCAGCAATCAAAAAGTGTAAGTGATGTGCTAAAACAATTAAGATCAGAAAAACTTGTCATATTGAAAGGTTCAGAATCAAAACATGAAAATAGTACAAAACATATTCGAACAGTACATCAGAAAATCAAAGAAAACATGAAAAAGACATGAATGAAAAAAGACTAAGGTTGAGGAGGCAAGCGTGTGAACAGGTTCTCCAGCATGGCTTTGATCTGATCAGCAGTCTCATTCTGCTTGTGCACCATGCTGACAACAGTGTCAATCTTGCTATCCTGCACATCCATTCTTTCTTTCATCTTCTGGTCGTTTTCATCCATCCTCTGTTGCAGACGCATGTCATTCAGCTTTAGTTCTTCCAGAGTCTGCCTGTCCAAGGCAGCTTGAGAAGCATCAGAAGCAGGAAGCTTCTGAGAGCTTTCAGCAACATCTTCTGCTTGACTTTCTTCAGCTTGAATGGTCTTGTCTTCTTCTGGTTGCACCTTTGACGCTAGCTGTTTCTCAGACCAAGGTTCACTATCCAGAGGGAGCACGTATTCTTTCAGAAGCTGACTTCCAACTTCATTCAGAAGCTTGCTGAAATTCTGTTGTGCCTGCTCATAGTTGATATCCTGCAACTTGAGGGCTTCAGCACGTACCCAAAGTCTGAATTGTGACCAGAGCTGATCAGAAGCAGCTGGGTCAATCATTCCAGGACAGACTTGCTTCAAAGAAGCAATCCATTGCTGCACACCTGTTTCAAAATTCATAATACCAGAGCCAACATCTGGTTGTTTCGGTTTAGGGATTGCTATTTTATGTTTCATATCAGCAAGACGGTCAAGACTGGTTAAGTCTATGAAGGTCCTGCTGGGATTTTCGGAGGTTTTCTTGGCAGCAGTTTGTTTTGGAGAGGGAGTTTCAGAATCAGAAATTATGATTGGACTGGGTGGTGTTTTGGGAGTATTTGGTGGTGTAGATTCTGATGAGGATGGCAATTGTGCCAAGGTGATTGTTGTTCCACCTGGCAGCTGGATTGCCAAAGGTGATGGTTGAGGTGAATGAGGTTCAGATGGTTGAGGAGAAGGAGTTTCAGAGTGATGAAACTCTGGTTGAGGTGATGGTGGATTAATTTCTGGTTGAGGAGAGGTTGTTGGAATTTCTGATTGTTCAGGGATAAGGGGTTCTTCAGGAATTGGTGAGAGTGGTTGTTGTTGTTGTTCTGGTTCTTCAGCAGATTGCTGTTGTTCTGGTTGTGGAGGAGGGACAATTTGTGGTTCAGAGTTTGGTTGATCAGAAGTTTGTTGATCAATGTCAGACAACACTTTGTCAATCGCTGATGTTGTTGAGATTGTTGGTTTGGGATGTTTGGTTCTGGGTCTTCTGAGTTTTAATGCCTCAGAAGGGTCCTCTTCTGGTACAGTTTCATCTATGGTAGGGATGGGAATTGAGATTCTATGAGAGGTTTGAGGAGGAATAGATGCTGGAATAGTAGAAGAATTTAAAACAGAAGCAGAAGATAAATTACCTCTTTTCTTGGGTGTCTGCTGGGATGATCCTTCTGAAGGTGCCTTCCTCTTCTTCGTCTTCTTCAGAGTCACTTCTTGCTGAGGTTGATGCAGAGCTTTGATAATCAGATTTGGATCTGTACCATCTGCCTTGCACGCATCCAAGTATCTGAGAACCACCTCTGGTTTGGATTCTATTTCAGAGAATAAAGGAAAGTCACTCAGAGGAACTCTTCTACTGGTGATATCATCAATAGGAGTAGCTCTGGGTTCCTTCTGGATATTCTCTATCAACTTCATCTTCTTCAAGTTCTTTGCGTTCAGAGGTTTCCCAACTGTTGGTTCAATAGTGCTTAGCTCTTGAGCTTCTATCAGATGCTCTATCAGCCTATTCTCTGTCAGAATATCTGATATCAACCTTCCAAAGGGTATCCAATCCCTCTTGGTTCTTTCTTCTTCCCTGGTTTCCTTCACACTTGTTCTGAGGTGGTTGAACAGAAAATGAGCCAGATTGATTTTTACCTTCTGATCAATAAAGTAGATCAGAAACTGCTGATCCACATTTATGTAATCAGGTGAACTGGTTGGTTTCCTATGGTTGAAGCACCCCAGAATTATCTTAGCCCAAACTCTGTAATGATCCTTCAGATCTTTGATCTTGCTGCTGGGCACCCCATGAGTGAAAATCCTTGCAGCTATCACACCCACATCAGCACATCTTTCAGCCATGTCCACACAACGGACGCCACCGCCACTGTAACCGATTAGCCTTGCAATGTGATCCTCAGTGATCACAATCTTCTTCCCCATAACAAAGGAGGTGACTAGATGTGTTGAAGCCTTGGCGTGAATCCAGAATTCCTTGACTAACATAGGGAATGTTGGTCCAACCAACCTGTCAAAATACCTTTCCCACTTCTGTGCCCTAACTTCTTCAGTTAGGTCAAAACCGTTCTCCTTCAAGCTTCCAAAATCAATGATTAATTTAGAAAGCACTTCAAGATTCTTCACAGGAGTGAGGAGTGTTCTGAATGGCACTTGATATTGCTCAGATGATGCTTTCTTCTGAGGACCTGCAGAAGCACTGCTGGAGGTTGCCATGTTCACACTAAAAAGGTTTTGAGAAGAAACTGAGGAAAAAAAGGTTTTGCAAGAGATGAACACAGAAATATGCAGAGAATGCTTGAGTATTAGTGAGAAAACGTAAAGAATGAGAATGAGAGATAAATGTGTTTAAATAGAGTTTCAAAATATTTTGGAAAGATAAACGTTTTTAAGAAAGAGAAAAATCATGATTGCATTTTAAAAGCATGATTACTTTTCATTAAATGCTTGCTGATTTTGGGGGATTTGAGAAAGATACTTAAAAACGGTTACCAGACATGTGTCTCAATGCACCCAATCAGCGCTTTGCCTTCTCAGAAGCGTGCACGCGTTCTGCTTCAGAGATATGCTGATGATTGGATGACACTTGTTTGATGTAGTGATCAGCACGTCTGTTTTTGAGCTTAGACTCTCAGATCTTTAGACTTGCATCTGATACAATCTGCATGTTCTATCTTTCTGAAAGAAGTTTGATCAGAAGTTCACAGTAAAACAATTACATTCTGAAGGTAGATATATGGAATTAAAACATTTTCACTCTGGACAGACTTTCATGCTGAGATGTTTCAGAATGAAATTAAACCTATCTTCTAAAAGGGGTTTAGTAAAGATATCAGCCCATTGATGGTCTGTATCTATAAATTTTAAGTTCAAAAATACATTTCTGAATATAGTCCCTAATGAAGTGATGTTTTATTTCTATATGCTTAGCTCTAGAATGTAAAATGGGATTCTTACTTAAGCAAATAGCAGAAGTATTATCACAGAGTATAGGAATGTTACTCTCAAAAATCTGAAAATCTTCAAGCTGACTTTTCATCCAGAGCATTTGTGTGCTACATCCTACTGCTGCTATGTACTCAGCTTCTGCTGTTGATAGTGCAATTGTTGATTGCCTTTTGCTGGACCAAGAGATCAGATTTTCTCCCAGGAACTGGCAGCTTCCAGAAGTACTTTTTCGTTCTACTCTGTCTCCAGCAAAATCAGCATCGCAATAGCCTACTAAGCTGTAATCACTAGATTTTCTATAAAACAAACCCAGATTAGTAGTACCTTTCAGATACTTGAAAATTCGCTTAACAGCTGTTAAGTGAGATTATCTAGGATCTGATTGGAATCTAGCACATATACAAACACTGAATAATATGTCAGGTCTTGAAGCAGTCAGATAGAGGAGAGAACCAATCATACCTCTGTAGACTTTCTGTTCTACATTTTTGCTTACCTCTTCTCTTTCCAGAATGCACGTGGGATGCATTGGAATCTTTGATGGCTTACATTCTGAGAGGTCAAATTTCTTCAGAAGATCTCTGATGTATTTGCTCTGATGAATGTAAGTTCCCTCTGGAGTTTGATTAATCTGAATTCCTAGAAAGAATTTCAGTTCCCCCATGAGGCTCATCTCAAATTCTGCCTGCATACACTTAGCAAATTTTCTTCCAAGAGAAGGATTAGTAGAACCAAAAATAATATCATCAACATAAATTTGACAGACTAAGATGTCATTCTTAACTGATTTACAGAATAGAGTAGTGTCCACTTTCCCTCTGGTGAATTCATTTTCTAACAGAAAGTTACTTAGCCTTTCATACCAAGCTCTGGGAGCTTGTTTCAGACCATACAGTGACTTCTTTAGTTTGAAAACATGTTCTGGATGTTTTGTATTTTCAAAACCAGGGGGGTTGGTGTACATAAACTTCTTCTTCTATATAACCATTTAAGAATGCACTTTTGACATCCATCTGATACAGAGTGATGCCTCTATTAACAGCAAATGAAATTAAAAGTCTGATAGATTCTAACCTGGCGACTGGGGAAAAGGTTTCTGTATAGTCTATCCCCTCTTGCTGACTATAACCTTGTGCAACCAGTCGTGCCTTGTTTCTGATGACTTCACCTTGTTCATTTAGCTTGTTTCTGAACACCCATCTTGTTCCAATGACGTTGAATCCTTTTGGTCTAGGAACGAGATCCCATACGTCGTTTCCGGTGAATTGATTCAGCTCTTCTTGCATTGCCAGAATCCAGTCATTATCCAAAAGTGCTTCATCAATAGAAGAAGGTTCAATCAGAGACACAAGTCCCATAAGAGTTTCTTCAGAGTTTCTGAAGCTTGCTCTTGTTCTGATTGGATCTTCCTTTCTTCCTAAGATAGTCTCTTCTGGGTGATCCAAGCTGCTTCTGGGTAATCTCTTCTGAGGTTGATCAGCAGCTGTTGTAGGATTGCTAGCAGTGCTCCTTTCAGACGTTGAAGGAATGTCTATGTTGAGAGCTTCTGATGACTTGTCTTCAGAACCTATAAATTCAATTTCTATACCTGCAAAAACTTCATTCTGCTTTGACTTTTCAGAGTCAAGCTTATCATCAAAACGAACACTGAATGATTCTTCCACAATCTGTGTTTCTGTATTGTATACTCTGTACCCTCTTGAGCGTTCAGAGTATCCTAACATAATACACTTCTGTGCTTTAGAGTCAAACTTGTTCAGATAATTCTTTGTATTTAATATAAAGCAAGTACATCCAAATGGATGAAAATATGAAATGTTGGGCTTTCTGTTCTTCCACAATTCATATGGAGTCTTTTCCAGAATAGGTCTTATTGAGATTCTATTCTGAATGTAGCACGCTGTGTTTATTGCTTCTGCCCAGAAGGTCTTAGCAACGTTTGTCTCATTGATCATGGTTCTGGCCATTTCTTGCAATGTTCTGTTCTTTCGTTCTACAACTCCATTTTGTTGGGGAGTTCTAGGACAAGAGAAATCATGCAGAATGCCTCTGTCATTAAAGAATGACTCAAAATCTTTGTTTTCAAATTCTCCACCATGATCACTTCTGACTTTAACGATTCTAAGATCCTTTTCATTCTGAACTTGGTTACAGAAGGTAACAAACACAGAGTGTGACTCGTCCTTGTGTCTTAAGAACTTTACCCATGTCCATCTGCTATAGTCATCTACGATTACTAACCCATACTTCTTGCCACTGACTGAAGCAGTTTTAATTGGTCCAAATAAGTCAATGTGCAGAAGTTCTAATGGCTTAGAGGTAGAAACAACATTTTTGGATTTAAAAGAAGGTTTTGCAAATTTGCCTTTCTGACATGCTTCACACAGAGCATCTGAATTGAACTTCAAATTAGGAAGTCCTCTGACCAGATTGAGTTTGTTAATCTGAGATATTCTTCTCATACTAACATGCCTCAATCTTCTGTGCCAGATCCACTGCTCGTTGTTAACAGACAGAAGGCATTTTACATTCTGATTTTTTAGTTCAGAAAGTTTGATTTTGTAAATGTTGTTTTTCCTCTTACCATTAAACAGGATAGTCCCATCTTTCTGACTAACAGCTTTACATGATTTTTGATTAAAGATTATATCATAACCGTTATCACTTAATTGACTTATGGATAACAGATTATGCATCAATCCATCTACTAGCAGAACATTATTAATAGAGGGAAGATTTCCATTACCTACAGTTCCAGAGCCAATTATTTTTCCCCTCCGATTGCCTCCAAAGCCAACGTGGCCTCCAGGCTTAAGTTCCAGGCTTTGGAACATATGCCTTCTTCCCGTCATGTGTCGTGAGCAGCCAGAGTCCAGGTACCATGACTGGTGTTTCTGACTTGCTGCTAAAGATATCTGCAACATGTATTATTTTATCCTTAGGTACCCAGATTTTCTTGGGTCCTGATTTGTTAGTTTTACCAAAACTCTGGTTGAATTTTGGTTTCACAGAGTGCTTACTGCTAGTGTATTTAATATCATGTGTGTGACCATATACAAAATGTGAATTCAGAGGAGTGTGTTTAATGGTTAAGTCCATGACATTCTTTGGTGTAGGAACCTTACCTTGGTATCCTATTCCTTTCCTGCTGTTTCTGCTAACTCCATAGATCATTGAAGCCATTTTGCTTCTATCTATGCTTTTAGCTAGGAACTTCTGGAAACTGTGATCATACTCCTTGATGATCTCATCAGCGTTGCTGGGAGTTTCAGAAATTGGTTCCTTCTGAGAGTTTTGTAAAGTGTTTTCTAATTTTGAAATCTTATTTCTCAGCTCAGAATTTTCCAATTTGAGACTCTCAGTCTTATTAGAGTCAGATTCAAGATTCCTTTTCAGGTCTCTGAATTTAGCTCTAATTTGCTGATAACGTTCCAGAATCTCATTAAGGCTTTCAGCAAGTTCAGCCTTTGTAAAGTTAACAGCAAAGTTAGGAAATACCTCTTCAGTATCTGATTCTGAGTCTGATTCAGAAGCTTCACTATCTTCTGAGATGTTAGCCATGAGAGCTATGTTTGCCCTCTCATCATCTGATTCTGAGTCAGCTTCAGACGAGTCAGAGTCATCCCATGTAGCCATGAGACTTTTCTTCTTCTCTCTTCCAAACTTCTTTTTGGGCTTTTCCCTCTGAAGCTTTGGGAAGTCACTCTTATAGTGTCCTTGCTCATTGCACTCATAGCAGATGATGTCCTTGGTGTTTGGCTTTTTGCTACTGGAGGAGCCTTCAGATCTTCTGTATCCAGAGGAAGAATCTGTCCTTCTGTATCTGGAAGAAGACTCGTTCTGATCAGATCTTCTGGGATTCCTGAACTTCCTTTGTCTTTGCTTCCACAGTTAATTTACTCTTCTGGAAAGGAGAGAGAGTTCGTCTTCTTCTGATGAGGATCCATCAGATGTTTCTTCAACTGCCTGCAAAACTTTAGACTCAAATTTTTTGTTAGATTTTAATGCTAAAGGCTTACCTTGCTTCTGAGGCTAATCAGCTTCTAGCTCTATCTCATGACTTCTGAGGGAGCTGATAAGTTCCTCCAGAGTGATTTTGTTGAGATCTTTAGCTAGCTTCAGAGCTGTAACCATTGGTCTCCACTGCTTGGGTAAACTTCTGATGATTTTCTTGACATGGTCAGCAGTAGAGTATCCTTTGTCCAGAACTTTGAGGCCAGCTACCAGAATCTGGAATCTAGAGAACATGGTTTCAATGGATTCAGATTCTTCCATTTTGAACGCCTCATACTTCTGAATGAGCGCCAGAGCTTTTGTTTCTTTGACCTGAACGTTGCCCTCATGCGTCATTCTGAGTGAGTCAAAAATATTCTTTGCTGTGTCTCTGTTGGAGATCTTTTCATACTCAGTATAGGAGATGGCGCTGAGGAGGATGGTTCTGGCCTTGTGGTGATTCTTTAAGTCACGCTTTTATTGATCAGACATTGTTTTTCTATCAATCTTCTGACCGCTTGCATTCACAGGGTGCGTGTATCCATCTGTCACCATATCCCACAGATCAGCATCATGTGCCAGAAAGAAGCTTTCAATTCTGTCTTTCCAGTAATCAAAGTTTTCTCCATGAAAGACTGGAGGTTTGCCGCTGAATCTGTCTCTGTCCTCATTGTTGTCATTGCTGATGTGAGAATTGTTTCCTGCCGTTGTGTTTTTCTGACGCTGGATCTTGTACTGACACGGTTAAGTGTTTTAGCTCAGAACCAGGCGCTCTGATGCCAATTGAAGTGGTGAAAAACACAAGAATGGGGGGTTGAATTTTAAAACTGAAATCTAATGCAATGAACAAGATATTTTTATCCTGGTTCGTTTGATCTCAAACTACTCCAGTCCACCCGTCAAGGTGATTTCGCCTCTCTCCAACGAGGTCTTAATCCACTATATTCAACTGAATATTACAGACTGCTTTAACAACTGCTAAAGCCTTCTTGATCTAAACCACAACCCGGTTTGTCAAGGAAACACTTTCTTACAAAGAGATAAAACTAAGTGTGTGAATGTTTTCTACAAAAACTGTATCACAACTGTGATGTATACACAACTTAAAGCTTAGAAACTAGATTGCTAAACAATGATAGAATATCATAATGTGTAGTGTTTAGCAAAACTGAGAGAAGGAAGATTTTAGATCAGCTTTTGTGCGTGTAGAGATTTTGAGAGCATTAGCCAATTCAATCTTCAAAGTCTTGTTTATATAGCACTGAGATGTTGAACGTTGGATGCAATATTCTTGATTCAATGCTATTAACAAACTTTCCTTATCGAGCAGATCTTGTCTGGAATGAGGCCGTTGGTATTAAGTTGCTTTCAATGCATAGTACCGTTGCTTACTTAATGCAAGTTATGGCTTGGCTCATTCTGACTCTGCTTAGCTGCTGATGAACTGTTGTGTTTCTATATCAGAGTGTTTGAGCGCAGTCTTGTTCATCAGGCTTCAGCATATACGTGAGTTGATCATCTGATTCTGACATTCTGATATGGCAACTTCTGATGCTGATGTCTGAAACCAAATTCTGATGCTGAATAGGTGTGATCTTGCTTATATCAATTAGGGTATCTGCAAATCAGAACATAGTAATTTTAGGTAGCAGATAGTTCATACAAGAATCTTATACATAATATATCTTTTCACTTTGTTATCATCAAAACTTAAATATAGGGTAGTAGATTCAAACTTTGTTCTAACAAGACTCATAAAGTCCCGATCAGTCGACCATTTCTTTTGGTGAATGGAGAATTGTCGGAAACCCTTGATGCCAACTCTTTGAGTTTAGGAGTCACTCTTATGAGGTTGACTTGGATAATATTTCTGTGAGTGGGAGCCATGTGCTACAAAACAGACACAAAGATAAGTTCTAAAAATCCTTGAAATGGTTAGTGTGATATGCCATGTTATGATGTCATGATGTTATGTGCAAACAAATATATACAAGCATACAAACAGATCCTTGGGTTTTAGGCTTGCATGAGTTCCATAGGTAAGTACCCTCTTGAAGTATAGTTGGTTCAACCTGTCCTAGAAAGTAATCGGGTTCTAGGGAATCTCAATATCATTGATCTTTCTTAACCAGGCATTGTTTCAGCGCAAGCCTCTTTATTAGCGACCGAAATATCCCGAAAGTCCGATATCAATGAGCGTAGTATCGAGTATTAAGAAAAATCCTCCAACACCATCTAAAAGGGAGGTTGTAGAAGAGGTAGAAAAGGGAGCACCTATTGTTATGCCTCACCCTTATACCCCACCGTTTCCTTTCTCGAAAATTTTTATGGAAGCTCAGATAGACTCCAAATCTAAAACGTATGTGGAGGTATTGGAAAATATCCACACTAATGCACCCTTGTTGGAAGTCTTGCATAAAAAGAGAAAATTAGAGGACCTTGAAACTAGGGATATAATTACTGTTAAGAAGGTAAGGTTAACCTTTGAGGTGGTGGATGAAATCACTAAGCCCAAACTTGAAAAGTTGATACTTAGGATAGATCCAGAACCACCACCACAAGTTCAGAAGAATGAACCACCCCACAGAAGAAAGAAAAGAAAAGGTGAGGGATATGTGAGATGGCTTGATAAGTGGCCATGGAAAATGACAACTACTAAAAGTTCAACCGAGGAGTCATCCTCGAGAGAACCACCATGAGTGCTTGCACTCCTGTTCGTCAGGCTTATGACGTTAAACAAAGTGTTGCGTGGGAGGCGACCCATCTGTTTGTTTCTGTTTGTTTTTGTCTTTAACTTTCTATTCCGTTTCTATATTCGTTTTCTTTTAAAGCATTATTTTCATTATTTTCTTTTTCATCTTTTCTAAAAAAAATTTTATACAACTGCTGCTGATTTTCAATCAACTTTACAGGTTTTCTGAAAAAGTCTTTTTCTATCCTACCTTCTCCCCTGATTTGCTTTCCCCCTTTGCTATTTTCTATGGAAACCACTTTTAGAGGCAGGAACCAAATGAGGAGGTTTGAGGAATTATCACACAGAAATATTGGTATGACCTTATATTATGATGAACCACCAATGGACACTTTAGGCATTAAGGATAGTGTCCATTATTTGTTTAGCCAGTTGGGGTGGAAAAAGCCCACATTAAATCTAGGTTTGTTACATATCGCGAGCTCACCCTTGAGTTTCTGAGCTCTTTAGTTCATATACCCGAGCGCGGTTTCGGAACTAGAAAGGGATTTATAGCCTTCGGGTTGTTTGGTATTGAATTTGCTTATACCCATAAAGAATTAGCCAACCTTCTAGGATTCCCTTGTGGACCTTTTGCATTTTCTACCACCCAGGCAGAGTTAATGGATTTTGAGCTAGACTACTTTTGGGGGACTTAAACCGGGAACTACCACCCTGAGCAGGATAGCATGGATAATAATGAAATACACAACCCTGCTATCCGCTATTTCCATAAGATTCTAGCACATACCATTTTCGGAAAAGAACAGAATCGCACTGCCGTATCTAAAGATGAGATATTTTTGCTGCAGTGCATGACCCAGGGCCGACCTGTAAATGCAGTGCCATTCCTGATGCAAACATTTACCCGCATTGCTGAGAACCCTAGCGAGCCAATCATCATAGGAGGCCTTGTTACCATGATTGCTAACACCCTCGGACTTAGATACCAGCTACATAGGTGCACACAATTTGTTTCAATCCGCCCTATAAACATTGATTTTTATTTCCACCTACGAATAATAGGTAACCTAGGTCCTGCACCCTTCGATTACTTGATAAGGGACGAAGTAGTCACGGTATTTACACTTCCTAACCATGCAAAAACAAGTGCCCAAAATCGCGACAATTGGCTGTAGGAGCTTAACCCTCCCGACCACCCTTCGACACCCGAGACACCCCAATCCTACCAAGTTTATGATACCACAATGTCTGATCAGAGTGACCCCGAGACCCCTCCTGGTTACCATGATGGTAACAACATCGTAGAGGAAGTTGATGCCCCTGCAATAACAAAAGGGGAATATGCTGAAAATTTTAATAAAATCTTTTCTACGCTGGATGTTTATCAGACGGACATCAATGGAATTAAGAACGAGTTGAAGGGTATGCGTATGGACGTGATAAGCTTAACTGATATAACTGTGGAATAGTTTTATCACATACATGCAGCTTTCGAAGACTTGAAGACGCGACTGGGATGAAGCAGCAGAAATAACACTTATTTTTACCTCGTGTTTTATGTTTCTAGGCAGTTTATGATTTCATTTTAAACAAGTCTACTTTTTACAGTTTTTAAATGAGCGCAACGCTTGAAAGAAGACAGCAGGAGCAATATGAGTATCTGTGTGCTCAAAACGCTCAGATCTTGACTGGGCAGCACAACATGAATGAGAGGTTAGATGAGGCCCTGTCAAAGCTTAATTCCTTAAGGATGGACGTCAGCACCCTTGGTTTCCAAGATATTGACACAGAAGTCACTCCTACCAGACGCTCTCGCACCAGGAGTAGAGAACGTGGTCACTAGTAGTTTTTCTTTATTTTCTATGTAGTTTACTTTTTTTCCTGTTTCATTTCCTTTCTGTTTGTTTTTGTAATCGTACTTCCCCGCCTATATACCGCAACATTGAGGACAATGTCAGATTTAGTGTGGGAGAGGTACCTTTCCATCTTTTATAAACTAGTAAATTTTTACGACATGTCTCGATTCAAATTCTTCGCTTTATTTAGCCATACCAAATTTTTTTTATCTTCGCATTAGCCCGACATACCTATTTTAACGAAATCCCAGTTGAGGAAGCCGAAAACGACATAACAAGATTGATATGGTTATGACACCGTAGACTTCCTATTTACGCGATCCGTTTCAATAACCATTATACCGACATCTAGAGTTTTTAGTTCTATAGTAACCCCTAGTAGTTTATACTAGCAGTCAGCACCGTCTTGACACAAACCACGTGGAGAATCGATGAATATAAGTGTTTGACGCCTGATTCTAAAAATATCCTTCCTACCTCGCTGCTAAAAGAAAAGAAATTTTGTGCACCAAAATATACTGTCACATATAAGAGCTGAGTAAATAATGAAGGAATCCAGTGTTGGTTGGTTCAGAGGTATCTGGTTCTGAACTCGGTAGGGCGTGCTATGGCCCGATCCCCCAGAACCTCCAACTTGAATAACATATGTAGGGTTGCCACATTCATGTACCAGACCCCGTGCTAAAAGGATTAAAGTCACTAACCGGTTACTCCACTACGTGCGTGCTAAGACAAAGGGCTTAATGTGATTGCGCCAGAACGAAACCGGGTGAAATAGATACGAGGAACTCCGGGCAGAATTATAACGGAACTGTTGGATAGCTCGTTTTAAATGGAAGCCTACGACTAAGCTTATTGCTTGTGTCATTAGCGTATCTTTAGTGTTTCAGTCAAGTATTGGCCGAACCGATGAGGATTTCCCGAAATTGCTTTAAAAATCCAAGGTATGTCATGCATATGTGCTTGACAAAACTTGTCTGACCTTTTGAATGACTATTTGCTTGAGGACAAGCAAAGGTTTAAGTATGGGGGAATTTTATAACGAGAAAACATATCATATAATTACTACGCTTTTTACCGATTTTATATTAAATTAAGTCATCTAACCCCCGATTATTCCGATTTTATTTGTCTTTTTTACAGGTATAACATTTGTCAACTCAAACCAATGGAAAAGGACAACATGAAGAAGGCTAGACAATAGACAAAGAGAAATAGAACTAAAAATACAAAGTTTGGATTTTTGCACCTGTGACGACCGTCACACCCTGTGACGACCGTCACGCCTCCCCAACTAGAAATAACGCTCGTAACACATTGTTGACGAGCGTAATACACTATTTAAGCGCATTACGACCGTCACCCACCTGTGACGACCGTCACGCGCGTAAAGAGGAACATTATGCTTTGGTGGAGACGTGGGCAACGTGTGGCAGAATCCTTCTCCAATATTTCCTCCACTCAGTAACCATGCATCCTATTTTCACGCCACTCAAGCCTCTTCTCAAGACACTTTCAACTACTATTTCCTCTGCTATATATATGTGTGGTAGTGCAAAGCTGCAGGGGTCGAAGAATTTTCTACAGACCAAATTTCTATTTTTCTGCATTATTTCTATTTCCTTGTTTTTGAGCTTTTTCTATATTCCTGTAATTTTCATTCCAAGTTTTAGTTTTTAGTTTTAAGTGTTAATTCTTCCTTCAAGAATTAACACGAATTATTTACTGCAATCAAGCTCAAGGATTATTGTAATACTTCAAGATTACCATAGCAACTTTGATTCCAGGTTTTTATTGCAATTAATATTTATTCAGTTTTTATATTATGCCAATTGTTGTTATGAATTATATTTTGAATTGTATTGCTTTCAAGTTAATTATGTCCGGCTAAATTATTAATACCGGTATGTGACCCGTAAGAACTAAAGGAATTCAGTGATACCTTGGCCAAAAATGTTTATAAAACAATTTCTGGTTTCCAATTTCCAAGATTAATTTAACTAACCTTGTCACGAGAGTGAGAGGTTAATTAACACGATTTTGCCACGAGAGTGGGAAATTAATTAAGGCAAGAACCTGCATGCGAGAGCTGGGGTTCAACCCAGATAGTGGTAACGAAACATTAATTTTTAAATACACGAGAGTGTTTTAATAAATTAATTAAATTCAAATTGTTTTCAAAAAGTGTTATTAAATTTAAAGTGCATCCACTAGGTTTAGTATCATAACTTATTTCATGAACACGAGAGTATATGTCTCAGGTTTTTAAACAATTAGCTTTTACCGAAATACTTTATAGGCCAAGCGATTCACCGAATTCCCGGAGTCCGATTATCACATACCGGTATAACTAGCACTATTATTTTTAATTAAACTGTTTCCCCCAAAAATTGAATATTCATCGCTTAGTTAGACAAACTGTAGCATTAGATCGTATGCGATTGATCCTCAGTCTCTGTGGGTTCGATAATCTTTTAAAACTAGAACGACTGAACTGTATACTTGCAGTTAGTATCCCGACAGACTCATAAAGTCCTGATCAGTCGACCATTTCTTTTGGTGAATGGAGAATTGTCGGGAACCCTTGATGCCAACTCTTTGAGTTTAGGAGTCACTCTTATGAGGTTGACTTGGATAATATTTCTGTGAGTGGGAGCCATGTGCTACAAAACAGACACAAAGATAAGTTCTAAAAATCCTTGAAATGGTTAGTGTGATATGCCATGTTATGATGTCATGATGTTATGTGCAAACAAATATATACAAGCACACAAACAGATCCTTGGGTTTTAGGCTTGCATGAGTTCCATAGGTAAGTACCCTCTTGAAGTATAGTTGGTTCAACCTGTCCTAGAAAGTAATCGGGTTCTAGGGAATCTCAATATCATTGATCTTTCTTCACCAGACATTGTTTCAGCGCAAGCCTCTTTATTAGCGACCGAAATATCCCGAAAGTCCGATCTCAATGAGCGTAGTATCGAGTATCAACCAACTTCAGACTATACCAAAGTCGGTTATCTCAATACTTCCTAATTGCCAAGTTTGTTCAATTAAAGTTTCTAAGGCAAGTCAGTGCTTCGTGACACCACACAATGGCCCCATATTCTCCTTGACTAAACTCAAGGGCTACTGGTGCCAACAAATGTGTCACACCAACGTAGCTATCGTTTCAATCGTGTCGGTATACCCTGCATAGTCCCCAAGATCTATTGCTACTTACCTAAAAGGTGCCCCAGATCCGGGTGTAGGATCTTTTAGTAACAGCCCAAACAAGCCCTTAAAGATAAAGCAAACAAAACACACAATATAAAGAAAATAAATAATGAACTAAACTCTAAGGTAACCCCACTTTTTATTGTCCTCAGCAGAGTCGTTAGTTCTGTGATACAGTGGCAGAACCGACTGTTATAATGGTTTTGCGTTTGTGTTTGCAAATGTTGTGGTAAGCAAGAGTATCCACCGACTTTTCTTTTATCTAACAAAGGAAAGGGTTAAAAGAATAGAAAAATACCTCTCGAGAGTTTTCTGAGTAAGGGGGGTAGATTATGGAAAGGGAAGGTGTTAGCACCCTTTCCATCTGTAGTTTTCTATGGGCTCTTAGATGCTTAGCTCGTTTTGAAAATACTTTGTGCGTTTTTGAAAATTATTTTTGAAATGCCAATATTAAGGCAATTTGCTTTATGATAACTCTTGTATCATTCTTTAAGAGTGTTGATAAAGTGTTTTGAAAATGTTTTTGGAAGTGTTTTGTATACGTGTAAAAAATTTGTTTTGAGCATAGCATCTAGGAACTATCTACTTTTACTCGAAAGGTTTTTCTTTTCCTCTTTTCCTTTAGACAGTGCTATCCTACAATTAGTTAATAGGTAGCCCTAGTCGTTGGATGTTTGAGGGACATTTTATAGTCACAAAGGCAACTGGGCAAGAAACCTTAGTAACTACCCTAGGGTTTTGAGATCATTTTTACCGAGGCAACATCGAGAGGGTCATCGAGAGACTTATGATCTTTTAAATCAGAGGGTAGCCATTAAATCTCTCACATTTCGAGAGTTATGACTATTTTTCGAAGGCAACCAAAGTGGGATACCCTAGAGGTGCGTGTGATACGGCGGAAGAACTGACTCGGGTCGTTTGCGTTTGATCGCAATTGTGCAGATAGCAAGAGTCGCCATCGACTTTTCTTTTATCCAAAAGGAAAGGTAAAAAAGCATAGGAAAGACCTTTCGAGATTATTTCTTGGATTCAGGGGGTAGATTATGAAAAGGGAAGGTGTTAGCACCCCTTTCATCCATGGTTTTCCATGGGCTCTTAGTTGCTTTCTATATCACTTGCTTTGTTTGAAAGTTATGCTTTTGTGTTGTGAGTTTTGAAAGTATTTTGAAAATGTCTTTGTAATGGTTCTCGTCTCTATAAGAATGCGTACAAAGTGTTGTTTGGAAAAATAGTTCAAAGAGGTGTTTGTGTAGTGTGTTTTTTGAAGGTGATTTTGAAAAGATGTTTTTGTAATGGTTCTCGTCTCTATAAGAACTCGTACAAAGTGTTTCCTCTTTTGAAAATGTTTCAAGATGAAGGTTTTGGTAAAAATGTTTTTGTCGTGAGCAAGCGAACAACTAGGAGTGAATCTACCTACTCGAAAGGTCTTAGATGTTCTTTTCTTCCTCCTTTAGATGTTGTTATCTTACCATTGATTTGGTAAGAAGCCCTATCGTTGGATGTGAAGGGACAGGCGCAGGACGTTTGTGCAGTCATAGAAGGAAACTTATGAGACGCTTTAGAAATTTTTCATAAGGGACTAGATCGTTTTACCTAAGGCAACATCGAGGGTCATCGAGGGACTACGATCTTTTTATTGGATGATCTTTGCTAAAGCGTCCCATATTCGAGGGACATGACTGTGTTTCCGAGGCAACGAGCGATATTACCCTAGGCGTGCGCGTGTAAAAAAGTGTGTTTTATTCAAGTTAAGTTGTATTTCAAATTAGGTTATCTAGCGATTGATTTTGAATCTTGCCATGCACACCTAATTACTATACAGTATAAGGAAAACAGTAAATTGTAGGAATTGAAATTCAACGTTATTACAAAGCTTTTGGGAATGGGGGTACAAATTTACAAATGGGGATGGATCAACGTAATTAAATGTCCAAATAGGCAAACAATACAACCAAATCGAATCGAGCAATTAATCGAAATTACCACAAGTTTATGAAGTAAAATTAACAAAATAAAGATAAGGAAATAAAATTCTTGTTTTTTTGTTTGAAAAAAAAGTTTGAAAAGAAAGATAGAAAAATCTATTCTATTAATTTGTTAAAGAAATTAAATCAAATGCATGCATTTTGTCTTTTATGGTTTTTGCTATTAAGAAAATAAATAAACAAATTAAGACTAAAATACAAAAAAAATTAATTATTAAAAATATTTACAAAGTTTTTCTTCCTAAATTAAATTAGAACTAAGAACTAAACTTAATTAAGAAAATTCATTAGCAAAATTCAAGATTTATTAAATTAATAGAAATAAGTAAATATTAAAACAAAACAAAAATGGAGGTGTGGTATTAAACTGAAATGAGGGTGAGTGAAGAGACAAAGGCGCTAAGCCTGGCAGGAGAGGTCCAAGAGTTTGTTTTTGTTGCATTTGTTCAGACTCTAAAAAAAACATTATGTTGGGCTCTAGAGACCGGTCTGGGTTGAGGCCCAAGAGAGGAATATGCAATGGAATTTGAAACAAACAAACCCTAATCATTTGGGAATGGCCGCGGCTGGCTTCATATCTTTCTCAGTTCATTATCTCTCTCTCTCTCTCTCTCTCTCTCTCTCTCTCTCTCTGTGTGTGTGTGTGTGTGTGTGTGTGTGTGTGTGTGTGTGTGTGTGTGTGAATCTCTTCATTTCCTCTTCACTGTTTCTCTCACCAATTCAACAACAATTTTCCAATCTTTTATTTTTCTCAATAATACTATCAATGTTCATCACATCCTCTTCAAACAGAGGCTAGACAAGTTGTTGCGACGGAAATAGCAATGGCAGGTTAGGGCTTTTGGAGGCATAGCAGGATACTACTCAGCATGGAGGGACAAGGCCGAAGGTAAGCGAGAAGAGATGTATGGATTCGGTGGAAGAAATTGTTGGATATGGAGGTGGGTTATAACAGGGTGAGGTTACGATGAGGTAGCTGACACAGTAGCGAATTGGAATCTGGTTCTAGTGATGAATGATTGTTGCTCGTTGAAGACAAAAAGAGAGATTAACGGCGGATATTGTTGCAGATCTAAAGGTTGGAGAAGAAGGTTGAGGTAAACAACAACATACCCTTCAATAATGATTTTTTTGTAACTTTTAAATTTCTAAGTGTCTATGTTCGATTTGTTCAGTTGAGCAACGCTTATGAAGATAATGCAAGCACAACACCTCAGCTTTAGGGAATACTAAATCAATATTAGTCTCCCTTTGAGCTTTTCATTGGTGTTATAATCATATTTAAAAAGATGGATTCTTGAAGCACACAACAGATAATGATATATATCAGGTAAAACAGGTCTTCAAACTTTTCATCTCACAGTAAAAACCTTATCCTGCTGAAATGAAATCTACTAATGAACTGATACAAAATGTAGGCCAAGTTGAAGTTCAAAGCTAAAATATTCAAAATGGTGGAGCTATATTACCTGAAAGAAATCCTAACTGCTTGATTTGAGTAAGTTCACTTCTTGTTCTTTATGCTTTCTTGATTATTTGCCATGGTGTTGAGTTATTGTTGAGTCATCTTTTCGATAAATGTTATTATATGCAGGTATTGTGTATGATGTTGGGGAGGGATTTGAAAGCGATTGAAATAAGTCTTGCAGAAAGTTTGATTGAGATATTTTGGAACAGAGGTCTGTTGAGATTCTTATGAGTGTCATTTGAAGGAGCAAAGATGAGTTTAGTGAAGTGAAGGTAAAAGTGTGGGTTCGTATGGAGGTGATGAATAAAGGTTTTGGAGATTTTGGTTTTTTTGTGATCTTTCTAATATCTTTGCTGGTTTGGCTTTATTCTTGGTTGTTTTTGCTGCTTGGTTTGAATCTTGTTGGTTTTGTTTCTTTGTTTTCTATCCCCCCGGTTTGGCTCTTTGTTGGTTTGCGTATATCCTCTTTTTTTCTCCCTTTGATGCTTGGTTGTTTTTTGTATTATAGTAGCTGACCCCAGTGGGAATTGGAGGGAAGGTTTTGACCATATTGAATAAAATCGGTTTTTCTGACTTTGGCCTTTTGAGCTCAGGTTTTAAGTTGCCTATTTTGGTGCAAGTTTTTGGCCTGCCTTGGACATGTTATTATGCGCAGGATGGATAGAGTTTTTTGGCATGTTCTGTTTGGTCTTTGGACATCTTTTGGACTGATGTGTAGCAGCCTGTGGACTCTTGTACTTGGACTGTTTGGACGGAAAATGCAGCAGGTTGTGGGCAGGCTTATGCTGGTTTGGGGACTGTTATTGCTAGATGACATCTTTTCAAGCCTATTCTTTTTTTTCCTTCAATGATGTAAAGCAAACTTGCCTTTATTCCAAAATTTCTGAAGGGTTTGTATAGCTTAGGAAAATGATGATGTATTTGGTTTGATGAGTAAGTTAACTTGCTGTTTTGCTTTGTCCTGTTCTTGCTTTACTTGTTTGCCTTGTTTTGTTTGTTTGCATTGCTTGCTGCCTGCTGCTGTATTTGTTCCAGGTTTCTTGACTTGTGCTTGGCAGCTTGCTTACTGCTGTGTTGTTGCTGCTTTGCAGCCCGCCTCTGTTTGCTATATTGCTGTTGTTTGGCAGCCTTGGACTTGCTTGCTTTTGCTTGTTTTGCAGCCTATTCTCGCTGCTATATTTACAACAAACCGGCCTTTGTTTTGTTTGTTTGCATTACTTGCTGTCTGCTGCTGTATTTGTTGCAGGTTTATCAATCTTGGGCTTGCATATTTGCTTTTCCTTCTTGTGAACCAAGGTCCAACCTTGTGATTTGCAAGAATGGGAGAAGAGGGATTATGATAAAATAAAACAACTTAAATTCTGATTCCTATATACAAACCCTAGTGATGAAATTCTTTTTCTTTTCTTTATTTAAACTTTGCAATTTGTAAATGATGAAATTTGTCGTACCAATCCTGAATTTATTTAAACTTTGCAATTCTCAATTGAATGCTTTGAATAAGACATCTTGGTTTGGTAACTTGAACTTCAAGCAATCACAAAATGATCAAATAAACCAATGTGCCTTGTACTCCAATCAAATTTCTAAACAAAATAAATGTTTAAGAATTCAATTCTAACTTGGTTAACTCAAACCCAAAGCCATGGTCATCTAAATGGAAGTCTTAATCTTCAACTCTTGTCCAAACCAAATTTGCATTCAAAAAGAACTCACGTATCATACTCGATTAAAATGGAACTTCATTGCCAAACAGTCATGCTTTGAGAACAATCATCAACCTTATAGAATTAACAAATTTCAAAAACAATGGTGATTAAGAACACTTGAAATAAAACAAATGACTTGCGACGATTTGATAACTTTCAAAGTCTTCCCAATGCAATTTTCTTTCAATCTTTGAAGATAAAATCGTGTGCAACATCACTTATGACCATATGCATAGATAATCGTCGCAAGATCTTGTAATTTGAGGAAATCACAATTCTTAGAAACTAGGCGACAATTACTTAAGATTAGGTCAAAAATCCAAGAATTGACTTCTAACGCATTCGAATTTTAGTGATCTTCTACACGTAATCAGCTCTTGATTTGTGAAGAGAAATTGGAGATAACATCGAGAAGAGTCATATTCAAGAAGAACCGCTCAAAAATATCGAATAATGAATAAGTTACAGTCGCTTGAACTTGGTCTTGCAAAAGGTCAACTTTTGGGTCAATGGAGTCATTTTCAGTCGTCTGAACCAATGACTGATCAAACTTGCAATGCGAGGTTTGAAACTCGACTTGAACATCCTTGAAGAGACATGAAGACCTATGAAGACCACTTGAAACCTTGAAGAATCAATTTTCTTTGAGAAACTTCAAACCCTAATCGTTGACTTACTGCCTAGGAAGAGAATCTGTCTGATCAAACTTCTGAGCCAAATTGAGTATTCGAGAAGACCTAGGATAGTATCTTGAACAAAAAATGGGAGGGAAAATTTTGGGGTACAATAGTTTCCCCTATTCAATCTTCTTAAACTTGAAAAGTGAGATCGGTATGTTTGTCGTTCGTAGCTTGAAAGTGGAAGATGATTGAACACTAGAGTGCCCAGAAATTTGCACTTGATGGGAAGTTGTTGGAGATGGGCTTATAGATTCCATTTGGAGGTGATTATTGACAGAAATTAGACCAAGTCGAAGTTTGACTTCAATTGGGGAAATGTGAAATTGACCATATCTGGTCGGGTCCAGGTCTTACAGTGTTGTAAACTGTTGTCTTGAGATAAGGGAGAAAGAAACTGGATAGCAAGGTTGCTTCGAAAGGAAAGCCTGGGCAGTAGGGCTATGAGAAGGAACCTGGATAGTAGGGTTACTTCGGCATGAAATCCTGGATAGTAGGGTATAAGAAGGAAGTTGGATAGTAGGTTTACTTCGGGATGAAAGCCTGGATAGTAGGGCTATGAGAAGGAACCTGGTTAGTAGGGTTACTTCGGGATGAAAGCCTAGATAGTAGGTCTATGAGAAGGAACCTAGATAGTAGGGTTACTTTGGGATGAAAGCCTGGATAGTAGGGCTATGAGAAGGAACATGGATAGTAGGGTTACTTCAGAATGAAAGCCTGGATAGTAGGGATATGAGAAGGAACCTGGATAGTAGGGTTACTTCGGGATGAAAGCCTGGATAATAGGGCTATGATAAGGAACCTGGTTAGTAGGGTTACTTCGGGATGAAAGCCTGGATAGTAGGGCTATGAGAAGGAACCTGGATAGTAGGGTTACTTCGGGATGAAAGCCTGGATAGTAGGGCTATGAGAAGGAACCTGGATAGTAGGGTTACTTCAGAATGAAAGCCTGGATAGTAGGTGTGATACGGTGGCAGAACCGACTGTTTAATACTGGTTTGTGTTTTGCGTTTTTTGTTCCCAAAATGTCGCGGTAAGCAAGAGTCTCCACTGACTTTTATTTTATCCAACTGGAAAGGAAAAAAGCACAGAAAAATTCCTTTTTCGAGATTTTGAGTACGGGGGGTAGATTATAGAAAGGGAAGGTATTAGCACCCTTTCTATCTGTAGTTTTCTACGGGCTCTTAGGTACTTGCTCATCATTTAAAAAAAATTGCTTCCGTGTGTTGTACCCCAAAATTTGCCCTCCCATATTCTTCAAGGTTTGTCAAGAATCATCTTCAAATGGTTCAAAATTTCTCAAAGATTGCACAGTCAAACCATCTCCTAAGCCAGTCAAAATTAGGGTTTTGGTTCCTTCAAGGAATTTGAGGTTTTCAGTGGTCCAATCAAGTCCCATAGGCCTATATACATTTCCAAGCATCTACATGTCAAGTCTCAAGTCTCACAGCATCAGATTGCACAGTCAAAAAGCCTATTTGCTTCACAATCAACTGTAGGGGCAAAATGGTCATTTGGCAGTCAAAAGTCAGAATTTTTGGTCAACATCTTATTTTGAGCTCACAATCATCATTTGATCAAGTCTTGATCATGATTCCTCAAGCATGGCTCAAAAATCATCAAGATGCAAAAGTTTCCATTTTAGGACAGTTGAAAAGTCAACTGTAACTTGACCAGGGCATAACTTTTTCATGGTTCATCAGAAAAATCCCATCCAATGCTCATTTTGAAAGGGATGACATTTCCTACAACTCATATTCACATTCCAAGTCCAATAAATGCTCTCACAAAAAGTTATCAATTTCTACATTATAGGTCATTTTCAAAAGTCAACAAAAAGGCATTTTAAGTCAAAGACCATAACTTGATATTGGAAAATCAAAATGACATGGGACCAAAGGCATTGGTTAGAGGACTTCAAGACCTTTCCAAAATGTCCAAGAACATGTTCATATGATCAAAATTGAGCAAGATATGCATTGGAGAAGTTGGGAAATTTTTGTGAAATGGCAAAAGTCAACTATCCTTAAAACTTCAATTTTTGACAAAAGGGCCCACTTTCTTCCACTTGATTCAGCCTTGTCATGCCACCCACGTGTCCCATGATTAATTTCAAGATCAAACATTTATTTTTCCATTTTATTTAATTTTTATTGATTTAATTCATTTTAAATCCATAATAATTCAAATAAAATCAAAAAAATTAATGGAATGGCATCTTGGTGACTTGAATAGCTATTATGTGTCATGTGCCAGCTAACAATTTCGTGCCAAGCTATTTTGTGCATAAAATCATGGTTTTGCTTCAAGTATGGAAAGGTCTTTAATGGTGATCAACAAAAATCTCAAGACATCAATACAATGGATCCCAAGCCCAAACTTTGACCTAATTCTATTCCCATATATGCACACAAGTGAACCCTAATGAAGAGGACGTGCAAGCTGCTGCAAAAAGCCATAAACAAATTCCAAAAAATCAAGAAAAAAGTCAAATCTGTTTTCTCACTTCAAGGCCCTTTCAAACCAATTTGAGGATTCAAACACGTTGCATAAGTCCCCAGGAACACATTGCAATAAAAAACAAACCTTAAAGCTCAAAGAACACGCAAGAACAGTCCCTTGGTTTGTCACTTTTTTCAGAATTGCATCTCACAATTCATGCATATTTAACATCTTTTGTTGTTTGTTTTATGTTCATAGAACTCAGGTGAAGCTTTTGGTGTGGTTCAATTGGCTTATAATGCCCTGAAACAGAAAACGCCATGAACGATTTCTAGGTTTTCCAAGCTCTAAAATTGGGGCTTTCTTATTTAGGGAAAATTAAGCCTCATGATGCCCATGGTTGAACTCAGGAGATCAAGACGAACCAATCCCAACCCTCGCGAACAATTTATATACAGCATAGGCTTGTTCGCTATTTTTTGTCCATGCAGGTTGTGGGGGTTTAAACCCCCCGCTATTTGATATGTTTTCTGCAGGTTTCATGAAGAAGACGAAGGACGTGGAAGCGTGCCATTGGCTTATTCAAATATAATGCATGTTTTTGGTAAATTCCAGCATGTGCTTTGTTTCCATATATTAATTTCATTGGTCATTATACTAACAAACGCAGGCAAGTGGCTGAGTGGTTGGTGATCTGTCCAATAACCATTGGGACCTGGGTTCGATTCCCAGGTCCACCCCATATTTATTTCATATTTTTCCATACAGGATCACATGCAGGTTGCTCAAGGCATTCCACCATATGTCTCAATCATCCCAGGCGCCATGTGTTTTCCTATTCCAATCCAAAGGCCACAAGGTGCTGAACACCATGTTCCTGGTCAACCCTGCGCCTAGGCAATTTCCAAGAGTCAAATGGACTGGCCAACAGTTGGGCCAGAATTGCCAGAACCAACCTCCATATTTGGGCCTTCATCCCCTCTGGTTTCTTTTATTCCTTCATATTTTTTTAACTATTTTATTTTCAATTATTATTATTTAACTAATTAACTTAATTAATTCTTTTCCCAACAAAAATCAGAAAACCATAAAATATTTTATTATTATTATTATTATTTATTTCACATAGATTTAATTATTTTGTAAATAAATACTAACAAAATTGATTTAGTCTTTTTAATTAGGTTTAATTTCAATTTTCTTTCTTAATAAATAAAATAAATTAGACTTAGGAGTTTTTTTTACTAACTTTTGACCTTTTATTTTTATTTTCATTAAAACATAAAAAACACAAAAAAATACTTTTTTTAATTATTTAATTAATTAGGTTTAGGTTTAATATTTAATTAATTGCAAAAAAGGACAATTTTCAATTCTTTTCTCAAAAAGGGTCAAAACCCTAAGACGTTCCCGATTAAATTTTTATCCGCACTTTAATTCCTTTTGATTATATTTGATGTAACTGTTTCCGAGGATGTAATAGTTAATTAGGATTTTATCGCTTTATTTTATTTCTCGCATTTATTTTCCAAACGGGTTATGTTTTTGGCGATGTATAGACCCGCGCCTTGTAATAGCGTAGATTCATATTTCCGCACTTTATTTTCCGCACTCTTAACTGTTAAAAAATGCCTGCAAGACTTGTATGACAAATAAAACCAATCCGTAGCTCACAAATGCATGTTCAAAGATAAACATAAATTGAAACAACGCACATGCACATGCCACTCCTAGGGTACGCCTCACTGGTTGCCTCGAACGTGGTTGTCAAGTATAGGGTGTTTTAGAGGTCGCCCTCTTGTCTAAGATCCAGTTGCCTCGAAACGGTTGCCTCGGATAAAAAGGATCTAGGAAATTAGGGTTACCGCTAAGGTGTCCTACTACTGCTTTGGTGACCACACATATCCTTAAAAATTGAATTGACCCGAATACCTCCAACGATGGTGCTACCTACTTCTCAATAGTGGGATAGCACTGTCTAAAGGACTCTTACACAGCCTAATTCCTTAGAGTAGGTAGATTCTCCTGGGTACTTGCTCTTTCAAACAAACAAAACAACTTTTCGCACCGACACTTTCAAAAAGTTTTCAAACAAATCTTTCATACACTCTTGAGGATAGATACAAGAGTTACTTAGAAATTTTTCAAACGAAACTTTTTTCAAAACCCACACACACTTGAAAAGCAAACAAATTTTGAAAACATAAGAGCAAGTACCTAAGAGCCCGTGGATAACCACGGATAGAAAGGGTGCTAACACCTTCCCTTTCTATAAATCTACCTCCCGAACCGAGAGACATCTCAAAGAAGGAATTTTGCTGTGCTTTTGTCCTTTCCATGTTGGAGAACATAAAAGACGGTGGCGACTCTTGCTTACCGCGACATTTCGTGAACCAGCTTAAAAAACAGTCAGTTCTATTTCCACCGATCACAGAACTGGCGACTCTGCTGGGGAATTTATAAGTGAGGTGTACCTTAGGATTAGACCACTCTTATGTTTTCAATTGCTCGATTTGTTTGCTTTAAAATTGTGGGCCTGTCTTGGAGTTTCATAGATCCTAACCCGGATCTGGGGGATACCTTTTAGAAAGTAGCAACAAACTGTGAGGGAACTGTGCGGGGTATACCGACACGGTTGAAGCAGTTTGCTACGTTGATGTGGCACTTTGGTGAGTACCGGTAACCCTTGAGTCAAGTCAAGGAGAGTACGGGGCCGCCGCGTGGTGTCATGAAGCATCAACTGACCTTAGGAACCTTACTTGACCATCCTGACCTCTTTAGGGGTAGTGAGATGACCGACTTTGGTGCAGTCCGAAGTTGGTAGATACTCGATACTACACTCATTGAGGGTTGTTTTCTTGGAATATTTTGATCGCCAGTTCAGTGGCTAAATCAAAACAATGAACATAGAAAACAACCCAATGATATTGAGCTCCTTAGAACCCAGTTACTTTCGATAGGACAGGTTTGAGCCCACCGACTTCATGAGGGTAGTACCCCAAACTTCATGCTGGCCTTAACTCTAAGGGTTGTCTGGTGTGATTTGTGTGCCTTCATACTTGAATTACTTGCATGCTTGTTATCTGACACATGAGCTCCTTGCAGGTTTTGTTTACAGTCCTTAATTGGGACTCATTACAGGGCCTACTTACATCCATGTATAGCATAACATCATACCATTGCATACATCTTGCATAAGGACTAACCCATTTCAGGGATCTCAAGGGTTTGTGATACAGTTCATGATGAATCAAATGTCTAGCAAGGGGCAAAGGGGATTTATTTTCCTCTAGCCAAGGTTGATGACTTGAGTCAGGGGCTATGACCCACTCGATATGGTGAGCCTTGACTCTTGAAGAAGGACTCTCAACAATATGCAGTGCCTTCAATCAAGCTACAAATTCAAATGCAAACAATTTTCTTGTTTACCCCGCGAGATCCTTGGAAACATTGCATGCATACATACATATCATTGCATAACGGGTACCCTTGTTAAAGGTCACTTACCATCTTCGCTGTTTATTTCAGCAATGGCTTCCCAACCAGACAACCAGGATCTCCGTACTCAAGAGACTCAATTCAAGGAAATCTTCCTAAGCCTATCCAAGGGGCGGGAAGAGCTGAGAACACTCCTCATGGGGACTTTGGTCAGGAACAGTCCAGAAGACGATAAGGACGAACGGATGAAACATCTGCAAGCTAAGGTAGATGCAATGAGAACCCAGATGCTGGGGAAAACGACTCTCATTCAGGACTTAGCTCAAAGACAAGAAGAGCTCAGGGTTCTCGTCAACCAACTGCTTTGGGATAACCAACTGGGGCAAACATCTAAGGTTGAAGAGCCAGTCATCATTAAATTCCCTTTGAGACAAGAAGACAAGGGAAAAGCTCCTCAACTTGCTTCAGGGTCACAAATTCAACATCAACCTCACCAGCTTCAGCAAGACAGTATGAAGCAAGTAGTCAGGGCTGGAGACCAAACCGGTAATCAGCCCCCAAGAAGTCAAAGGTTTGGTTTGATGAATAGACCTCTCCGAGCTGCTGCTACTTCACAGGTCCAACAACGACCTCGCCAAGAACAACGGGTTGATCAGAGCAAGCCAGACAAACCCAGGAGGCAATTCACCCAGCTCAACACGTCGTCATCCCAAGCTTTGCAACACCTGTTAAAGTTAAATCTGGTACCGTTGATAGGACCTCACCCTAATCCTAAGACTTCTTCACCCAACTATAATCCTGGGGCCAGATGCGCATACCATTCTAACAGCCCGGGGCATGATACTGACAACTGTTGGAAGTTGAGGTACAAAATCCAAAACCTGATCGATGAAGGAGCAGTGGAATTCACCCAAGATGGTCAGGTCGAGTTCTTCTACTATCCCTGCGAGATTCACCATTTGAAGTGACAAGTCCTGAGACTAAAATACTTTTGTTCATTCGAATGTTCAAGTTGTATTTTCTTTGCTTATACAAACAATTATTGTCATAGCAAACTTTATTACTTTATCAATGCATCGCATATGTCTGTTTTGAATCAATATATTCGCATTCGCTATATTCAAACTGCTTTCATTTTTGTGATGTTCAAACTCTCGATTAATAATTCTAAGCCTCTTGAGGGAGGATGACGAAAACAATACCGCGATCTTTACAGTATGCTTTTGAACAGACCCCGCTGATGAGGTACAGGCATTGTTTCAATTCCTAAACACTGGAGTCATAAGGAAGATAATCCCTCGTCAACCCCTTTGAGCCAAAGAAGTCGGAGTTTTTCTTTTCGAAAATTAAAACCCTTAATCATAACCTGGGGCAGAGTAGTTCTCTCAGTTGATCCAAGTACACAGCGAATAGCATCAAAGAAGTCCTTCTGAGACGAAAAGACAGTGATGGTTCTGAATGATCATAAAGACAGGCAGTCATTATCTCTCAAACTAAAAGCCCATTAAGTCAAAACCTATGAAGGAGACTTACAAAACTGAGGCATCCCGCTGACTGTAAATTCAAAGAGAAACAGTTCAGGCAAAAAATAGGGATAACACAAAAAAAAAGATAAAGAGGTCCTACGAACCCTCAACAAAAAGAAATGACTGCCTATTCAAAATAAAATGTCAATATCCGAACCATCATTGGAATATCAGGACAAAGACTCAAACAAGGTCTAACGCACGATTAGCTGAGTTCAGGATTGAAGAACATCACGAAGAGCGGGTGTGTACAAATACTTTGAGCCTTTATCCTTTGTCTCTTAAACCGTGAACCAGGCCACGCTACAACCCTTAAAAGTCCTAGCTGAAGCATGGGTTAGTTCGAAAGCATACTGTTACCAAAGGTATCCTGACTCCTTAAGGCTTGCTGTAAAATACTGAGTTGACATCGCAGTTTACAAAAAATTCACTTGTTTTTATGAAAAAAATGCATTTTCAAAAATTTCAAGACAGACATAAGCTTTGCATTTTTAAATATAACATTGCTTGCATATGACTATTTGTTTGAACAACATATAAGTCCTCACGACGAATGTCTAATGAACAAAAGCACCTCCAAGCAAGGGGCATGGCATGATCATTGTCCATCATCTGGGGCAGTTAAGTCAAGATTCGGAGAATCTCTCAAAAGGCCAACCAGCTTGGGACAAATCTCCATCTGGATCACTTGGGGCATTAGACGATCAAACAAAGATCTTCTGGTGGTATGACAACACAATACTACTGACAGTGACAACTCCCTGCACCCTGAGAGCATGGACATAGTCGAAAAAATACTACGCAAAATCAAAGACCCGCTAGGTTGACACACCTAGGCAAAAATAAGGGCTTCCCGGCGAACCAAAAGGGTTCGGGCAAAAATAAGGGATGAAAGTGAAAAAAAATCTGTGCACCCGGCAAGTCGAAAACCTGAAAAGGCGGCTTGGGCATAAAAGGGTATCCCGGTGGACTGAAAACCCGAAAGGGCGATCCAGGCAAAAGTTAGGGATCAAAGCGTACGACTATGTCCAGTCATCTCGTCACTTGTCTACCAGAAGAAGATTTGTCAAAACGGCAGTTATCAAGACCTCCACAGGTACCTCCTCCCACAGAAGCTGGGGCAATAGGAATGGTCCAAACTATACAAGCTGCTCTGTCCTACCAGATACAACGGTCGATTCAGCTGAATAATATGATCAAGATACCTTCACTCCCCGCAGGGTAAGATAAGGATCAACAATACTCTCCCCCAAGCAAAGTTGATCTCCCCTCAACCCTAAAAAGGCACAGCATCTCCAGCAAGTCAGCAACACTCTCCCCAAGCAGATTTAGTCTACTGTCAGCCTTAAGGAAGTAGGATATCCCCCAGAAGATCTCAATATTCTTCAGCGGAGTATACAGATATCCCTGAACAAGCATCCCCGGCAGTCTTAATATAAGAGTTTTCCCCGACGGAATATCAGACACCCCAGTGGAGCCACTTCCCCAGTACAGTCTAAAAGTTTCCCCAGGAGAGTTGAATCATCCTCCCCAGTAGATTCCGGAAGCTTATCCCCAGTAGACTCTGGAAGCTTATCACCTGCAGAGTACATACGTCTCTCCCCGAATTTATTCAAAGGTTATTCCCCACCAGGGCTTATAACTGGGTTATCCTCAGCTAATTACCACGGAAAGATCGTCCTTGGCGAAGTTCTTCCTATCCCCAGCGGAGTTCATCAAATCTTCCAACAGTACATATCAATAGAATCCCCAGCGGAGTTCTCATCAAAATCTCAGCGAAGTATCTCTTTCCACAGATTAATTCCCCGCAGAGTAATCTCTTCAACAAGTTTATTCCCCGACGGAGTCATCTTCTCCTACTGGTTTATTCTTGCAACCATCATCCCCAGCGGAAATAAAGAGCTCTAATCTTCAACAGCAGCCCAATATTCAATTTCCCGGCATTCGTCAAGAATTTATTTTCCTAGACGAAAATACATTCATAAAACATCACATCTTCGTACATTATAGCATGCATACGCATCATACGACACAATCTCATCTATTTTTGAGAACATCATGACATTGCATACAACTAATGTTTTGCCTTTTCAGGAAAAAGGACAATCCAAAGATGATTACTATCAACTGCCGCAATTCCAGATTCGATTCCTGTATCTAGCCAGGGCATATCTGTGAATAATTGATTGTAGATTCGATACCTGTATCCAGCCAGGGCATGTCTGCATGAAGAGTTTAAAGATTCGATTCCTGTATCCAGCCAGGGCATATCTGTAGACGACCAATTCCAGATTCGATTCCTGTATCTAGCCAGAGAATATCTGTGAGTAACTGATTGTGGATTCAATACCTGCATCCAGCCAGGGCATGTCTGCATGAAGAGTTTAAAGATTCGATTCCTTTATCTAGCCAGGGCATATCTGTAGACGACCAATTCCAGATTCGATTCTTGTATCTAGCCAGGGCATATCTGTGAGTAACTGATTATGGATTTGATACCTGCATCCATCCAGGGCATGTCTGTATGAAGAGTTTAGAGATTCGATTCCTGTATCCAGCCAGTGCATATCTGTAGACGACCAATTCCAGATTCGATTCCTGTATTTAGCCAGGGCATATCTGTGAGTAACTGATTGTGGATTCGATACCTGTATCCAGCCAGGGCATGTCTGCATGAAGAGTTTAGAGATTCGATTCCTGTATCTAGCCAGGGCATATATGTGAGTAACTGATTGTAGATTCGATACCCGCATCCAGCCAGGGCATGTCTGCATGAAGAGTTTAGAGATTCGATTCCTGTATCCATCCAGGGCATATCTGTAGACGACCAATTCCAGATTCGATTCATGTATCTAGCCAGGGCATATCTGTGAGTAACTGATTGTGGATTCGATACCTGTATCCAGCCAGGGCATGTCTGCATGAAGAGTTTAGAGATTCGATTCCTGTATCCAGCCAGGGCATATCTGTAGACGACTAATTCCAGATTCGACACCTGTATCTAGCCAGGGCATATCTGTGAGTAATTGATTGTAGATTCGATACCTGTATCCAGCCAGGGCATGTCTGCATGAAGAGTTTAGAGATTCGATTCCTGTATCTAGCCAGGTCATATCTGTGAGTAACTGATTGTAGATTCGATACCTGCATCCAGCCAGGGCATGTCTGCATGAAGAGTTTAGAGATTCGATTCCTGTATCCAGCCAGGGCATATCTGTAGACGACCAATTCCAGATTCGATTCCTGTATCTAGCCAGGGCATATCTGTGAGTAACTGATTGTGGATTCGATACCTGTATCCAGCCAGGGCATGTCTGCATGAAGAGTTTAGAGATTCGATTCCTGTATCCAGCCAGGGCATATCTGTAGACGACTAATTCCAGATTCAACACCTGTATCTAGCCAGGGCATATCTGTGAGTAATTGATTGTAGATTCGATACCTGTATCCATCCAGGGCATGTCTGCATGAAGAGTTTAGAGATTCGATACCTGTATCCAGCCAGGGCATATCTGTAGACGACTAATTCCAGATTCGATTCCTGTATCTAGCCAGGGCATATCTGTGAGTGACTGATTGTAGATTCGATACCTGTATCCAGCCAGGGCATGTCTGCATGAAGAGTTTAGAGATTCGATACCTGTATCCAGCTAGGGCATATCTGTAGACGACTAATTCCAGATTCGACACCTGTATCCAGCCAGGGCATATCTGTGAGATTGTAGATTCGATACCTGTATCTAGCCAAGGCATATCTACATGAAGAGTTTAGAGATTCGATACCTCTATCCAGCCAGGGCATATCTGTAGACGACTAATTCCATATTTGACACCTGTATCTAGCCAGGGCATATCTATGAGATTGTAGATTCGATACCTGTATCTAGCCAGGGCATATCTACATGAAGAGTTTAGAGATTCGATACCTGTATCCAGCCAGGGCATATCTGTAGATGACTAATTCCAGATTCGATACATGTATCCAGCTAGGGCATATCTGTGAGTAACTGATTGTAGATTCGACACCTGTATCTAGCCAGGGCATGTCTGCATGAAGAGTTTAGAGATTTGATACATGTATCCAGCCATGGCATATCTGTAGACGACTAATTCCAGATTCGATACCTGTATCCAGCCAGGGCATATCTGTGAGTAACTGATTGTAGATTCGACACCTGTATCTAGCCAGGGCATGTCTGTATGAAGAGTTTAGAGATTCGATACCTGTATCCAGCCAGGGCATATCTGTAGACGACCAATTCCAGATTCGATTCCTGTATCTAGCCAGGGCATATCTGTGAGTAACTGATTGTAGATTCGACACCTGTATCTAGCCAGGGCATGTCTGCATGAATAGTTTAGAGATTCGATACCTGTATCCAGCCAGGGCATATCTGTAGACGATCAGTTCCGGATTCGATACCTGTATCTAGCCAGGGCACATCTGTGAGCAATTGATCATGGATTCGATACCTGTATCTAGCCAGGTGTTGTACCCCAAAATTTGCCCTCCCATTTCTCATTGATTTCTCATCACTAAGCCCTTGGAACTCAAGATCCAGTTAGGGTTTCATCTGCTCAAGACTTCTCCTTGCACTGTTGACCCAAATTAGGGTTTGTGTTTGCACAAAGATGTTTTGACCAAAATTGCCTAAGATGACTTTCATGCTTCATATTGGACTCCCAAGTTTATCCATACCAAGTTTCAAGCCTTGATTCCAAACTTTGCCCAGTCAATTGGACAGTTGACCTAAAAATCAGCTGTATTGGGGAAAAAGTCAACTGTGGCCAATTGACAGTCAAATCTCATGAAAATTGACCCACATCAACATTATGAACTCACATGGACCATTTGATCAAGTTTGGATCACAATTCCACAAGAAATTTGATCAGATCACCAAAAGGGCAAAATGGTCATTTTTAGGGTTTTGACTGCACAAAGGCAATTTTTGACTGTTTGGCCTAGCCAATGGCAAACCAAGCTCACATATGGACTTAAGGACCCCATGGAATTTTCTTGACATACTCAACAAGTTCAAAAGATCCCAAATACACAGGATTGACAGTTGAATTTCCCAGTCAATTGATCAATTTTGACTGTATACTGAAAAGTCAAACTTTGACTTTTTGGTCAAAATCAAATGTCAAGATTCATTTTTCATCAAAACATGCCAAATCATGAAACTTGTTCATCAAGAAATCAAGAATTGCAAATTAGGGTTTGAAATGAAGATTTTTTATAACTTAGAATTTTTCTAAGTTATGAAAAACCCTAATTTTTTCCTAACTTTGCCCCCACTTTCTCACCAAGATTCATTTGGATTCAAGCAAAAGTCAAAACATGAAAGTTGTAGCCTATTGCAAAATCTACAATTTTTATTCACAAAGTTTTCCCAAAAGAAGCTTGTAGCTCAAGTTACAATTTTTGGAACAAGGGTACCAAACCATTCTTAACTTAGAGAAAATTTGACCTATTTTAGGCAGGATTTTTGCCTAACTTCAAGACCATTTTTCACATACTTCCACTTGGAATTTCAATTTTCATTTCAAAGATGGGTTGAAGTACACATTCCAAGCTTTCCAAAATGTCCAAGAACTCATCAAACAACCTCATGGTTTGAGAGAATCGAATTTTGCAATATGGGAAAAACTCACTTTTGTTATGGCCAATTTCCATGTTCATACACTTAGGCAATTTTCAAATCAGCATGCATTTCTTGATTACAGGCCTTAAATATCTTTTACACTCATAAATTTAATGCAAACTCTTTGTGCCAAGACCATATTCTATGTGTTCAAGCATTGCATAAAGGTTTAATCCATTTTTAGATAAAGCATAATATCCATTTTAGAAAAGTTTCACTTTATGTCAAAATACAAATCCAAGCAGGTACAGTTAATATCTCTTTGGCACAAGTTTATGAGCTAATTACACTGATCAAGACTAAGTGGTTCAGCATAGAATGGGGGCCTGTATAGGCTAGAAACACCAAGTGGCCTTTTGTTGCTTAAAGTGTAAGAAACTTGCCATAACACATAAGAACTCTCATATCAGCAAAGATCAACCTAAGCAAACTTTGTCCTCACATTTTACACTTCCTAACTGACCTAAAACACGACCAAACAACCCTTCATCCATCCAGTTACAGAAAATCACAGCTTTGTGGCAAAACAGGGCACATTCTGCAACTTGAATCCCACAACTTATTTCCATCGTGCATCTTGGCCAAAACCAGTTCAAACACTTTCCTTACCATCAATCCAAACTATCCAAAGCATTAGAAGTGGACTGTAACTCCTCTAACCAGTTTGGCCATTTTCATTTCTTCCTCTTGCAGGTGGACTTCTGCAGCTTGGTATAGAAGGTTTCAAAGCATACCAAGTATTGGAATAGCATCCTCACACTTCAAGCAAGCTGCACAAATCATCATCTTGCCCTGAAAGCTCCCCCATTGCCAGACACGATTCCAGCTGAACATGTATATTCTTGAACTTCTATCTCCCAATGTAGGCATCATTAGCTCTAAGTTTGTGAATAAGAAGTGTTCTACTCATGCCCCTGAAACTGTACATACCTTTACTTTTCATTTATTTTGCATATGCTGTGAGAATTTAAGGTCTGAATATTGATAAAAAAGTTAGGTTAAGATTTGGGAATGATGAAATTCTCTCTCATTTCTGAGAGTTAGGATGAGTTCTTTACATGTCCAGAATCGTGGCTTGATGCTTAACATTTCTTATGTTGTAAGTTTGTGCTAAAAGTCCAGGAATCCAGATGTTTGAATCATGGTGCAAAACGCGCGTTTTTGACAAAGGTTCTGGCCAGAGGTTGAAGAAGGTCCTATTAAGCTGGGCTTGTTCTATTTTTCTTATTTGCACCCTGCTTTTGCTTTTGAACCTCCCTGACCCATTTTGATTTTTACTTATCATTTTCCATTTTTTCCTTTTGATTTCATTTCTATATTTTTACTTAAGTATGAAAAAACATAAAAATCTTTTTTTCCACATTTTTTGCATTTATTTTGATATTTATTAGTCTTATTTAGTTTTTGTGCATAAATAATATAAATACTATTATTTAGAATAACTAGAAAAAATAATGCAAACACACTTATTTTCTAATTTTTATTTTATTTTATCTTCTGAAAATATTTTACATAAAACATACTTGTAAATATTAAATATTATTATTTTTGCACATATTTAATATATTTGATAAATTATATAAATACATACATATTAATTAGCATATTTAGTAAATAATACAAAATATATACATTTTTTATTTTATTAATATTTGACATTAAAAATACCTTTTTTATAAATATACTTCATTTTTATTTTATATTTGTACATAATTATTAAATATTGTATATATTGAATAGTTAATACATTTACTTAATAAAATTAGGGTTTTGCCCTAAATACATAAAAACTCCAAAAATAACACTTTTTATTTTGTTTATTTGACATATAAAAATACTTTTTTCATATATATAAAAAACCTTTTTGCATCTTGCATATTTATTTTATTTCCATTTAATTTGTGCAATCAATTATCTTGTAAATAATTCAATATTGATGTAATAGTCTAGGTTTAAATTCCTTGTCAAAATACCCCCATTTGAACATTTGTACCCCCTTCCCATATATTGTGTTGTAATAGTTTAGGACTTTATTTTTCGCACTTTAATGCTTTCTAAATATACCATGTTAGAATTAGGGTTTGTATGCAAATAAAAACAACAAAAATAGTTTGACCTAATTTCAAAGATAAACAAGCATGAAAATGGACAACACTAATCACACTTGCACCCCTAGGGTATTCCACTTGTTGCCTTCAATAAATGGGCCATATTGCATGTTAGGTCTCTTTGGGCAAAATAAACACAATTCAAATGATCATAGTCCCTCGATGACGCTTTCGAAAAGTTGCCTAAAAATGATCAAGTCCCTTAAAGGAAAATTGCCCAAAGATACTTAGCACCATTGCAATTATGGTCTAAACGATGACCCGTGCCCGTCCCTTTCACATCCTAACACAAGATTGTCCACCAAATGCAATGGTGGAACAAAATTGTTAAAAGGGTTAAAACATAGCAATAATCTTTGAGAACTTTAGGGTAGATAGCTCTTAAGTACTTGTCAACTTGCAAAACAAAAACACTTGCCTATTTTTCAAACCACACTTCACAAACACTTTCAAAACAAACTTTCAAAAACCTTGAAACATCTTTTCAAAAAGACAAACACCTTTTGTAAAACATTCGAGTAAAGAATTGTTACGAGGGTAGCCTAGACAAGGCATCTTTTTCAAAACATTTTCAACACCACACACAAAGCACCATTTCAAACAATTGAAAACCAAGGCAAGTTGATCTAAGCAAGTACCTAAGAGCCCATGGATAACCATGGATAGAAAGGGTTCTAATACCTTCCCTTTCTATAATCTACTCCCCGAACCCAAGAAAATATCTCAAAGGTTTTTGCTGTGCTTTTTAAACCTTTCCTTAGGATAAAATAAAAAGTCGGTGGCGACTCTTGCTCAACCGAAACATTTGCGAAAACAAACGCAAAACCATAGTCAGTTCTCCCACCGTATCACCAGAACTGGCGACTCTGCTGGGGAGATATTTAAAAGTGGAGTAACCTTAGGGCTTAGATCACCCTCTTGCATGACTAATTGTTTGAATTGATTGCTTTATATCTTGGCTCTTTTGTTTGGGTTTGCAATCCTACACCCGGATTTGGGGAAACATTCATAGATAGCAATACGTTATGGAAACTGTGCGGGGTATACCGACACGGTTGAAGCAATAGCTATATTAGTGCGACATATTTGTGAGTACCGGTAACCCTTGAGTTCAATCAAGGAGAGTACGGGGCCGCTGAGTGATGTCACTAAGCACTAATGACCTAGAACCTTACTTGACCATCTTGGCCTTTTATTAGGAGTAGTGAGATGACTGGCTTTGGTGCAGTCCGAAGTTGGTAGATACTCGATACTACACTCATTGAGGGTTGTTTTCTTGGAATATTTTGGTCGCTAGTTAAGTGGCTAAACCAAAATAATGAACGATGAAAACAATCCAATGATATTGAGCTCCTTAGAACCCGGTTACTATTTATAGGACAGGTTTTTAAGCCAACTACACTCAAGAGGGTACTTACCTATGAAACCTCATGCAGGCCTGAAACTAGGGTTTGGTGTGAATTGCTTGTACATATGTTTTGTGCATACATCATAAACATCATAAAGCATCATATGCATTCACTAACCATTTCAAGGGTTTAGATCTTCATCTTTGTTCTTGTTTTGTAGGTCATGGAAATTCCTCGCAGAAAAACCATCCAAGTCAACCTTGTGAGAATCTCTCCTCAACTCAAGGAGCTCACCTCAAGGAGCTCACCTCAAGAATTCCGGAAAGCTCATCCTTCAGTGAAAGACATGGTAGACTGCTCAGCTTAGTCAACACCAACATTGAAGAAGACATGATGAAAGTGCTATTCCAGTTCTTTGACCCTCTTCACCACTGTTTCACTTTCCCCGATTACCAGTTGGTGCCCACTTTGGAGGAGTTTTCTCAACTCCTGAGAATTCCTATCCTTAATCAACTACCCTTCAACGGTACGGAAAAGGAACCAAAGCTGGAAGATGTTGCTCGAGCATTACATCTAATACCATCCGACATTAAGGGGCATTGGGAAACCAGAAGCGGCGTCAAAGGATTCTTAGCAAAATTCTTGTTTGAGAAGGCACAAGAATGTTGGAATTCATTGGACCTACAAGCCTTTGAAGAAATTGTGGCACTCCTTATCTATGGGTTGGTCTTGTTCCCAAATTCTGACCAATTGGTAGATGTCAACGCCGTCAAAATCTTCTTGTCCAGAAATCCAATACCAACATTGCTTGGGGACATCCTTCACTCATTTTACACACGAACAATGAGAAAGAGGGGTGTTCTCATGTGCTGTACTCCTCTCCTTGCAAGGTGGTTTATTTCGCACCTTCCACAATCTGTCTTGAAGAATGACCAAGGCTCAAGGTGGTCCCAACGGTTGATGACTCTTACTCACTCTGATGTACATTGGTGTTCTCGGTCCAGAGAAAATGTCACCATCGTCGATCGTTGTGGAGAGTTCCCTAATGTCCCATTACTTGGCATTAGAGGGGGCATTACCTACAACCTTTGCCTAGCTTTGAGGCAATTTGGATATGCACGGAGGGATGGCCCTCACGACATGTTGATTCCTGACCTAGTTTTTGACTTCGACAACAATGCGCAAGGACTTCGCCAAAGATTCATCAGAGCTTGGAGGATGCCCAACAAGGTTGATAGCAAGACACTGGGACACAAGAATTCCATCCCTCTTGAACCTTACCTCAAGTGGGTACGAGCCCGAGCCCAGAGTCTAATGATGCCTTATCCTCATGTTCTCCCTGTGATTAAAGAGACCGTCAAGGAAGGAGAGGTTCCCTACACCATCCTACATCCTGACATGCCTACATCGTGGGAGGAAATGCAGAAAAGTTGGATTCAGCTCAAGGAGGAACGGAACACTTTTGAAACCAGCTTCTACGCTAGCGAGAAGAAGGTTCTAGAGCTTACCCGCCGACTCCATGAGCAAGAGGCCCTCAACACCTACATTGCGCCAAAGAGGATGCGCAACGTCTTTTTGCCTTGAGAAGTTGTTTTTGTAATATCTGGCCCATGGGGCATTTATGTACTAACAAATTTCTTCTTATTAATATGACGTGTGTTCTTCTTTGTCTGCAACAATTTTGAATGTTCTAAATCCTTGAATGCATTGCATACATAAGCATATCATTCATCATGTGCATAAGCAGGTCTCACTCCAGGTTTCCTTATCTGTCTGCTGTTTATTTCAGTAGGATGGATCTCGAGCAAAGAGTCAAAGACCTACAAGCTCAAAATGCACAATTCCAGCAACTCCTGATGACCTTGGCTAAGGGTCAGGAGGATCTCAAGACCTTGCTAGGGAATAAAGACCCAGTGAAAAAGAAGAAAAAGAGACTCGGGGTGGCCACTTTAGGGTGAAGATTTGAAGGAGAGGCCAGGAGAGTGCTTGAATTTCCTCCTACTTCTGATGAAGGGACCAGTAAAGGAGGTGGGGCTGCGGTACCTTCCGAGTCCGATGTGGAAGAAGAGGAGGTCGAAGAGGATGAAGACTACTCTGATCAACAATACCCTCCGGCTGATGATAAATACAAAGGTTTAGAAGACAGGTTGGCCACCATGGAGCTACAAAGGGTGTCGGGTTTGGATTTCGAAGACTTGGGTTTAGTTGTCGGGATTGTGATTCCCCCAAAGTTCAAAGTGCCAGTTTTTGTGAGGTATGATGGGCTGTCCTGTCCAAAAATGCATCTCAGGTCCTACGTAAGAAAGATCCAACCTTATACGGCAGATAAGAACCTTTGGATCCATTTCTTTCAAGATAGCCTTTCTGGGGCTCAACTGGAGTGGTTTTATCAGCTAGAGGGAACCAGCGTCCGAAACTGGGAAGACTTGGCCACCGCCTTCTACAAACAATATCAGTACAATTCTGACCTTGCTCCTACGCGTACCCAACTTTAGGGTATGTCACTGGGAACAGGCAAAGGATTCAAAGAATATGCACAAAAGTGGAGGGATTTGGCTGGCAGGGTGCAGCCTCCTTTAACCGACCGTGAACTTGTTGATATGTTTCTAGGGACCCTATCTGGGCCATTTTTCAATCATCTGATTGGTAACTCTTCAGCGGGGTTTACCAATTTGATCTGAACAGGCGAAAGAATAGAAGCAGGCATCAAGTCAGGAAAGATTCAGAAGGGTGCCGCTGCAAGTGTTGAGAAGAAACCTTTCAAGAAGGAAACGGCTGTTGTATACTCCCAAAGAAGAGCAGGGAAGACTGAGCGCCGGCCGACTGTGGGGGGCCGTAATGATTCAAAACCCTTCAAGTGAGCAGCCTCGCTATAACCAGTCCAGACCAAATCAGCAACGGGTGGAACGGCCACAATGGCAGTTCACCCACATTAATATGACTCCAGCGCAAGTGCTTCCCCATCTGTTGAAGTTGAATCTTGCCACTATCAAAGAGGCACCAAAGAATGTGAATACGTCATCTCTGCATTATCATCCTAATGCCAAATGCGCCTACCATTCTGACAGTGTCGGGCACGACACTAACGATTGTTGGGCACTCAAGCATAAAATCCAAGACCTGATAGAGGCGAAGGAAGTGGAGTTCGACGCTCCGGAGAAGCCTAATGTGATATCTGCTCCCATGCCGAAGCACGGCCGAAATGTCAATGCCATTGAAGAAGATTTGTATGTTGCTGATGTCAATGATCTGATAACTCCATTGTTAACCATCAAGTTGAATCTGTTAAGGGCCGGGATCTTCCCGGGATGTAAAGAAGATTGCTACTGTTGTTACTCTCTGCCGTTTGATTGTCCGTTACTGAAGAAAGGCATCCAAGGCCTAATGGATAGTCGACAAATTTTGTTTGAAAAAGTTTCTGCTATTCCAACCCATACTGAAGATGTCTCAATCATAACCATTCACGCCAATCTTTCCAAGGCCGTCAGAAAGCCTGTTAAGATTACACCAGCTACGAAATCTGTTCCTTTGAAGATAACAATGCCAGGGCCTGTCCCCTATATTTCTGAGAAGTCAATACCATGGAACTATGGCGGTGACGTCTACTACCATGGTATTAAACAAATCGAAATAACTGAAGAAAGTTCAGGTGATGAAAAAGCCAGCATTGGAAACATTGCAGGCACGAGCAAAATCACCCGGAGCGGGAGAATATTTTCTCCAGAGATTGCCCCTCCAAGCGCAATCTTTGGACCCTCATCTACTGACAAGGTTATCCCTGCACCAATAAAACTCTCCGCTAGAACCCCATTGATTGAAGATGTTGTTGTTCCTAGTACTGTCCCTCCTACCGCTGCTGATAAAGGTAAGGGAATCTAAGATGAGCTCGTTAGGACGAGGGCTCAACCCTTGGTCATTCCGGAGACCTCCAAGAAGGAAATGGATGAGATCTTGAAGATAATCAAAAGGAGTGATTACGATGTGGTAGAACAGCTGGGGCAAACCCCCTCAAAGATCTCCATGCTGGCACTACTACTTTGCTCGGAAGCGCACGCTAAAGCTCTGATAAAATTCCTAAAGGCAGCCCATGTGCCCCAGGAAACCTCTGCAGATCAATTCCAAAATTGCGTGGCTAGCCTTACTGCGGACAATGGATTAGGTTTCTCTGATGCCGACCTAACTCCTAAAGGTAGAAACCACAATGATGCTTTGCACATTTCAGTCGAGTGCCGAGGAACTACTCTCGCACATGTCTTGGTCGACACTGGTTCGTCGCTGAATGTACTGCCTAAGAAAGCTTTGGACCGACTAGATTATGAAGGGTTAGAGTTGAAGCCGAGTGATATTGTTGTCAGAGCTTTCGATGGTTCGAAGAGGATGGTCCATGGGGAGATTGAAATTCCCATCAAGATAGGCACTGAGGTGTTTAAATCTACTTTCTATGTGATGGACATCCGTCCGTCATACTCTTGCTTGTTGGGTAGGCCTTGGATACACCATGCTGGGGCAGTCACCTCCTCCTTACATCAGATGTTGAAGTATCCTGTCAAGGGAAAGATTATAACCGTCCATGGCGAAGAGGAGTACATGATCAGCCACTTGAACTCCTTCCGGTATGTGGAGGTAGAAGGGGAGTTCATTGAGACGCCTTTCCAGCATTTCAAAGAAGTCCTTCCTGAAATAATAGTAGCAAAGTTGGCAGCTGAAGTACCGAGGCAGATGGCCAGGATGGCATCTCTAGAGGACGCAAGGGCCGCAATAAAGGAGGGGAAGAATTCAGCATGGGGGCAGTTGCCTGATATTCCACATAAAACAGACAAATTTGGATTAGGGTTCACTACCGCGGGCCAGAAAGCTATGCGCCGTTCAAAGATTGAAAGAGCGCCAGTCAAAATTTCTCCCTACGGAATCAACGCTTTGGAGGATTAAGACAAAGAGAGCAACATCGAAGAGTGGATTTACCCAACTGTCAAAGGAGGATTGTGCAACTGGGAGGCAAAAGACTTTGTCCCCATCACTTTTATTCATCAGTAATTTATCTATCAAACATTTTCTATTTGATCTGTAATATTTATTTTCGAACAATCCGTACACTATCTTTTTACCTCATGCCTTGCCCAGGGCATGTAGGTCCATTTGTAAGGGTTTTGATCACTTTCATATCCATATGTCATGTTTAATGATTCATTGGACGTTTTTCATTTGATAAACTGCTGTGTTCATTTTCTTTCCTTTTGCATTTTTTTGTTTAAGGATGGCTATCCCTTACACACACCCACACTCACAAATGCAGGTACCCATCCACTCCGGATTCCATGGGTGACTATTCTGCTATATCCTTCAATAACTCTGAAGATCTGGTCAATCAAGCCGAGTATGAAGATGACGAAGGTTGTGAAGTACCAGGGGAACTAGCCAGACTTCTACAACAAGAGGAAAGGGCCATCTTACCGCACGAAGAGTCATTGGAAACTGTCAACTTAGGGACCGAGGAAGACCGGAAGGAGGTGCAAGTGGGTGCCAATCTGGAACCAAGTGTCAAGGAACGCCTGATACAGTTGTTGAATGAGTATGTTGAAATCTTCGCTTGGTCTTATGAAGACATGCCGGGTTTAGACACAGACATCGTGGTTCACCGTCTCCCCACAAGAGAGGATTGTCCACCGATCAAGCAAAAAGTCCGCCGAATGAGGCCTGACATGTCTGAAAAGATCAAAGAAGAAGTAATGAAGCAATTCGACGCTGGCTTTCTGGCTGTTACGTCCTATCCTCAATGGGTCGCTAACATCGTGCCAGTACCTAAGAAAGATGGCAAAGTCAGGATGTGTGTGGACTACCGGGATTTGAATAGGGCCAGCCCCAAAGATGATTTTCCACTTCCACACATTGACATTTTGATCGACAATACAGCTCAGCATAAAGTGTTTTCCTTCATGGATGGATTCTCGGGCTACAATCAAATCAAAATGGCCCCCGAGGATATGGAGAAAACAACTTTTGTCACACAATGGGGCACTTTCTGTTACAAGGTGATGCCGTTCGGGCTGAAGAACGCAGGGGCAACTTATCAACGCGCCATGGTAGCTTTGTTTCATGATATGATACATCATGAGATTGAAGTTTACGTAGACGATATGATAGCTCGGTCACAAACAGAGGAGGAGCACCTTGAACATCTAGAAAAGTTGTTTGCCAGATTGAAAGAATACAAACTCAGGCTGAATCCAAGTAAGTGCACTTTTGGAGTAAGGTCTGGTAAACTTCTAGGATTCATTGTAAGCAACAAAGGCATTGAAGTCGATCCAGCAAAAGTGAAAGCAATACAAGAGATGCCTGCTCCCCGTACTGAAAAGGAGGTTAGAGGGTTCTTGGGGCGCTTGAACTATATTGCCAGATTCATCTCTCATCTGACTTCTACCTGTGAGCCAATTTTCAAACTCTTGAAGAAAGATCAGGTAGTCGAATGGAACAACGATTGCCAAGCTGCTTTTGATAAAATCAAGGAGTATTTGCTAGAACCTCCTATTCTGATGCCACCCGTCGAAGGAAGACCATTGATCATGTATCTGACCGTCTTGGATAACTCAATGGGGTGTGTTTTGGGCCAGCATGACGAGTCTGGTCGAAAAGAGCATGCTATTTATTACCTTAGCAAAAAGTTTACCGACTGTGAGACTCGCTACTCACTGCTCGAGAAAACTTGCTGCGCTTTGGTATGGGCTGCTCGCCGACTAAGACAGTATATGTTGACTCATAATACCTTGTTGATTTCCAAAATGGATCCTATCAAGTATATCTTCGAAAAGCCCGCTTTATCTGGAAGAATATCCAGATGGCAGATGATCCTGACTGAGTATGACATCCAGTACACCACCCAAAAAGCTATAAAAGGGAGTGTACTAGCTGACCATCTGGCTCATCAAGCTATCGAAGATTATCAACCCATGAGATTTGACTTCCCAGACGAGGACATCATGAATTTGGACAACATTGAAGGTAACAGACCGTATGACGGACCCGAAAAGGGATCCCGATGGACCCTGTACTTTGATGGTGCTTCAAATGCACTTGGAAACGGTATCGGCGCAGTACTCATTTCTCCGGAAGGTTGTCACACACCTTTCACGGCCCGACTTTGCTTCAGCTGCACAAACAACATGGCTGAGTATGAAGCTTGCATCTTTGGTCTCAAGGCTGCTATAGACTTGGGGATCAAATCTTTGATCGTATTTGGGGACTCGGCTTTGGTTATCAGTCAAATCAAAGGAGAGTGGGATACCAAGCATCCTAATCTTATCCCATACAAAGAACATGTCTTGACATTGTTGCCTCATTTCGAGCAAATTACCTTCGAGCATTTCCCGCGAGAAGAGAATCAGCTAGCGGATGCTCTAGCTACAATGTCTTCCATGTTTAAACTCAATTGGGATAACGAGGCTCCCCAAATCACCATTGAGTGAATGGATGAACCCGCACATTGTCACGAGATTAATACCGAAGAAGTAGTGGAACAACCCTGGTTCCATGAAATCAAAAGGTATCTCCAGACTAGAGATTATCCCGAAGGAGCTTCCGTAAATGACAAGAAGTTCTTAAGGAAATTTGCTGCCAAATTCTTCCTGAGAAACGACATCCTTTACAAATGAAGCCATGATTGTGTATTACTCCGATGCGTAGACAAAGCTGAAGCAGAGTTGATCATGACCGAGATACACAGCGGCACATTTGGCACTCACTTGAGCGGGCATACAATGGCTAAGAAGATCCTAAGGGCAGGCTATTACTGGTCTACCATGGAAGCTGACTGCCATCAACATTCCCGTACTTGCCACAAATGTCAAGTCTATGCTGACAAAGTTCATATCCCTCCGGTTCCTCTCAACGTTCTGACTGCTCCTTGGCCATTTGCAATGTGGGGCATTGACATGATTGGAGAGATCAAGCCCACGGCTTCCAACGGACATCGCTTCATCCTAGTTGCCATTGACTATTTCACCAAGTGGGTCGAAGCAGCTTCCTTCGCCTCTGTTACTAAAAATGTGGTTGCCCGCTTCATCAAGCAAAATCTCATATGTCGGTATGGTGTTCCAGACAGGATCATCACAGACAACGGTACAAATCTGAATAACACGATGATCACCGCATTGTGCGAACAGTTCAAGATTTATCATCACAATTCATCTCCCTATCGGCCGAAGATGAACGGTGTTGTTGAAGCTGCGAACAAAAACATTAAGAAGATCATTCAGAAAATGACAGTCACTTACAAAGACTGGCATGAGATGTTACCGTTTGCTCTACATGGATACCGTACGACGGCACGTACTTCAACCGGGGCAACCCCATTTTCGTTGGTATATGGCATGGAAGCTGTCCTGCCTATGGAAGTTTAGATTCCTTCTCTAAGGATTATGAAGGACACAGGTTTGAATAAAGATGATTGGATTCAGACCCGACTTGATCAACTCAATCTGATCGACGAGAAGCGACTCACTGCTATATGCCATGGTCAGACGTATCAAAAACGGATGATCAAGGCCTTCAATGAGAAAGTCAGACGTCAGGTGTATCAAGTCAGAGATCTCGTAATCAAGCGGATTATCTTGCCGCAAAGTGATCCCAAGGGCAAATGGACTCCTACATATGAAGGACCATTTGTGATCAAGAGCATATTTTCGGGTGGTGCAATGATTCTGACCACCATGGACGGCGACGATTTGCCGCACCCTGCAAACGCAGACATAGTCAAAAGATACTACGCATAAAATAACCCGACAAGTCGAAAACCCGAAAGGGCGGCTTGGGCAAAAATGGGCATCCCGGTGAACCGAAAACCCGAAAGGGCGGTTCAGGCAAAAATTAGGGATAAAAACAAAAAAAATCTGTACACCCGGCAAGTTGAAAACCCGAAAGGGCGGCTTGGGCAAAAAGGGGTTTCCCGGTGGATCGAAAACCCGAAAGGGCGATTCAGGCAAAAGTTAGGGAATTAAAGCGTATGACTATGTCTCGTCGGATCACTTCAAAGACAATCTCTTCATCAACCAGTTCCAGGTTTCTGATCAATCCAGTCATCGGCAAACGAAGCATTGGATGGACAGATATTCAGAGTTGTGAAGGCTAAAGCGGAATGGAATCCCATGGAATTATTTCACATAGCCATCTTTATTTTGTATAAATCTTTCAATATTTACGACAAAATCCTCTTACTAGGATGATTGTCTCCTTTGTACAAATATACTCAGAGAAAGTTAATACAAATACTCTTCCCAGAAATTTGTGTTATTTCCTTTTTCTTTTTCTCTTGCACTAATTGTTTTATTTTGAGAAACGTCCAATGTTTTGTTAAATAGGCATATGCATTTGAACATAATCATTTCCTTATGAATCAAGAAAGAGGATTACTGATAGGTTGAAGGTGCAGTTAGATATCTTGATACCCTTTCAAAGGAAACCCCCAGTAGATTTGGAATCCATATCCCCAGCAAGTCTTGAAGCTTATCCCCAGTAGATTCTGGAAGCTTATCCCCTGCAGAATGCGGACGTCTCTCCCAAGCTTTATTCAAAGTTACTCCTCACAAGGGCTTATAACTGGGTTATCCTCAGCTAATTGCCACGGAAGATCGCACTCGGCAAAATTCTTCCTGTCCCCAGCGGAGTTCATCAAAGTTCCCCAGCATAACTTATCAATACAATCCCCAGAGGAGTTTATCTTTGTTATCCCCAGCCAGAGAATCCTCCAGAACTCAATTCCCCTCAGAGTTTAAGTTTCAGTATCCCCAACAGAGCTAAAATTTCAAATTATCAATCCCCAGCGGAGCCAGACTAGTGAACCCTCTCCCCACAGAAATGCTTCTCACTAGACTAGAGATTCTCAGTCTTATCTCCCCAACTTAAGTCTACCAGGTTCTAAAATCCCTAGTAGAAATCATCAGAAATTCTTTTACCCTGCAAGTCACCAAGGAAATTCCAAGTCCCCGCAAGTGGTTCTAAGGCCCCTCAACGTTTGAAGGACTGGTATTCCCCAAGCAAACTTGAAGACTTTCAGTTTTCAGTTCCTCATTGTATATTCGAAGATTCTCCAGTGAAGATCTCCTCAAGACAGGGATTCCCCAAAAGATTGGTATACAACCCAAGCTCCTTATTCCCCAGCGACAACCAGGAATTATTCTTCCCGGCAGCAGTCAAGATGCTTTTATCTTCAGCCATCTCGGATTCATCTATCCTTTGCAAGACAGCTCTCCAGCTTACATGCGCATTCATTTACATTCATATCATATAACATACATTGCATCATGCATCATGACATTGCATACAACTAACCCTTTACCTTTTCAGGTAAGATCAATCGACAGACAAAAATCATTATCTTCCGAGACACTTTTGAAAACAGTTTACGGACGCTTCCCAACAACGGATGCTGCTCTATTGCTTATTCAACTCCAAGATTTCTGAAAATAGTTCACGGGTTCTCCAAGTAACGGATGTTAACCTATCGCTTGTTCAGTTTCTTCTCAAGACTTCTGAAAACAGTTTATAGATTCTTCCCAACAACGGATGTTAATCTATCGCTTGTTCAGATGCAACTTTTGAAAACAATTTATGGACGCTTCCCAACAACGGATGCTGCTCTATTGCTTATTCAACTCCAAGATTTCTGAAAACAGTTCACGGGTTCTCCAAGTAACGGATGTTAACCTATCGCTTGTTCAGTCTCTTCTCAAGACTTCTGAAAACAGTTTATGGATTCTTCCCAACAACGGATGTTAATCTATTAACTTGTTCAGATGCAACTTTCTGAAAACAGTTCACGGGTTCTCCAAGTAACGGATGTTAACCTATCACTTATTCAGATTCTTCTCAAGACTTCTGAAAACAGTTTATGGATTCTTCCCAACAACGGATGTTAATCTATCGCTTGTTCAGATGCAACTTTTGAAAACGGTTTACGGACGCTTCCCAACAACGGATGCTGCTCTATTGCTTATTCAACTTCAAGATTTCTGAAAACAGTTTACGGACGCTTCCCAACAACGGATGCTGCTCTATTGCTTATTCAACTTCAAGATTTCTGAAAACAGTTCACGGGTTCTCCAAGTAACGGATGTTAACCTATCGCTTGTTCAGACGATTCTCAACTTTTGAAAACAGTTTACGGATACCTCCAGATACGGATGTCAATCTATTGCTTATTCAGACCCTAGTTCAGAGTTGGTCCTAAACACGGACGCCTTTCCGATACTCATTCCAGATGGCATCTTTAAGCCCATCCCCGACAAGATTCTGTCACCCTTCCAGATGGCATCTTTAAGCCCATCTCCAAATGGCATCTCTAAGCCCATTCCCGCATCCATTGCTTTGACGAGTGCAAATTTAAGGGCACTCTAGTGTCCAATCTCCTTTTACCCTCGAGTCACGAAAGGCAAACTTGCCTATCTAACTCTTCGGATTCAAGAAGATTGAACAGGGGCAACTGTTGTACCCCAAAATTTTCCCTCCCATTTCTCATTGATTTCTCATCACTAAGCCCTTGGAACTCAAGATCCAGTTAGGGTTTCATCTGCTCAAGACTTCTCCTTGCACTGTTGACCCAAATTAGGGTTTGTGTTTGCACAAAGATGTTTTGACCAAAATTGCATAAGATGACTTTCATGCTTCATATTGGACTCCCAAGTTTATCCATACCAAGTTTCAAGCCTTGATTCCAAACTTTCCCCAGTCAATTGGACAGTTGACCTAGAAATCAGCTGTATTGGGGAAAAATTCAACTGTGGCCAATTGACAGTCAAATCTCATGAAACTTGACCCACATCAACATTATGAACTCACATGGACCATTTGATCAAGTTTGGATCACAATTCCACAAGAAATTTGATCAGATCACCAAAAGGGCAAAATGGTCATTTTTAGGGTTTTGACTGCACAAAGGCAATTTTTGACTGTTTGACCTAGCCAATGGCAAACCAAGCTCACATATGGACTCAAGGACCCCATGGAATTGTCTTGACATACTCAACAAGTTCAAAAGATCCCAAATACACAGGATTGGCAGTTGAATTTCCTAGTCAATTGATCAATTTTGACTGTATACTGAAAAGTCAAACTTTGACTTTTTGGTCAAAATCAAATGTCAAGATTAATTTTTCATCAAAACATGCCAAATCATGAAACTTGTTCATCAAGAAATCAAGAATTGCAAATTAGGGTTTGAAATGAAGATTTTTTATAGCTTAGAATTTTTCGAAGTTATGAAAAACCCTAATTTTTTCCTAACTTTGCCCCACTTTCTCACCAAGATTCATTTGGATTCAAGCAAAAGTCAAAACATGAAAGTTGTAGCCTATTGCAAAATCTACAATTTTTATTCACAAAGTTTTCCCAAAAGAAGCTTGTAGCTCAAGTTACAATTTTTGGAACAAGGGTACCAAACCATTCTTAACTTAGAGAATATTTGACCTATTTTAGGCAGGCTTTTTGCCTAACTTCAAGACCATTTTTCACATACTTCCACTTGGAATTTCAATTTTCATTTCAAATATAGGTTGAAGTACACATTCCAATATTTCCAAAATGTCCAAGAACTCATCAAACAACCTCATGGTTTGAGAGAATCGAATTTTGCAATATGGAAAAAACTCACTTTTGTTATGGCCAATTTCCATGTTCATACACTTAGGCAATTTTCAAATCAGCATGCATTTCTTGATTACAGGCCTTAAATCTCTTTTACACTCATAAATTTAATGCAAACTCTTTGTGCCAAGACCATATTCTATGTGTTCAAGCATTGCATAAAGGTTTAATCCATTTTTAGATAAAGCATAATATCCATTTTAGAAAAGTTTCACTTTATGTCAAAATACAAATCCAAGCAGGTACAATTAATATCTCTTTGGCACAAGTTTATGAGCTAATTACACTGATCAAGACTAAGTGGTTCAGCATAGAATGGGGGCCTGTACAGGCTAGAAACACCAAGTGGCCTTTTGTTGCTTAAAGTGTAAGAAACTTGCCATAACACATAAGAACTCTCATCTCAGCAAAGATCAACCTAAGCAAACTTTGTCCTCACATTTTACACTTCCTAACTGACCTAAAACACGACCAAACAACCCTTCATCCATCCAATTACAGAAAATCACAGCTTTGTGGCAAAACAGGGCACATTCTGCAACTTGAATCCCACAACTTATTTCCATCGTGCATCTTGGCCAAAACCAGTTCAAACACTTTCCTTACCATTAATCCAAACTATCCAAAGCATTAGAAGTGGACTGTAACTCCTCTAACCAGTTTGGCCATTTTCATTTCTTCCTCTTGCAGGTGGACTTCTACAGCTTGGTATAGAAGGTTTCAAAGCATACCAAGTATTGGAATAGCATCCTCACACTTCAAGCAAGCTGCACAAATCATCATCTTGCCCTGAAAGCTCCCCCATTGCCAGACATGATCCAGCTGAACAAGTATATTCTTGAACTTCTATCTCCCAATGTAGGCATCATTAGCTCTAAGTTTGTGAATAAGAAGTGTTCTACTCATGCCCCTGAAACTGTACATACCTTTACTTTTCATTTATTTTGCATATGCTGTGAGAATTTAAGGTCTGAATATTGATAAAAAGTTAGGTTAAGATTTGGGAATGATGAAATTCTCTCTCATTTCTGAGAGTTAGGATGAGTTCTTTACATGTCCAGAATCGTGGCTTGATGCTTAACATTTCTTATGTTGTAAGTTTGTGCTAAAAGTCCAGGAATCCAGATGTTTGAATCATGGTGCAAAACGCGCGTTTTTGACAAAGGTTCTGGCCAGAGGTTGAAGAAGGTCCTATTGGGCTGGGCTTGTTCTATTTTTCTTATTTGCACCCTGCTTTTGCTTTTGAACCTCCCTGACCCATTTTGATTTTTACTTATCATTTTCCATTTTTTCCTTTTGATTTCATTTCTATATTTTTATTTAAGTATGAAAAAACATAAAAATCTTTTTTTCCACATTTTTTTGCATTTATTTTGATATTTATTAGTTTTATTTAGTTTTTGTGCATAAATAATATAAATACTATTATTTAGAATAACTAGAAAAAATAATGCAAACACACTTATTTTCTAATTTTTATTTATTTTATCTTCTGAAAATATTTTACATAAAACATACTTTTTTTGTAAATATTAAATATTATTATTTTTGCACATATTTAATATATTTGATAAATTATATAAATACATACATATTAATTAGCATATTTAGTAAATAATACAAAATATTTACATTTTTTATTTTATTAATATTTGACATTAAAAATACCTTTTTTATAAATATACTTCATTTTTATTTTATTTTTGTACATAATTATTAAATATTGTATATATTGAATAGTTAATACATTTACTTAATAAAATTAGGGTTTTGCCCTAAATACATAAAAACTCCAAAAATAACACTTTTTATTTTGTTTATTTGACATATAAAAATACGTTTTTTCATACATATAAAAAACCTTTTTGCATCTTTCATATTTATTTTATTTCCATTTAATTTGTGCAATCAATTATCTTGTAAATAATTCAATATTGATGTAATAGTCTAGGTTTAAATTCCTTGTCAAAATACCCCCATTTGAACATTTGTACCCCCCTTCCCATATATTATGTTGTAATAGTTTAGGACTTTATTTTTCGTACTTTAATGCTTTCTAAATATACCATGTTAGAATTAGGGTTTGTATGCAAATAAAAACAACAAAAATAGTTTGACCTAATTTCAAAGATAAACAAGCATGAAAATGGACAACACTAATCACACTTGCACCCCTAGGGTATTCCACTTGTTGCCTTCAATAAATGGGCCATATTGCATGTTAGGTCTCTTTGGGCAAAACAAACACAATTCAAATGATCATAGTCCCTCGATGACGCTTTCGAAAAGTTGCCTAAAAATGATCAAGTCCCTTAAAGGAAAATTGCCCAAAGATACTTAGCACCATTGCAATTATGGTCTAAACGATGACCCGCGCCCGTCCCTTTCACATCCTAACACAAGATTGTCCACCAAATGCAATGGTGGAACAAAATTGTTAAAAGGGTTAAAACATAGCAATAATCTTTGAGAACTTTAGGGTAGATAGCTCTTAAGTACTTGTCAACTTGCAAAACAAAAACACTTGCCTATTTTTCAAACCACACTTCACAAACACTTTCAAAACAAACTTTCAAAAACCTTGAAACATCTTTTCAAAAAGACAAACACCTTTTGTAAAACATTCGAGTAAAGAATTGTTACGAGGGTAGCCTAGACAAGGCATCTTTTTCAAAACATTTTCAACACCACACACAAAGCACCATTTCAAACAATTGAAAACCAAGGCAAGTTGATCTAAGCAAGTACCTAAGAGCCCATGGATAACCATGGATAGAAAGGGTGCTAATACCTTCCCTTTCTATAATCTACTCCCCGAACCCAAGAAAATATCTCAAAGGTTTTTGCTGTGCTTTTTAAACCTTTCCTTAGGATAAAATAAAAAGTCGGTGGCGACTCTTGCTCAACCGAAACATTTGCAAAAAAAAAACGCAAAACCATAGTCAGTTCTCCCACCGTATCACACCAGGGCATATCTGCATGAAGAGTTTGAAGATCAACCCCTGTAACAGGCCAGGAAACCATCTTCCTTTCTCAAAGTACGCAAGTTCTCGCTAAGGAATCTCTTACGCGATCGACACCTTCAGATGGCATCTATAAGCCCATCCTCCTATCCATTACATCTCCAAATGGCATCTATAAGCCCATTCCCGACAAGGTTCTGTCACATCTCCAGATGGCATCTATAAGCCCATCCTCCTATCCATTACATCTCCAAATGGCATCTATAAGCCCATTCCCGACAAGGTTCTGTCACATCTCCAGATGGCATCTATAAGCCCATCCTCCTATCCACCATCTTTCCAAATGGCATCTGTAAGCCCATTCCCGACATCACATTGCTGATACTCCACTATGCGAGTGCAAATTTCTGGGCACTTTAGTGTTCAATCATCTTCCACCTTCGGATCACGAAAGGCACGCAAGCCAATCTACATCCTTAGGTTTAAGAAGATTGAACAGGGGCAACTGTTGTACCCCAAAAATTTTCCCTCTCATATTCTTCAAGGTTTGTCAAGAATCATCTTCAAATGGTTCAAAATTTCTCAAAGATTGCACAGTCAAACCATCTCCTAAGCCAGTCAAAATTAGGGTTTTGGTTCCTTCAAGGAATTTGAGGTTTTCAGTGGTCCAATCAAGTCCCATTGGCCTATATACATTGCCAAGCATCTACATGTCAAGTCTCAAGTCTCACAGCATCAGATTGCACAGTCAAAAAGCCCATTTGCTTCACAATCAACTATAGGGGCAAAATGGTCATTTGGCAGTCAAAAGTCAGAATTTTTGGTCAACATCTTATTTTGAGCTCACAATTATCATTTGATTAAGTCTTGATCATGATTCCTCAAGCATGGCTCAAAAATCATCAAGATGCAAAAGTTTCCATTTTAGGACAGTTGAAAAGTCAACTGTAACTTGACCAGGGCATAACTTTTTCATGGTTCATCAGAAAAATCCCATCCAATGCTCATTTTTAAAGGTATAAAATTTCCTACAACTCATCTTCACATTCCAAGTCCAAGAAATGCTCTCACAAAAAGTTATCAATTTCTACATTATAGGTCATTTTCAAAAGTCAACAAAAAGGCATTTTAAGTCAAAGACCATAACTTGAGATTGGTAAATCAAAATGACATGGGACCAAAGGAATTGGTTAGAGGACTTCAAGACCTTTCCAAAATGTCCAAGAACATGTTCATATGATCAAAATTGAGCAAGATATGCATTGGAGAAGTTGGGAAATTTTTGTGAAATGGCAAAAGTCAACTATCCTTAAAACTTCAATTTTTGACAAAAGGGCCCACTTTCTTCCACTTGATTCAGCCTTGTCATGCCACCCACGTGTCCCATGATTAATTTCAAGATCAAACATTTATCTTTCCATTTTATTTAATTTTTATTGATTTAATTCATTTTAAATCCATAATAATTCAAATAAAATCAAAAAAATTAATGGAATGGCATCTTGGTGACTTGAATAGCTATTATGTGTCATGTTCCAGCTAACAATTTCGTGCCAAGCTATTTTGTGCATAAAATCACGGTTTTGCTTCAAGTATGGAAAGGTCTTTAATGGTGATCAACAAAAATCTCAAGACATCAATACAATGGATCCCAAGCCCAAACTTTGACCTAATTCTATTCCCATATATGCACACAAGTGAACCCTAATGAAGAGGACACGCAAGCTGCTGCAAAAAGCCATAAACCAATTCCAAAAAATCAAGAAAAAAGTCAAATATGTTTTCTCACTTCAAGGCCATTTCAAACCAATTTGAGGATTCAAACACGTTGCATAAGTCCCCAGGAACACATTGCAATCAAAAACAAACCTTAAAGCTCAAAGAACACGCAAGAACAATCCCTTGGTTTGTCACTTTTTTTTAGAATCGCATCTCACAATTCATGCATATTTAACATCTTTTGTTGTTTGTTTTATGTTAATAGAACTCAGGTGAAGCTTTTGGTGTGGTTCAATTGGCTTATAATGCCCTGAAACAGAAAACGCCATGAACGATTTCTAGGTTTTCCAAGCTCTAAAATTGGGGCTTTCTTATTTAGGGAAAATTAAGCCTCATGATGCCCATGGTTGAACTCAGGAGATCAAGACGAACCAATCCCAACCCTCGCGAACAATTTATATACAGCATAGGCCTGTTCGCTATTTTTTGTCCATGCAGGTTGTGGGGGTTTAAAACCCCCGCTATTTGATATGTTTTCTGCAGGTTTCATGAAGAAGACGAAGGACGTGGAAGCGTGCCATTGGCTTATTCAAATATAATGCGCGTTTTTGTTAAATTCCAGCATGTGCTTTGTTTCCATATATTAATTTCATTGGTCATTATACTAATAAACGCAGGCAAGTGGCTGAGTGGTTGGTGATCTGTCCAATAACCATTGGGACCTGGGTTCGATTCCCAGGTCCACCCCATATTTATTTCTTATTTTTCCATACAGGATCACTTGCAGGTTGCTCAAGGCATTCCACCATATGTCTCAATCATCCCAGGCGCCATGTGTCTTCCTATTCCAATCCAAAGGCCACAAGGTGCTGAACACCATGTTCCTGGTCAACCCTGCGCCTAGGAAATTTCCAAGAGTCAAATGGACTGGCCAACAGTTGGGCCAGAATTGCCAGAACCAACCTCCATATTTGGGCCTTCACCCCCTCTGGTTTCTTTTATTCCTTCATATTTTTTTAACTATTTTATTTTCAATTATTATTATTTAACTAATTAACTTAATTAATTCTTTTCCCAACAAAAATCAGAAAACCATAAAATATTTTATTATTATTATTTATTTCATATAGATTTAATTATTTTGTAAATAAATACTAACAAAATTGATTTAGTCTTTTAAATTAGGTTTAATTTCAATTTTCTTTCTTAATAAATAAAATAAATTAGACTTAGGAGTTTTTTTACTAACTTTTGACCTTTTATTTTTATTTTCATTAAAACATAAAAAACACAAAAAAAATACTTTTTTTTAATTATTTAATTAATTAGGTTTAGGTTTAATATTTAATTAATTGCAAAAAAGGACAATTTTCAATTCTTTTCTCAAAAAGGGTCAAAACCCTAAGACGTTCCCGGTTAAATTTTTATTCGCGCTTTAATTCCTTTTGATTATATTTGATGTAACTGTTTCCGAGGATGTAATAGTTAATTAGGATTTTATCGCTTTATTTTATTTCTCGCATTTATTTTCCAAACGGGTTATGTTTTTGGCGATGTATAGACCCACGCCTTGTAATAGCGTAGATTCATATTTCCGCACTTTATTTTCCGCACTCTTAACTGTTAAAAAATGCCTGCATGACTTGTATGACAAATAAAACCAATCCGTAGCTCACAAATGCATGTTCAAAGATAAACATAAACTGAAACAACGCACATGCACATGCCACTCCTAGGGTACGCCTCACTGGTTGCCTCGAACGTGGTCGTCAAGTATAGGGTGTTTTAGAGGTCGCCCTCCTGTCTAAGATCCAGTTGCCTCGAAACGGTTGCCTCGGATAAAAAGGATCTAGGACATTAGGGTTACCGCTAAGGTGTCCTACTATTGCTTTGGTGACTACACATGTCCCTAATAATCGAATTGACCCGAATACCTCCAATGACGGTGCTACCTACTTCTCAATAGTGGGATAGCACTATCTAAAGGACTCTTACATAACCTAATTCCTTAGAGTAGGTAGATTCTCCTGGGTACTTGCTCTTTCAAACAAACAAAAAAACTTTTCGCACCGACACTTTCAAAAAGTTTTCAAACAAATCTTTCATACACTCTTGAGGAGAGATACAAGAGTTACTTAGAAATTTTTCAAACGAAACTTTTTTCAAAACCCACACACACTTGAAAAGCAAACAAATTTTGAAAACATAAGAGCAAGTACCTAAGAGCCCGTGGATAACCACGGATAGAAAGGGTGCTAACACCTTCCCTTTCTATAAATCTACCTCCCGTACCGAGAGACATCTCAAAGAAGGAATTTTGCTGTGCTTTTGTCCTTTCCATGTTGGAGAACATAAAAGACGGTGGCGACTCTTGCTTACCGCGACATTTCGCGAACCAGCTTAAAAAACAGTCAGTTCTATTTCCACCGATCACACCGTGTTTGTGTGTTTTGAAAAGTTATTGTTTTACTTCGTTTTAACCCTTGATTCTGTCTTCAAGAGTGTTACGAAGTGTTTTTGAGAACTTTGTTTGAAAAGAGTGTAAGTGTGGAAGAGTTTGATTTTGAGCAAGTACCTACTAGCATCTACCTACTCGAAAAAAAGAATGTTTCTGTTCTTGTTTCCTTTAGACAAATCTATACCACTATTAATGAGTAGGTAGCACCATCGTTGGAGTTGTAAGAGTCAATTCGAAAGGGACGTACGATCACTAAAGCAATGTTAGGACGCCTTAGTAATAACCCTAGTGTCTTAAGATCATATTCGAGGCAACATTTCCGAGGCAACATTTCCGAACGGGACATTTGATCTTTGTTTAGACAAGAGGGAAACCACTAAGACATCCTATACTTAATGATCGCTTACCGAAGGCAACCGAAGTGAGAGTATACCCTAGGAGTGCGCATGTGCGAGTGATTTGATTTCAGTTATTATCTTTGCACATTTAGGGTTTGCTAACCATTTTAAAATTAACGTACAGTCTTGTCATGCAATCCTATCATCATACATCTAACAGTTAATATTTGTGAAAATTAAAATGCGGAAAATAAAACTACGCTATTATAAAGCTTCGGGGAGGGGGATTAATTACATAGCCAAAAACCCGTAAAAACAATAAATAAAAGAAAATCCTAATTAAACTATTACATACCATGAGCAGTTACATTAATATCGTAAAAATAAATAAACGCGCGCGATGAAAGGAGAACGAGAAAAAAAATTAGGGTTTTGACCCCGTCTAACCTAGTTGAAAGAAAAATCATATTTTGTTGTTTTTGATTATTTTGAGAAAATAAGGTTTTAATGGAATAAATACAAACCTAATTACTAATTAATTTGACCTATTTTTGTATTTTTGTTATTTTATGAAAAGAAATAAAAATATAACCAAGAACAAAACCTAATTTTCTAATTGATTTTAAATTATTTACAAAAAGGTTAAAATTACCCTAAAATTAAATTAAACTAATATTAAATTAATTTTGACAAAATAAATAAAAAAAACCTAAATTCTAATTTGATGAAATTGATTTTATGAATTTTTTTTTCAAAAAAAAAGGAATTAATTTTGTGTTAGAAAATAATTTAAACAAAATAAATAAATAAAAGAAAAAAATTAAAAGAAAAGGAGATGGGCCTGGTTTAGTAGCAATGGAGGTGCCAATAGCAATTTCTGGGCCCAATAATCCTTGGTCCGTTTTGACTTTTCAGATCCAGTGTTGCAAGCTAGACTTGGGCATGTGATGGACCTCCATGAATAAAGCGTTGGATCTAGACATGCTGGGAATCTGATGGCTGAAAGCTGGTAGTGCATGGTGGATTTATGGGGCGCCTATGTACCTGATCATATAATGCAAAATAATATTGACAAATATGGGGACCTGGGGATCGAACCCAGGCCCTTTGGCTTTTCCAAATGCCTGATGACCATCTGAGCTAGCGTGTTCATTTGTATGATTAATGACAAACAATCATTATATTGGAAAAAGAAAAATAATATATGACAAACGCGCGAATTTTTGAATGGGCGAATCACTGCCTGCCACGCAACCCTTCTTCTTCCTCCCTCTGTTGCTAAAAGTTCAACAACTTTTACCTACGGTTATCTGGGCGTAGGTACAACCCCGTGATCCTCTAAAATTCACTGCAAGCATGGTAAATCAATTCTAGTGGTACCAATCAACTTGTTGCAACCTCACGAGCATTATGGTACCACTCTCCATGGCTAATTGTACCTGTAACAAAAAACCCCAAAAATGAGCCAAGAACCCTAACTATGGCATCTTGCTCTACAGTTAATAAAAATGCAATTGAACATAACCAATAGCTTGCAAATGATTCAATGATCAAGAATATGTAAAGAAATCATGCTTCAAATGCCAGAATCGTGATATTTGATTTCAAGAAAGTATCAATGTCGTGAGATGCTTACAGTGTGTTTTTGGATGTTATGAGGCTTGTTAGTGATTGCAATATGACCCAGAGATATCCAGCAAGCGATTGAGATAGCTGAGAAAGCTTGAGATGGCCTGAAAATTGGAATTTGATTCACCACTTTTATTGAGTTTTTGCAAGTTTTCTTTCTGTTTCTCACGCCTCCAATCCCTTGCTTTTGGTCTGCACTTGTTCTATTTATACCCTTGAATGAATTAGGTTATAAACTTGCTTCAAATCTTTCTCAATTAAGATGATTGAATCATGATTTGATTCTTATGTAAATCTTTCCAAATCAAGCCAAATCCAATCTTTTTGTGTCCATTTGAAGCTTGCACGATTTGGTTCTCTTTCCAGCTGTATAAGAGGCCTAAACATGCACAAAATCTCAAGCTTTGATTAGTTTTGATATTTTCATGATTTTATTTTGATTTAATTTGACTTAACTGAAATAAAAATCAAAATAAATGATAAAAATAAAATAAAGACAAGTGGGAAGGATCATGGGTCGTGGATCATGTTACAAACTTAATGCAATCACAAAAAGTTGGGCCCATTTGACAAAAATTGCAATTTTGGGCACATTTGACTTTTGCCTATTTTGCAAAAAGGGTCAACTTCACCAATGCATAACTCCTTCAATTTTGACCCTAGAGATGTGTTCTTAGACTTTTTAGAAAGCTTGAGATGTACTCTAAGCAACCCTTTTGGTATCATCTCAATTGAGTCTTCCATGTCCATGTATGAAGCTTTAACAAAAAAGGTGTTTTTGTTGACTTTTCAAAATGACCTATAATGTCCAAATTTGTATCTTCTTGTGAGTGCATATTTTGAACTTGGGAGCTGAAGATGAATTGTAGGTCATTGCATCCTCTTCAAAATGAGCTTTGGATGGGTCATTTTTTATAAATTATTAGAAAGTTATGCTTGGTCAAAGTTGAGTTGACTTTTCCTACAAAACCCTAATTTAGCAACTTTTGGGTTTTGATGAATTATGAGAAATCCTTGAGGAATCATGATCAACCCTTGATCAAATGATGAATAATACTTCAAAATGATAATGTTAACCAAAAATCTTGAAGTTTGACTGTATGTGGGCCGCAGTTGACTGTTGGCCTAGCACAGTCGATTTTCAGGCCTTTGAGCAATTGACTGAGCAAATTTTTCCTGCAAGGCTTGAAACTTGACATGGATGATCTTAATAATATATTAGGATAATAATGAGCATTTGGGACCCTTTTGATTCAAACATCTTGATGCAAACTGAAACCCTAATTTGGGGTAGACTGCCTTAGGAGAGAGTTTGTCTGGTCAACCCTTGGACTTCCTTGAGCAATTTGAGGACCTCACTTGAAATGTATTGAGAAATATGGGAGGGAAAATTTTAGGGTACAACAGCTGCCCCTGTTCAATCTTCTTAAACCTGAGGATGTAGATTGGCTTGTCTGCTTTCGTGATCCGAGGGTGGAAGATGATTGAACACTAGAGTGCCCAGAAATTTGCACTCACATGAAGTGGTATCCATCTTGCAATGTCGGGAATGGGCTTATAGATTACATTTGGAGGTTGGTGTCGGACGATGGGCTTAAAGATGCCATCAGGAGAAGTATCGATCGCATAAGAGATTCCTTTGCGAGAGCTCGTATACCTGTCGTTTAGGAGGATTTCACTGGGAATGATGGTCCCTGTCTTAAGAGAAATAGAATTTTAGGAGCTTCAGTCATCCGTTATTTTACTGGGGAATCATCTCTTAGTCGTGGAGGTGAAAATGAACTGCTATCTGGTCGTGTTCTAGGCTTTACAGTGATAAGATCGACTGCTATCTGGTCGTGCTTCAGGCTTTACAGTGACTTAACGGGGATATGAGATTAAACTTTCTATCCGATCGTTCTCCAGGCTTCGCAATTTCTCAATTCTTATCTGGTCGTACTCCAGGCTTCAGAAGGAATTAAGTTGTTATCTGGTCGCATCTGGGCTTCAACTTGAATTTAGGGCACACTAATATATGGTCGATTCTGGGCTTCTTAGTAATTGTCCAGGTAAACTATTATTTGGTTGAAACCCAAGCTTCGCAGTGTCCCATACTATTATCTGGTCGATTCCAGGATTCAGTCCTTTGCCGCTATCTGGTCGTAATCCAGGCTTCGCAACTTCTTACTTCTTATCTGGTCGTGTTCCAGGCTTCAGAAGAAATCAAGTGGTTATCCAGTCACATCCAGGCTTCCATTTGATTTTTAGGCCTACTAATATCCGGTCGATTTCGGGCTTCCTAGTAATTGGTCGGGTAGACTGCTATTTGGTCGAAATCCAAGCTACATAGTGTCCCTTACTATTATTTGGTCGTAGTCCCAGGCTTCAGTGTCTTTTGTCGCTATCTAGTTGTAATCCAAGCTTCACGATGTCTTATACCATTATCTGGTCGAATCCAGGCTTCATGGTGTCCTATACTGCTATTTGGTAGATTTCCAGGCTTCACAATACCTTGTTAAGCTGTTTTCCGGTCGATTTTCGGGCTTCATCGCTTGTGTTTATGATATACCACTATCTGGTTGATTCCAGGCTTCATGGTGTTTTGTACTGTTATCTGGTCGTAATCTAGGCTTCACAGTAACTTGCATTACTATATGGCTGTTCTCCAGGCTTCACAATAACTTGTTGGGGATTCAACTATTTTCCAGTCGATTTTCGGGCTTCATAGCTTGAATTTAAGATAAACCACTATCTGGTCGATTCCAGGCTTCGCGGTATTTTGGTACTGTTATCCGGTCGTTCTCCGGGCTTCACGGTATGATGGAGAAATCAAGACATTATCCAGTCGGATCCGGGCTTCATAACTTGAACTGGAATAGAAATCTTAGCACCGATTTAACTGAACCAGAGAAACTTATGAGAATTTGATTGTATCTTTCCCTGAAAGGTAAAGAGTTAGTCGTATGTAATGTCATGATGCATGACATGTATCGAGTAATGACGTTCTCAAAATAAATGAGATTGTACTGCATGATGTATATGTGTATGCCATGATGCATAAATATGCAATGTTCTTGTGACATTCTCTATCTGGGGAGAATAATTCCTAGACTACTTTTGGAGAGTACAAGGAGTTGAGTTCCTCGTTCTCCCTGGAGGTAATTACCGAAGATGATTTGAGAATAAATTGGCGGGAGAATAACTCGGCTGGAGAATAAACTGGCGAGAGAATGACTATGTGGGGAACAAACTGGCGAGAGAATGACTCTGTGGGGAAGAGATACTCTGCCAGAAGATCTACTGATTTAGAGAAATAACCTTGGCTGGGGATGAATTACCGTTGCTGGCGATAATGAATCTTGTTGGGGATTGAGTTTATGCCTGTGGAAGAAATAGACTCCACTGGGGATAGTCTTCCATTGTTGGTGATAAATGAACTCTGCTTGGGAGAATTAACACCCCTATTTTTGGGTATTTCCTACTCTGCGGGGAGTGTATGCATTTTTAGTCACATTCTCAGGCTGGCTCTGTCCCTGTACCTGGTGGGTAGAGCAACTATCAGGTTTGGGCACTTCTGTTTGCCCTTGTTCCTAAAATTACCAGTAATCGTCTTTTGTTTTGCATGTAAATATTTATGAGCAACAATTATTTTCAAATCCATATATAAAAAATGAACCATTGGACGTTCTTGCAAAACAAAACAGGAAAAGAAAAACAACTTTGAAATTTATTGTAAAATGAATTGTATTGATTTTGAAGTTGCCTGTAATAGGCGTTTTGTACAAGAGGTTGACATCCTAGTAAGAGAACGCCGCCGAAAGATATAAATTATACAATTTGTGAAAAACAAAGAAAAACAGCTATGTGAACAATCCCACTGGGTTCCAACTCTGCTATTGCCTTTATATCCTCGAGCATCTCATTACTTTGCTACTTGGTTGAAGGTAGATCAGATTGATCGGCGTCGTCCGAGCTTGATAGTCGATACCGAAGTCTAGTTGCAAGATGACCCAATGAGACATAGTGTTACGCTTTAATCCCTAGTTTTTGCCTGAACCGCCTTTTCGGGTTTTCGATCCACCGGGATACCCTTTTTTGCCTAAGCCGCCTTTTCAGGTTTTCGACTTGCCGGGTGTACAGTTCTTTTCATTTTCATCCCTTATTTTTGCCCGAACCCTTTTGGTTCACTGAGAAGCCCTTATTTTTTCCTAGGCCAGTCAACCTAGCAGATCTTTGATTATGCGTAGTATTTTTTCACTATGCCTGTATTGACGGGGTGAGGAAGGTCGTCACCATCCATGGTGGTTAGAATCATATCTCCTCCTGAGAAAATGTTCTTAACCACAAATGGCCCTTCATAAGTGGGGGTCCATTTGCCCATGGGATCACCTTGCGGTAATATGATGCGTTTGATCACCAGATCCCCGACTTGATACTCTTGTCGTCTGACTTTCTTGTTAAAAGCCTTGATCATCCGCTGTTGATACGTCTGACCATGACAGATAGCAGTAAGTATCTTCTCGTTGATCAGATTCAGCTGATCAAGCCGAGTCTGGATCTAATCGTCCTCGCTCAAACCTGCATCCTTCATAATCCGGAGAGAGGGTATCTAGACCTCAATGGGTAGGACTGCCTCCATGCCATACACCAAAGAGTAGGGTGTTGCCCCTGTTGATGTCCGTGCTGAGGTACGGTACCCATGAAGAGCAAATGGTAACATCTCGTGCCAGTCTTTGTATGTCACTGTCATCTTCCGCACAATCTTCTTGATGTTCTTATTAGCCGCTTCAACATCCCCATTCATCTTCGGTCGGTAAGGAGAAGAGTTGTGATGCTGTATCTTAAACTGTTTGTAGAGCTCGGTTATCATTGTATTGTTGAGATTTATACCATTGTCTGTAATGATTCTCTCTGGTACACCATATCGACAGATTAGATTGTGTCGGATAAACCGCGCCACGACGTTCTTGGTTACTGTAGCAAAAGAAGCTGCCTCAACCCACTTCGTAAAGTAATCAATAGCTACCAGAATGAAACGATGTCCATTGGACGCAGTAGGTCTGATCTCACCTATCATGTCGATGCCCCACATTGCAAAAGGCTAAGGAGTTGTCAAGACGTTCAGAGGAACTGGAGGTACATGCACCTTATCAGCATAGACTTGGCACTTATGACAGGTCCGAGAATGCTGATAACAATCGGCTTCCATAGTAGACCAATAATATCATGCCTGTAGGATTTTCTTTGCCATGGTATGTCCACTGGAATGAGTTCCGAAAATACCTTCATGTAACTCTTCCATAATCCTTTCTGCCTCGTTCTTGTCCATACATCGCAGTAAGGTTGAGTCATGGTTACGCTTGTAAAGGATACCATTACTGATGAAGAACTTCGCCGTGAATCTCCTCAGAAACTTCTTATCATTAATAGATGCACCCTCGGGGTACTCTTGAGCCTCAAGATACCTCTTTACTTCGTGAAACCAGGGTTTATCTGCTACCTCTTCAGTCTCAATGTCACAACAATGTGAGGGTTCGTCCAACCTCTCAATGGTAATCTGGGGAGCTTCATTGTCCCACCTGACTTTGAACATAGAAGACATGGTAGCTAGTGTGTCCGCTAACTGGTTCTCTTCTCTGGGGAAGTGTTCAAAGGTTATCTCCTCGAAGTGTGAGAGCAATGTCAGTACATATTCTTTGTAAGGAATAAGATTTGGGTGCTTTGTATCCCACTCTCCTTTGATCTGACTGATCACTAGAGAAGAATCTTCGAATACACTCAAGAACTTAATCCTTAGGTCAATAGCTGCTCGAAGGCCCAGGATGCAAGCAACATACTCCACCATATTGTTGGTGCAGTTAAAACATAATCGGGTGGTGAATGGAGTATGACAGCCCTCAGGAGATATGATCACGATGCCAATGCCATTGCCCAACACGTTTGAGGCTCCTTCAAAATACATAGACCACCGGGATCCCTCCTCGGGTCCTTCATCTGGTCCAGGTTCTTCACAGTCGGTCACCAATATGATGTTTTCATCCGGGAATTCGAAATTCATAGATTGGTAGTCATCTACGGCCTGATGCGCCAAATGATCCGCCAACACACTTCCATTGATTGCTTTTTTGGTTGTGTATTGGATGTCATACTTAGTTAAGATCATCTGCCATCTTGCTATTCTTCCGGACAAGGCAGGCTTTTCGAAGATATACTTGATTGGATCCATCTTTGATATCAATAGGGTAGTGTGAGCCAGCATATACTGTCTCAGCTGGTGAGCAGCCCATGCCAAAGCACAACAAGTTTTCTCGAGCAACGAGTATCTGGTCTCGCAGTCGATAAACTTTTTGCTAAGGTAGTAAATAGCATGCTCTTTTCGGACAGACTCGTCATGCTGCCCCAGCACGCACCCCATTGAATTATCCAGCACTGTCAAGTATAAGATCAAAGGTCTTCCTTCAACTGGAGGCATCAGAATAGGTGGCTCTTGGAGGTATTCCTTGATCCTTTCGAAAGCGGTCTGACATTCATCATTCCATTTTACCACTTGATCTTTCTTCAACAGCTTGAAGATCGGCTCACAAGTAGCAGTCTAATGTGAAATGAATTGGGCAATATAATTCAGCCATCCCAAAAAACCTCTAACTTTCTTTTCTGTGCAGGGAGCTGGCATCTCCTGTATAGCCTTCACCTTTGCAGGATCCACTTGAATACCTTTATCACTAACGACGAAACCCAACAGCTTATCAGACCTTACCCCGAAGGTGCACTTGTTCGGGTTTAACCTTAGCTTGTACATCTTCAGCCTGTCGAACAGTTTCTGGAGATGGTCAAGGTATTCTTCTTCAGTCTGGGACCTTGCAATCATGTCATCAACATAAACCTCAATCTCATGGTGAATCATGTCGTGGAACAAAGCGACCATGGCGCACTGATAAGTTGCCCCCGCATTCTTCAACCCGAAAGGCATTACCTTGTAACAGAAGGTGCCTCACTGTGTAACGAAAGTTGTCTTCTCCATGTCCTCGGGAGCCATCTTAATCTGATTGTAACCAGAAAAACCATCCATAAAGGAGAATTCCTTATGCTGCACGGTGTTGTCGACCAGAACATCGATGTGAGGCAGTGGGAAATCGTCTTTGGGGCTCGCCCTGTTCAGATCTCTATAGTCCACACACATCTGTACCTTACCATCCTTCTTAGGCATCGGGACCACGTTGGCAACCCACTGTGGGTAAGAAGTGACATCTAGAAACTCGGCGTCAAACTGTTTCATTACTTCAGCTTTGATTTTCTCATACATCTCGGGGCGCATACGACGGACCTTCTGCTTTATCGGAGGACAATCTTCTTTGGTCGGCAGGTGGTGTACCACAATGTCAGTGTCCAAACCAGGCATATCTTCATAAGACCAGGAAAATATCTCAACATAGTCGCGTAGCATCTATATCAACCGTTGCTTGACACTAGGCTCCAGATTTGCACCTATCTTGACCTCTTTCTTGTCTTCCCCTGTACCCAAATTTACTGATTCCACTGGCTCTTTATGAGGCTGTATGGCCCTTTCTTCCTGTAGTAACAGTCTAGCAATTTCCCCAGGCACTTCACAATCATCCTCACCTTCGTCCTCGACTTGGTTGATCGAATTTTCGAAGTCATAACTCGCAATAGCATAGTCTTATCAACATGATCCAGAGTGGATGTGGATCTGCATTATGATATGTGAGTGTGTGTAAGACAATAGTTGTTTTGATAAAGTGCGAGATAGAAAAGAAAAAAACAAGGAGAGTAAAATTTGTAATGCAAGAAAACATCCAATGCTTTATTGATGATATATGATAATGACAAATAATAAGCCCTCACAAACAAAGCCAAGGTTCCTTGGGCAAGGCACCGAGCCGTAAAGTTTTAAACTGTCTGTTACAACTCTCAAAACAAAAGTCAATTACTGTGTAATAAAAGAAACGGGTACGAAGTCCTTCGCCGTCCAGTTGTTCAAGCCACCATTGGTTGTTGGGTAGATCCAACTGTTGATATCTGAATCTTCTTCACCATCTTCAATTGCATCCACTCCCTGATTACTGATATGCAGAGGAGGTCTCCTAATCCACGCGCGCCGAACAGCCTTTTGAGCCTCTGCAGTAAAGCCCAAACAAAACTTGTCAGTCTTGTGTGTGAAATCAGGGAGCTGACCCCAATTTGCACACCCACCTTTTTCAATTACAGCCCTGGCATCCTTGAGGGAAGCCATCTTCATCGGAGGTTTGTCAGTAGCAACTTCAGTTGACGCCAGAGTCTGGGGGACTTCTTCAAAGTTCTGACAAGGGGTTTCGATGAATTCCCCATCCATCTCCATATAGCGAAAGGAATTAACATGACTCACCATGTACTCCTCTTTACCTTGTACCGTGACGATCTTCCCCTTCACTGGATATTTCAACATCTGGTGGAGTGTGGAAGTCACTGCCCTAGTCTTATGAATCCAAGGGCGACCCAACAAACAAGAATGTGATGGTCGGATATCCATCACGTAGAAAGTAGATGCATAAGTCTGAGAGCCAACTTTAATAGGGACGTCCACCTCCCCATGCACCATCCTTTTTGACCCGTCGAAAGCCCTAACCACAATATTACTCGGCTTCAGAATCAAACCTTCACAGTCCAGATGGTCTAATGCTTTCTTTGGCAAAACATTCAATGAGGACCCAGTATCCACCAGTACGTGGGCCAAAGTAGTTCCCCTGCACTCAATCGAGACGTGCAGAGCATCATTGTGATTTCTTCCTTTAGCAGTCAGATCTGCATCTGAGAAACCCAACCCATTGTCGCCAGTCAAACTAGCTACGCAGTCTTTGAATTGATCGGCTGAGGTTTCCTGCGGCACATGCACAGTTTTGAGGAATGTAATTAAAGCCTTTGCATGGGCTTCAAAACACAATAATAAGGATAACATGGAGATTTTTGACGGGGTCTACCCCAGCTGCTCGACTACGTTGTAGTCGCTCTTCTTGATAATCTTCATAATTTCCTCTATTTCCTGCTTAGAGGTTTCTACAATGATCTTCTTAGGTGCCTCCATTCGGGCAGGCTCACCTGTGATATCTTTGCCCCGAGTACCAGATGGCTCGGTGACAGGGGTGATAATTGGGATAGGAACTGGGACGGTAGCTGATGTACTAGCAGATGGAATGACAACAGGTTTATGGAAATTCGAATGGGAAATCTCGGGAGAAAAGAGTCTTCCACTTCTGGTGACCTTGCTAGTCCCGAAAATATCGCTGATATCAGCATCAACTTCTTCAATCTTTAAGTCTTTCTTAACTCCATGGTAATACACATCAGCCCCATAGTGCCAAGGGACAGCCTTGTTCGAAGTGTATGGGATAGGACCAGGGATAGTAATGATTAACGGAGCGATTATTGGAACAGGTGTAATCCTAATAGGCTTTCTCGAGGAAGCCTTGGAAGGATTGGCGGAAATGGTTATGATGGAAACATCTTGAATTGGAACCAACAGAATCATAGTCTTCTCGAACATGATCTCTTTGTTATCCATCAGGCGCTGAACACCTGATTTCAAAAAGTGGCAACCAGCAGGCAAAATTGAACACAGATGGTAACCTTTGCCACAACCTGGAAATAAATCGACCAACAATAGATTCTTCTTAACTGTCATCAAAGGAGTAGAAATTTCTTCCACGGAGATCACAAATAAATCATCGTCCACAGCATTTACTCCATGACCGTGTTTGGGCATAGGGGCAGTTATGACGTTGGGTTTCTCCGGAGTGTCAAACTCAATCTCTTTAGCTTCGATCAAGTCTTGCACCTTATTCTTCAAGGCCCAATAGTTGTTTGTATCATGACCTGGGCCATCAGAGTGATAGGCACAACGGGCATTCGGGTTATATAGCGGAGATGTGGTGTTGGTATTCTTCGGGTCTTCCCTCAGAGTTACCAGGTTGGTCTTCAATAATTGTGGTAGAATTTGAGACAAGGTCATATTGAGCCGAGTGAACCGTCTTTGTGGTCTTTCCACCCTTTATTGATTGTTGCGTTGTAGAGCAACTGTGGGTCTTGATATCACTACCGCATTTACTGCTTGACGGTGTTCAGTTCTGTTTTGGCCTCTCGGGCCGTAGACTGCACTAGCTTCTTTCTTACCGGTGAAAGGCTTCTTTACTGAATTTGACGACGTATCCTTCTGTATCTTACCACTTCGGATACCAGCTTCTACTCTCTCCCCAGTCAAGATCAACTCAGTAAACCCATATGACGAACTGCCGATCAGATGATTAAAAAATGGACCAGACAACGTCCCTAGAAACATATCAACCAACTCCCTGTCAGACAAAGGGGGTTGGACTCTTCCAGCCAAATCTCTCCACTTCTGAGCATAGTCCTTAAAACCTTCACTTACACCCATAGACATACCCTGAAGCTGAGTACGAGTGAGAGCAAGGTCGGCGTTATACTGATACTGCCTGTAGAAAGCAGCAGCAAGGTCCTCCCAGTTTCGGACATTAGCTCCTTCCAATTGATAAAACCATTCAAGTTGAGTCCCTGACAAACTATCTTGAAAGAAATGCACCCATAAATTTCTATCAGCAGTGTAAGGTTGGATTTTTCTGACGTACGAGCGGAGATGGAGTTTTGGACAGGATACTCAATCGTACTTGGCGAAAACCGGAGCTTTAAACTTATGAGGGATCACCACTCCAGATACCAGTCCCAGTTATTCAAAATCCAAACCAGCGATCTTTTGACACTCCATAGCGCTCATCCGGTCTTCAAGTGGTTTGTACCTACCCTCAGCAGGAGGATACTGTTCCTCATCATAATTTGTATCATTATCAGAAACTGCAGGACTGGGGCCCTTTTCTTCTTCTTGGTCCTCCCCTCCCTTGGATGAAAAGGACAGATCAGCTTGTTGTTTCAACCTATCTCCAAACCTTTTACCCATACTCAGAAGAATGACCTTCTTCTTCTTCTTCTTCTTCTTCTTCTTCTCTTTATCTTTCAGAATGAGAGCTTTCAAGTCCTCTTGTCCTTTAGCCAAGCTTAAGAACATCTCCTGGAATTTGGCATTTTGTACCTGAATATCTTTGATTGCTTGATCGGAAGACATTTATGCTGAAATAAACAGCGAAGAAGATGAGAAACCTGTAATGGTACCTGTAATGGTGTGCATGATAATGGGATGCGTATGTAATGATTTCAAAGACTTTGGGAGATTTAAATTTACAAACCAAGAAATAAACAAACTTTATTAGATTAAACTTGCAAGAGGGTTTAACAATGCCTTTAAGGCGTTTACAAAGAAGTAAATGAAAAACAAATCTAAACTAGAAAAACCAAAAATCAGAAATCCCACGGACGCTTCCCCTTCGTGCTGACGTAGTCATTGATCGTTCTTTCATTTTCAAGTTGCCTGGTGAGCTTCAAGATCTTCCTTTCCTGCTCATGGTACTTTTCCCGGTAGGTATCCCTCTCCTCCTTCAGCTGAATCCATGATCTCTTCAATGCCCCAAGATCAGTGGGCATGTAAGGATAAAGGACTGTATAAGGAATGCCCTATTCATTGGTGGGATCCACAATTACTAGAAACACAGCTTCGTAAGGCATCCCAAGCTTCTGAGTATGAGCTCAGACCCACTGGAGATAAGTCTGCATAGGGAGAGAAGTCCTTGGTCCTAACTCTTGAGGGTCAGATCTGTTCACCATGCCCCAAGCTCATATAAACCTCTGGCGGTGCTCATCAACATCCTCCTTGTAATCAAATGCAATATCCATAAGAAGTAGCTCATGAGGACCGCCTCTCCGGGCACGACCGAATTATCGCAAAGCTAAACAAGGACTGTAGGTTATTCCCCCTCTGATTCCAAGCAACGGGACATTAGGGTATCCCCCACATCGATTAATGATAGTAGTGCTTTCCATAGCCTTGGAACTCCAAAGAATGTCTGTATGGGCAAGGGACATTATCCTGTAAGACCATCCTACTCCTTCCTCATTCTTCAACATGGACTTGGGGAGGTGCAAAATAAACCACCTCGCCAGCAGCGACATGCAACACATGAGAGTCCCTATTCTTCGCACAGTATGAGTATAGAGGGCATGCAAGATATCACCCAGAAGAGTAGGTACAGGATTGCGAGACAGGAAGATCTTAACCGCATTCACATCTATGAAGGAATCTGGATTCGGGAAAAGAACCAAACCGTAGATAAGGAGAGCCAAAACGTCTTCAAAAGCCTGAAAATCCAAGTTATCCCAAAATAGTTGAGCTTGATCTATCAGAAACTTGGCTAAGAAACCTTCAACCCCGCTTCGTGTCTCCCAATTAAATACTACATCAGCCCGTTTCAAATGTAGAGCTGAAGCAATGTCTTCTGGTCTAAGAGTCTCTTCCAAACCTGTGAAGGGCATCTGCTCAAGGATGGATATGCCCAATAAGTGAGAAAACTTTTCCATAGTGGGAACTAGCGGATAATCCGGGAAAGTGAAGCAATGATGCACCGGATCGAAGAACTGGAAAAGCACACTCATCATCTGCTCATCAAACTTTGAGGTAACCAGGCTAAGAAGTCGACCATGTCTTCTAATGAATGAAGAAGTATCATAAACTTTTGAGGCTAATTCTTTGAGTTGAGCAGGTATTTGCACAAAGTTAACTCGGATGGTGTTTCTACGCACGGAAGCCATAATCTGCAAAACAGAACAAAGATAAATCCCCTCGGTCTTTGAAATGGTTAGTATAATGGAGTATGCATGCTATGTTATTATGCATGATGTCATGGTAAAACAAACAACATGTATAGAAGATAACAGACATGGTAAAGGCAAACAAGTCACACAAAAGCCCTTAAGTTTAAGGCTTGCATGGGGTCTAAGTATTACCCTCTTGAAGTTCAGTTGGTTTCAACCTGTCCTAGCAAAAGTAATCGGGTTCTAGAGGTTCTCAATATCACTGACCATCCTCCATCGGTCATGGTTTGAGCTCACGCAATCTTTTCTTGCAGCCGGAACTATCTCGAGATTATGGTCTCAATGAGTGTAGTATCGAGTATCAACCAGTTCTCAGCTTTACACCGAGGCCGGCTATCTCACTACTTCCTAATGGCCAAGTTGGTCTATTATAGGTTCTGATGTCAGTTGATGCTTAACGACACACATAGCATCCCCGTATTCTCCTCATTTCTCCACAAGGGATACCGGTACCAACCAATGTGCCACATTAATGTAGCTACTACTTCAACCTTATCAGTCTACGTCGTACAGTTCCCTCACAATTTATTGCTACTTACCTAAAAGGTGTCCCCAGATCCAGGTTAGGATCTATAGTAACTCCCAATACAAAACCCTCAAAAGTAAAGCAATCAAATCAAACAAGAGAAGCAATTTATGATGAACTAATCCTAAGGTATACCCCACTTTTATACAACTCCCCAGCAGAGTCGCCAGTTCTGTGATACGGTGGCAGAACCGACTGTTTAATACTGGTTTGTGTTGTACCCCAAAATTTGCCCTCGTATTTTTCCACAAGAAACCACAGCTTCGGGCTTTTCCTGATTTTTTCAGACTGGCTCAAGAATCAGTCAAACAGACTTTTCTCGTCAGTCAGACAAAATTTAGGGTTTTCTTTGATTTTAAAGCAGTTCAAACAGATTGCTTAGGGTTTGGTTGAGTTGGCTCAGGTTTTGATCAGGCGGACGCTTCTCTGACAATTTAATCAAGAACTAGGGTTTGTGCGCATATTTCTCAAAAAAAGAATTAATTCTACAGTGCTTTTCAAGTTATTCTGAGATATGAGCTGAGGCAGTTGAATTAAGAACTTGCAGTGCTTGATTTAATCAGTAAAAGAAAAAGGACATGTGGACTTTTGTTTAGCTGTGCATTGCTTTGGATATTTGAAACGTCGGGTTTATTATTGATTGACCACAATGTTTATTAATTGTTTATTTATTCTAAGTTAGGATAATTGGGATTTATTTCCATTTATTATAATTTAAGAATTTATAAGTAATTAAATAGACAGCTGGAAAAAGAATTAACTGATAAAAATTGGATTTCATTCATCTTTAATTATTTGTTACAATTGTTATTTAAATACAGTATTTATTTACAAAGTATTTATAATAATAATGGTTACAATGATTAAAATTGAAATAAAATTGAATCCTAAGTGTCCTAAATCTTCGTCTTCTACTGCTACTCCTCTTTTGCTCCATTGATTTTTATCTGCAAAACAAAGAAAAAGAAAAGTCAAAAGCAGATGAAATTAAAGAGCAGACAGATAAAAAATTGGATTCATCATTAAAAGCAACTGGCCGGAATCAGTTTGCCCTCTCTGCAAATCATAAGATTTCTCTTGGTTCACAAAGAGGGATGGAAGTTTGTTTACAATTAATGTATGAAATGCACAAGTATACAAATTGCACAAATTCAAAATGGTCAAACAGGCTGCCTAATTTCCAATCAAAGAGGCAAATTGAACAGCTACTGCATATGCAAGAAAGAACAAACTGCACATTTCAAAGTTTCAAAACCAATGCACAAAGTCCAAATTGAACTAATTGCAAACTGAAAGTCACAAGTTCAAACTATCCAAAGCTGTCAAAAACTGCCAAAAGATTATCAAAAGGGCTATCAAAGAAGTACATAAAGTATGCACGAAAGCAGGAATATGCAGAGTAAACCAACAATGCAAGCAAACTCTTCCAATCACATCATTTTCCAGCAGCTACCTTTTCAGTAAGGTACAGATTTTAAACAATATAAAATTGCTGTTTAGTCTGTCAAGAGAGAGACAGAAGAGAAAAAGAAAGGCTTACAGGCTTACCGGCTTAGGCTAGACAAATATATAAAACAAACTGTCATCAACACAGTAAGAGGAGGCAGAGATATCACAAAAAGATAATACCACAAACTGTAAAAAAAAGATATTGCAAACTATCTCCACAAACTTGAAGCCTAAGCTCCAAACATCACAAAAGACCATAACCTGCTTCAATTCAAACAGCAAACCAATTACTGCATAAAAGCCCAATGTCCTAAACCTGCATAAGTTAACCTCCCAAACCTGTATTCCAAAAACAACTCAGAACATCAAACTATCCAAGCTCATACTAGAAGCCTTAAACTTGCTCCAAGCAAGCCTGAAAGCCAAAAGGCCATCAACCTGTCAAAAACATAAGTCAGCCTGTTGAACAACATAACCATACCAACCTGTGTCAAACCTTGAACCAGAAATATCAACCTATCAAAAGCCTGAAGCCAAGGCCTGTAACTTCAAAGCCTAAACCAGTATCAATCCAGCAAAGTCCAACCAAAGCATCTCAGGGGAAACTAAAAAAAAACTAGAATAACATTCAAAATCATAAAACCCTCAGAGCTGGGCTCATCATAGGGGTAGGATAGCATATTCAGAATCATAAACATCATCAGGGCCATCACTCAGAAGCATATCAGAAATCAACATATCAAGCATACAAGTTTGCAAACATACGAGGCAAAGAGGCAGAAGAGGAAAAGAAATTAAAGCAAGGTTTTCAGATGTTCATCATGAAACTCTAAAGAAGCAAAACAAAGGTACCAGGTTTTCCAACAAAGCAAGCTAGCTCAACATCACGTGTTTCCCATCCGCCTATGGCTACCGGAAGCGCCGCCGTCCTCCTCCATCCCTTCTCCCAAAGGTATAATCTTCTCTTCATTTTCACACATCTCAAACAAAAACAAGTAATAAAAATCAATCAGAACTAATAACATATGAGTTGAAACCCCACACAAAAAAACGTTAAGTCAACAAAGCTCAGACTCATACCTTTCATGTCATCACTGTTTTGCCCAACCTTGAGAAGATGGGGACGGAGGCAACGCCTAGCAACTTGAGGCGAGGAGACAAGCATTCAGGATTCATAGCTTGAGAAAGAACGAAGGAAGATGAGCGCCGTTTGTAACTCACAAACCCTAATTCCTCTTTCTGAAGCACAATAACTCAAACCCTTGCAAAATAATTTGTGAAACAAAATGGGCCTTGCCCCTTTCATTTGCCTAAAGCCCATTCTCAAAAGCCAGCGCGCACCCCCATTTTTGTTGTTTCTCAGTTAGTTCTGTTTGGGCCATCTGCCTTCCTAAAGCCCATTTAATCCTTATCTCTTTTTCCATTTATTTCTTATTCATTCAAACTAATACTTTTACTTATCATTTTATTTTTTTTAGTTTAAACTAATATATAATACTTTTTTTTGTTTTGTTAAATAAAATAATACCTTTTTTACAAAATATTATTAATTGTTACATTTTAGAAAATATACAAACATTAATTTTTCTTAAATTTGAAACATTTTTCTTTTCTTTTTTATACATAAGAATATTCATTAAAATACATAAATGTTAATATATATAATTAGGTTAATAGATTTTATCTAAAAAACTCTTTTAATAAATCTTTTTTTTTGCATATACATAAAACATTAATTTTTCCTAAAACATTTCTTCTTAACTCTTATATATAAAACCTTAACAAAGTATATAAAAAATAAACTTTTTAAAGTTAAATACTTTTCTTTAAACTTAAAACTTTTAGTTTCTTTCAATTAAAAACTCTTGTACATAGTTAACAAAATACAAAACAAGATAAGAATACTTAATAAATACCTTAATTTTTCATTAAGTTAACATTTTTCGCACTTGTAAATAAATCTCATACACTTACACAAATACATTGATACATACACATTTGCTTTATTCTTATACATTGCTATACACTACATATTACATTTGCGATTGATTCGATTTGGTTGTAAATATTTGGATACTACTCTCCTAATAAGTCTCATCCCCATTTGTAAATATTTGTACCCCCACTCCCGGACACTTATTTGTAATAGCGTAGATTTTAAATTCTCGCAATTTATCGCTTTCAAATATACCATGGTTAGACCTAGGGTTTGTATGTACATAAAATCAAACGCTAGATAACCTAATACAAGACAAATACATGAAATCAATATACCATTCACACTTGCACCCCTAGGGTAATCCCGCTTGTTGCCTTCCAAAATGGGCCATGCTTGCACGTTGAGTATCTTTGGCAAAACAAAACAATTCAAATGATCATAGTCCCTCGATGACGCTTTCGAAAGTTGCCTATCAAAATGATCATAGTCCCTTCAAGAAAATTGCCAAAGACACTTGGCACCATTACATTCATGGTCCATACGATGACCCGCGCCTGTCCCGTTAAACATCCTAATACAAGATTGTCCACCAAATACAATGGTGGAACAAAATTGTTAAAAGGGTTAAAACATGAGAAAAACCTTTGAGTACAATAGGGGTAGACAAACTCTTAGTTGCTTGATCAAACTTGCAAAACACACTTGCCTACTTTTCAAAACCACACTCCACAAACACTTTCAAAACAAACTCTCAAAAACATTTGAAACATCTTTTCGAAAAGATACACACCTTTGTAAAACACTCAAACACGAGTCATTACAATGGTTGCCTAGACAAGGCGTCTTCTTCAAAAACATTTTCAAAACACACACACACACACCACAATTTCAAGCAATTGAAAATCAAGGCAAGTGATCTAAACAAGTAACTAAGAGCCCATGGATAACCATGGATGAAAAGGGTGTTAATACATTCCCTTTTCATAATCTACCCCCCGAACCCACGAAACATCTCAAAAGGTTTTTCCTGTGCTTTTTAACCTTTCCTTTAGGATAAAATAAAAAGTCGGTGGCGACTCTTGCTAAACCGAACAAGTGCGAATACAAACGCAAAAACCTCAAGTCAGTTCTCCCACCGTATCACAGTTTGCGTTTTGCATTTTTTTTCACAAAATGTCGCGGTAAGCAAGAGTAGCCACCGACTTTTATTTTATCCAACTGGAAAGGAAAAAAGCACAGAAAAATTCCTTTTTCGAGATTTTGAGTACAGGGGGGTGGATTATAGAAAGGGGAGGTATTATCACCCTTTCTATCTGTAGTTTTCTACGGGCTCTTAGGTACTTGCTCATCATTTTAAAACAATTGCTTCCGTGTTTGTGTGTTTTGAAAAGTTCTTGTTTTACTTCGTTTTAACCCTTGCTTCTGTCTTCAAGAGTGTTATGAAGTGTTTTTGAAAACTTTGTTTGAAAATAGTATAAGTGTGGAAGAGTTTGATTTTGAGCAAGTACCTACTAGCATCTACCTACTCGAAAAAAAGAATATTTATGTTCTTGTTTCCTTTAGATAATGCTATACCACTATTAATGAGTAGGTAGCATCATCGTTGGAGTTGTAATGGTCAATTCGAAAGGGACGTACGATCACTAAAGCAATGTTAGGACGCCTTAGTAATAACCCTAGTGTCTTAAGATCATATTCGAGGCAACATTTCCGAGGCAACATTTCCGAACGGGACATTTGATCTTTGTTTAGACAAGAGGGAAACCACTAAGACATCCTATACTTAATGATCGCTTATCGAAGGCAACCGAAGTGAGAGTATACCCTAGGAGTGCGCATGTGCGAGTGATTTGATTTCAGTTATTATCTTTGCACATTTAGGGTTTGCTAACCATTTTAAAATTAACGTACAGTCTTGTCATGCAATCCTATCATCATACATCTAACAGTTAATATTTGTGAAAATTAAAATGCGGAAAATAAAACTACGCTATTATAAAGCTTCGGGGAGGGGGATTAATTACATAGCCAAAAACCCGTAAAAATGATAAATAAAAGAAAATCCTAATTAAACTATTACATACCATGAGCAATTACATTAATATCGTAAAAATAAATAAGCGTGCGCGATGAAACGAGAACGAGAAAAAATTAGGGTTTTGACCCCGCCTAACCTAGTTGAAAGAAAAATCATATTTTTTTGTTTTTGATTATTTTGAGAAAATAAGGTTTTAATGGAATAAATACAAACCTAATTACTAATTAATTTAAATTAAGAAAAAAACAATTAATTTGACCTATTTTTGTATTTTTGTTATTTTATGAAAAGAAATAAAAATATAACCAAGAACAAAACCTAATTTTCTAATTGATTTTAAATTATTTACAAAAATGTTAAAATTATCCTAAAATTAAATTAAACTAATATTAAATTAATTTTGACAAAATAAATTAAAAAAACCTAAATTCTAATTTGATGAAATTGATTTTATGATTTTTTTTTTGCAAAAAAAAAGGAATTAATTTTGTGTTAGAAAATAATTTAAACAAAATAAATAAATAAAATAAAATAAATATAAAAGAAAAGGAGATGGGCCTGGTTTAGTAGCAATGGAGGTGCCAATAGCAATTTCTGGGCCTAATAATCCTTGGTCCGTTTTGACTTTTCAGATCCAGTGTTGCAAGCTTGACTTGGGCATGTGACGGACCTCCATGAATAAAGCGTTGGATCTAGACATGCTGGGAATCTGATGGCTGAAAGCTGGTAGTGCATGGTGGATTTATGGGGCGCCTATGTACCTGATCATATAATGCAAAATAATATCGACAAATATGGGGACCTGGGGATCGAACCTAGGCCCTTTGGCTTTTCCAAACGCCTGATGACCATTTGAGCTAGGGTGTTCATTTGTATGGTTAATGACAAATAATCATTATATTGGAAAAAGCAAAATAATATATGACAAACGCGCGAGTTTTTGAATGGGCGAATCACTGCCTTCCACGCAACCCTTCTTCTTCCTCCCTCCGTTGCTAAAAGTTCAACAACTTTTACCTATGGTTATCTGGGCGTAGGTACAACCCTGTAATCCTCTAAAATTCATTACAAGCATGGTAAATCAATTCCAGTGGTACCAATCAACTCGTTGCAACCTCACGAGCATCATGGTACCATTCTCCATGGCTAATTGTACCTGTAACAAAAAACCCCAAAAACGAGCCAAGAACCCTAACTATGGCATCTTGCTCTACAGTTAATAAAAATGCAATTGAACATAACCAATAGCTTGCAAATGATTCAATGATCAAGAATATGTAAAGAAATCATGCTTCAAATGCCAGAATCGTGATATTTGATTTCAAGAAAGTATCAATGTCGTGAGATGCTTACAGTGTGTTTTTGGATGTTATGAGGCTTGTTAGTGATTGCAATATGACCCAGAGATATCCAGCTAGCGATTGAGATAGTTGGGAAGGCTTGAGATGGCCTGAAAATTGGAATTTGATTCACCACTTTTGTTGAGTTTTTGCAAGTTTTCTTTCTGTTTCTCACGCCTCCAATCCCTTGCTTTTGGTCTGCACTTGTTCTATTTGTACCCTTGAATGAATTAGGTTATAAACTTGCTTCAAATCTTTCTCAATTAAGATGATTGAATCATGATTTGATTCTTATGTAAATCTTTCCAAATCAAGCCAAACCCAATATTTTTGTGTCCATTTGAAGCTTGCGCGATTTGACTCTCTTTCCAGCTGTATAAGAGGCCTAAACATGCACAAAATCTTAAGCTTTGATTAGTTTTGATATTTTCATGATTTTATTTTGATTTAATTTGATTTAATTTCATTTAATTGAAATAAAAATCAAAATAAATGATAAAAATAAAATAAAGACAAGTGGGAAGGATCATGGGTCGTGGATCATGTTACAAACTTAATGCAAGCACAAAAAGTTGGGCCCAATTGACAAAAATTGTAATTTTGGGCACATTTGACTTTTGCCTATTTTGCAAAAAGGGTCAACTTCACCAATGCATAACTCCTTCAATTTTGACCTTAGAGATGTGTTCTTGGACTTTTTAGAAAGCTCGATATGTCCTTTAATCAACCCTTTTAGTCACATCTCAATTGAGTCTTCCATGTTCATGTATGAAGCTTTGACAAAAAAGGTGTTTTTGTTGACTTTTCAAAATGACCTATAATGTCCAAATTTGTATCTTCTTGTGAGTGCATATTTTGAACTTGGGAGATGAAATGAATTGTAGGGAATTGCATCATCTTCAAAATGAGATTTGGATGGGTCATTTTTTATAAAGTATGAGAAAGTTATGCTTGGTCAAAGTTGAGTTGACTTTTCCTACAAAACCCTAATTTAGCAACTTTTGGGTTTTGATGAATTGTGAGCAATCCTTGAGTAATAATGATCAACCCTTGATCAAATTATGAATAATAGTTCAAAATGAGAATGTTAACCAAAAATCTTGAAGTTTGACTGTATGTGGGCCACTGTTGACTTTTGAGATAGCACAGTCGATTTTCATGCCTTTGAGCAATTGACTGAGCAAATTTTTCCTGCAAGGCTTGAAACTTGACATGGATGATCTTGAGAATATATTAGGATAATAGTGAGAATTTGGGACCCTTTTGATTCAAACATCTTGATGCAAACTGAAACCCTAATTTGGGGTAGGCTGCCTTAGGAGAGAGTTTGTCTGGTCAACCCTTGGACTTCCTTGAGCAATTTGAGGACCTCACTTGAAATGTATTGAGAAATATGGGAGGGAAAATTTTGGGGTACAACAGTAGGGCTACTTCATTTGATCATGTAGATTAGTTGACCCGTTTCATTTCGGGAACTGATTTTCCATAAGTTGTCTGCAGATGTGATATGTACAACTGCTGGAATTATTGGTGATAATTGTCTTTCCTGAAAAGATAATAAGGTTAATTATGTGCGATGCATGAAATGCATGGTGGGGCGATGTTCTCAAAATAACGAGATTGTGTTGTATGTGATATGTATGCGCATGTCATGATGTATGAACATGAGATGCTATTGTGACATATCTGAGTCTGGGAAAATGAATCCCTGACTGCTGCTGCTTGAGAGTATTGGAAATAGCCTTCCTGACTGTTGTGGAAAAACATGGTTCTTCAACTTTTGCTGGTGTTGTACCCCAAAATTTGCCCTCTCATTTTATCAAGATTTCCCCTCACAAGACTCTTTGGACTCAAGACCAGATTAGGGTTTGCTCAGCTCAAGACATCTCCTTGCACTGATGACCTGAAACTAGGGTTTGAGTTTTCACAGGGATTTTTGGACTTCTAATGCCTCATGTGACTTTCATACTTCATGTTGGACTTCTAAGTTTACCCATACCAAGTTTCAAGCCTTGAATCAAATTTTTACCCAGTCAATTGGACAGTTGACCTAAAAATCAATTGTATTGGGGAAAAGTCAACTATGGCCAATTTACAGTCAAACCTCATAATTTTTTATCCACATCAACATTATAGACTCATATGAACCATTTGATCAAGTTTGGACCACAACTCCTCAAGAAATTTGATCAGATCATCAAAAGGGCAAAATGGTCATTTTTAGGGTTTTGACTATAGAAGGGAAATTTCTGATTTTTCACCTAGCCATTGGAAAATTGGGTTCAAAATGGTTTCAAGGACTCAATGGCATCATATTGACCTAATCACAAGGTTCAAAAGATCTCAAATGCATTGGATTGACAGATGAATTTTCCAATCAACTGATCAAAAATCAACTGTACATTGAAAAGTCAAACTTTGACTTTTTGGTCAAAATCAAGTGCCAAGGGTCATTTTTCATCAAGATGTGTCAAAACATGAAACTTGTTCACCAAGAAACCTAATTTTGGAAATTAGGGTTTAAAATGGAAAATTTTCATAACTTAGAAATTTTCTAAGTTATGAAAATTTCTTATTTTTTCCCCAACTTTGCCCAACTTTTTCACCATGATACAATTGGATTCAAAGAAAACTTCCAACATGAAAGTTGTAGTCCTCCATAAAATCTACAACTTTTATTCACAAAGTTTTCCCAAAAGATGCTTGTATCTCAAGTTATGATTTTGTAAATAAGGGTCCATGAAACTTTTTAACTTAGTGAAATTTTGCCCTAGTTTAGGCAGGATTTTGACCTATCTTCATGACAACTTTTCACATAGTTCCAAGTGGAATCTCAAAATGAATTTCAAATATGGATTGCATAGAATGTTACAAACTTTCCAAAATGTCCAAGAACTCTCCAAGATCATTTATGGTTAGGAAGAATCGAAGGATTGAAAATGGCCATTTCTCACTTTTGTCCATGGCACTTTTCACATTTGCACAAGTTGCAAATCAGTTTGGATCATGCTTGTACTTGGTTTACAGGTTCTAATCCTTTCTACACTCATAAATTAAATGCAAATACATTGGACAAAGGCATTATTCTGAACTTTGGAGCATTATACATTGATTTAATCCAAAAATGGCAAAAAGGCAACATTGCTACTTTGATAAAGCACACTTTTTGCAATTTTGTTTGTCTTGAGCCATGGACCTGATCTCTTGATACAAACAACATCCATAAACTTCAGAAAAAGATCACCAACCCTATGCAGACCTTGAGCTAGCTTGTACAACCTTGGCCTTTGTCATTTCAACTTTTGCTTCAAAAACAAGTTAACTTGCAAAAGTGAACACAACTTGTGTATCTGTTAAAACCAAGCCTTGTGACCATTTGAAACAACCTCAGCATATCACACCAAGCCAGAATACACGAGTTACAAGCCTCTCAAACACCCAAAACACAAAAACACCAAGTTCTTGTCAAAACAGGGCCATACCTGCAGAACTCAAGCCAAAACCAAATCCACTCGTGCGTTTTGCTTGGAATCATTTCAGACACATTCTAAACATCACACCTGAACTATCCAAACCTTTCTCAAGCAACTGTAACTTCATTTTTAAGCTTCACCATTTTCAATTTCTGAGTTTGCAGGTTGAGTTCTATACAGAGATTCAGGCTATTTCAAAGCAAGCTAAGCATTGGGAAAGGTCAAGGGAACATCAAGCAAGCTCAAAAGTCCTTCAGGCCTCACTCATAACTCCTACATTGCCATATTCGAATTTGACTGAAACAGGTATTTCTCAATATTCTAACTCCTTATTTAGGCATCATTAAGCTTAGGTTTGTGAAGCAAAAATGTAGTCTCTAAGTTACTTGAGTTGTACATATGCATAGCTTCAATTTATATCATCTGAGCTAGGAGAATTTGGATGTTGAAGTTGCTGAAAAAATAAGTCATAAATTAGGGGCACTGAAATTCTCCATGGTTTCTTAGAGTTAGGTCAAGTTTTTTACATGGTTAGAATCGTGTGATCATGAGCTATAACTTTCATGTTGCAAGATTTTGTTTTTGAGCACGTATGCAGGAGTTACAAGTTTGTACATGGCGCGCGCGTTTTCTGGTTCCAAGGACATGGATGAAGTGGACATTGGGCTGGGCCTGGCTTGTTTGACTTTTGACACCCCCCTGCTTACTTTTTGCACCCCCTTGGCCCATTTGTTTTATTTTTGTATATTTTTCATTTCTTTTATATTTTCTAACTTTATTTATTTTTTCTAAATATTAAAAATCACCAAAAATATTTTCTTAATTTTTACATTTTTATTTTATTATTTTTTATGACAAAAAATAGTTTATTAGGTTAAATATAATTTATTTTCTTGAATAAATTTGTAAATAATACAAAAATATTATATATTTTTATTTTTATTATTTATACACTCAAATTAATATTTTCATACAATATTTAATTTTTTTAAACATTTTTGTATATATTATTATTATTTTTCTTGTACATAAAAATAAATAAATAATATTGAATATTTCTTTTTTTAACAAAATTAGGGTTTCTTCACCCCTTTCAAAAATAATCACTTTTATTTTTTCTTATTTTTAGGACATAAACAAATTTATTTTACATACATAAAATAAATACAAAAAAAATTTGTGCATATTTACATTTATTGCATATTTAAATATTGTCTATTTATTTATTTGTACAAATAAATTCAATATGGTTGTAATAGTTTTAGGGTTTTATTTTTGAGCAATATCCCCCTATTCAAACTTGTACCCCCCCCCCCTTCCCATAATATTGTTGTAACAGTCTTAGATTTACTTTTACGCAATTTATCGTATTATATACATGATAGTAAGATTAGGGTTTTGTATGCAAAGACCAAAATCAAAACAAATAGCATGACTTAATATAAGACAAAAATGCATGAAAAATGACAACACAATGCACACAAGCACCCCTAAGGTTTTCATCCACTTTGTTGCCTTAAAATGGCCATGGTATGCATGCTAGGTATCTTGGAAAAACAAAACAAAAAAACAAAAAGATCATAGTCCCTCGATGACGCTATCTTGGTTGCCTAAACAAAATGATCTAGTCCCTCAAAAAACTTGCTAAGATACTTGGCACAATTGTTATCAAGGTCATACGATAACCCACGCCCGTCCCGTTTAACATCCAAAGATAAGGTTTTTTACCAAATACAATGGTAAAACAACAATGTCAAAGGGTTAAAAATGTACAAGAAAGATCTTTGAGTAGGGTAGACAACTCCTAGTTACTTGATCAATTTGCAAACATCCTTGCTAATTTAACACACAATTTCAAAATAATTTCCCAACAAACTTTCAAACATTGAAACATTTTTCAAAAAACAAACATCTTTGTATACATTCTTCAAACAAGAATCATTACAAAGATTGCCAAAACGATAGCCTCTTTTCAAAATACTTTCAAAACCACACAAAGCACCATTTCAAACAATTGAAAAACTAAAGCAAGTGATCTAAACAAGTAACTAAGAGCCCATGGAAAACCATGGATGAAAAGGGTGCTAGCACCTTCCCTTTTCATAATCTACCCCCCGAACCCAAGAAAACATCTCAAAGGTTTTTCCTGTGCTTTTTGACCTTTCCTTTGGATAAAATGAAAAGTCAGTGGAGAATCTTGCTAAACTGAAACATGTGCGAACACAAACGCAAAACCTCAAGTCAGTTCTCCCACCGTATCACAGCTGGAGATAGTGAACGGAGATGATCATGCTGGAGATTTTCTCATTGTTTACGGATATTCTGCCGGGGAGAGACTCTGCTTTGAGAATAACTATGCGGGGAAAAAAAGAAACTTTGTTGGAGGATGAACTTCCGTAGCTGGAGGGATAAACTCTGTCGAGGATTGAGTTTTTGTATTCATATGAATGAAATTCTGCTTGAAAGACAAATTTTATGACCCGCTCGCGTATATGAGATTCAGTTGGGGTATATAGATGTCAGATTCTTGAAAGACCCTGGCTGAGGAGATTACCTCCTGTTTTGGGAAAGCTGGTGTCAATGTCTTGATTGTTTTCATTCTGTGGGGAGTGTAGATGTCACGAGGTCGTGGGTACTGATGATTATGTTTCAAAGTTGTCTATACCTCGGTACCTGCTAGACAGAGGGACTATCGGGTTTTGACATTTCTTGTTTTTGCCCCGAGCAATTTGTCTTTTTGTTTCTTATGTAAACATATGTGAGTAGTAATCATATTCAAATGCATATGTCAAGAATAAACCATTGGACGTTCTTGCAGGACAAAACAGAAAAGGGAAAACACAAAGTTTTTTTATTTGTAAAAATGATTTGCATTGATTTTCGAAGTTTTCCTATAATAGGCGTTTTTGTACAAAGAGGCGGACGCTCTAGTAAGAGAACGCTGCCATAAAAATAGAAACTATACAATATTGTGTAAAAGAAAACAACTATGTACATCAATCCCATTGAGTTTCAATTCTGCTAATGCCGCTGTGTCTTCGAGCGTCTCATCACTTTGCTGCTTGTCTGAAGTTGATTAGATTGATTGGTGTCATTTGAATTCGATAGTCGATACTGAGGTCTGATCGCAAGGTGATCCAATGGGACATAGTGATACGCTTTACATCCCTAACTTTTTCCTGGACCGCCCTTTCGGGTTTTCAGTCCACCGGGATACCCTTTTTTGCCCAAGCCGCCTTTTCAGGTTTTCGACTTGTTGGGTGTACAGATTTTTTTATTTTCATCCCTTATTTTTGCCCGAACCCTTTTGGTTCGCTGGGAAGCCCTTATTTTTTCCTAGGCCAATCATCTTAGCGGGTCTTTTATTATGCGTAGTATCTTTTCACTATGTCCGCATTGACAGGGTTAGGAAGGTCGTCACCGTCCATGGTGGTTAGAATCATGGCTCCACCCGAGAAAATGTTTTTAATTACAAACGACCCTTCATAGGTGGGAGTCCATTTGCCCCTGGGATCACCTTGCAGCAGTATGATGCGCTTGATCACTAGATCCCCGACTTGATACTCTTGGCGTCTAACTTTTTGTTGAAAGCCTTGATCATCTGTTTTTGATACGTTTGACCATGAAAAATAGCAGTAAGTCTCTTCTCATCGATCAAATTCAGTTGATCAAGTCGAGTCTGGATCCAATCGTCTTCTTCCAAACCCGCATCTTTCAAAATCCTTAGAGAAGGAATCTGGACCTCAATGGGTAGGATTGCCTCCATGCCATACACCAGAGAGTACGAGTTTCCCCTGTCGATGTCCGTGCTGAGGTACGGTACCCGTGAAGAGCGAATGGTAGCATCTCATGCCAATCTTTGTAAGTCACTTTCATCTTTTGTATAATCTTCTTGATGTTCTTGTTAGCCGCTTCAACAGCGCCATTCATCTTCGACCGGTAGGGAGAAGAGTTATGATGTTGTATCTTGAATTGCTTATAGAGTTCGGTGATCATCGTATTATTGAGATTCGTACCATTGTCCGTGATGATTCTTTCTAGCACACCGTGCCGACATATCAGGTTATGCTTGATAAACCGCTCCACCACGTTCTTGGTCACAGTAGCAAAAGAGGCAGCTTCAACCCACTTTGTGAAGTAATCGATAGCTACCAGGATGAAGCGGTGCCCATTGAAAGAGTAGGCCTGATTTCTCCGATCATGTCAATGCCCCACATTTCAAAGGGCCACGGAGCTGTCAAGACATTCAAAGGAACTGGAGGCACATGCACCTTATCAGCATAGATTTGGAACTTATAACAGGTTCGAAAATACCGAAGGTACCTTCATGTATGTTGTACCCCAAAATTTGCCCTCCCTTTTTCACAAGAAATCACAACCCCAGGGTTTTTCTCTGATTTTTAAGATCGGCTTGAGAATCGGTCAAACAGACTCTTCTTTATCAGTTAATCCAGAATTAGGGTTTCCTCTGATTTGTTAAGGTTGACTCAAGAATCGGTCAAACAGACTCTTCTTTATCAGTTAATCCAGAATTAGGGTTTCCTCTGATTTGTTAAGGTTGACTCAAGAATCGGCCATACAGATCTTTCTTTGGCAATAATCCAGGATTAGGATTTGCGCTCGCATTTCTCAGAAGAAACTAAATCCTTAGAAATTCAGTTGACTGTTACATCATTTTTACGATTGTTCAAGATTACTGGTTATTTCTCAAAACCTAGTTATTCGGGGTAGGAGCTGAGACTTTTGTTTGGAACCTTAAGGCATTTGCTTGATCAGTAAAGTGAAAGGTTTATGGAATGCTTGTTTGTTTAACTGTACAACCCATATGTTAATTGGAATACCAGGCGTATTGTGATTAATGCAAGGTTGCGAGACGACAAAGTTTGTTGATTATTTATTTCATCTGGATTAAAGTTATTGGGATACATTTCCAGTTATCTTAATTTAAGAGTCTTAAATAATTAAATAGACAATACAAGGAAAAGTTGGAAGATATTTGACAAAGACTTTTTTATTTATTTATTTCAAATGTTGTTACAAATTTTATTCGAATATTGTAATATTTCCAATTTACAGTATTTACAGTAATATTTGTTTACAATAAATGAAAAAAATATAATAAATCTAAGCCTAAATCTCTTGAGATCTTTGACTTCTACTTCTACTGCTTCCTCTATCATCCAACTGGTACTTACCTGCGAGAGACAGAAATAAGTTAGTATAAGAATTTTCAAGCAGAAGCATGTAAAAAGAAAAATCATCATTAAAGTCTGCTGGTCGGAATCAGAAATGCTATGTTCATCATGTTTCATTTTCCTCTCTGCAAATCACAAGAAGATTTCTCTTCTCGGTTCACAGAGAGAAAAATAAAATATATAAAATTGCAAGCATACAAGTTATTCAAAATGCAAAGGCACAAGGCTGCACACAAGGCAAACTGTACTACAAACTAAATTCCAAGCTGCATTAGTTAAACTACAATGCAGTAACCAAGCATGTCAAACAAAGTTGCAAGTTAACTAGGTGCAAAAGGCAAAAGTACACAATGCAGGAAATATGGGAAAAAAGTACACAATGCAGGAGATGAACCAAGTTACAAGCAAGAGCTTGTCCTAGCCCTCATCATGTTCTGGCCAGCAGCTTTTCAGAATAAAATATAATAAGCAATTTAAAATGCTTATGGAGTGAGAGAAAGAGAAAACCAAAAAAGGTTTGCAGTTTTGACGAAAGCAGGCCATTGTTCAAGACAGTAAGAGAACACAAAAGATATAAAAGAGCAAGACTGCATAGCAGTCCAAGGAGAGAGAGCCCACAAAAATCTGCAAAACACCCTGCATAACTAAAACAAACACCCTGCATAACACAACAAACCTGCTTAAACTGCATCAAGTAAGCTCAACAAACACCCAGACCTGCCTCACAAAATAGCAAGCCTGCCTTCTCAACACAACCAACCTGCTATCAAAGCAAGCCTGTATAACTGCAACTCCAAAACCTGCTTAAACTCATCAAACTGCAGTCACAAAAACTGCAAGTTACAAAACCTGCTTAAACTCATCAAACTGCAGTCACAAAAACTGCAAGTTACAAACCTGCACAAAAACAGTCTACAAGCACAACAAATCACACAAGCCTGTTACCAAAACCCAAACTAACAAACCTGCATCTCAAACACCAGAAGCAAGCCTGCTTCCAAATCTCAAATCCAAACAAGTTCAAAGCTTACTCAAATACAAGCAAACCTGTTAAAATTGTATAACATGCTTACCAAAAGCTAAAAAACAAAAATTTCTCAACCTGCCTGTCCAACAACAGTAAGCCTGCCTTCCCAAAACTCAACAACCTCCAAACTTACAAGCAAAATAACCACAAACAGTTCCAAAGGCCAAGTTTAAACTCAAACTCACCAACAAGTTTAAGCCAACAAACAATGACAGTCCCAAAGGCTATCAAAATCATCAAGCTCAAAAGCTAGTGTTTTCAGAACAAATTCATCATCATTAACATTAACAAGCTAGAAAGACAAAGAAGAAGCAACCAAAGCAGCTCTCAGAATAACATCATCATTAGAACATCAATGGCCAAAAGAAAGGAAGAGTTTTAGAAGTTAAAGAAACAAAGATTCAGAAGCAAGTTCATCATTATCAAGCATCAGCAGCCAAAGGAGAAGAGAGAGATTCAGCAGCAATAATGATTCAGAAAACAAAGATTCAGAAGCAAGTTCATCATCATCAAACAATCGGTATTCAAGCACTCAGAGGAAGAACATCAATAAAAGTCCAAACAACATAGGGTTTTCAGAACAAGATCATCATCAAACGTTCAAAGATACAGAAATACCAGAAAAGCCAAAGCAATCATCATCCTCCCTCAGCCTAGCCTCCTGAGAGCGCCATCGGCCGGTCTCACCTCCTTCTCCTTCAGTTTACAGAACAAAACGCTCAAGGTACATCTCTCAAGCTCCTACTACATGTAAATATAAAAAAAATATGGATTAAAACGCGCATGTAATAATCAAGCAAAATGAAAACGTAATTGTGAAACCCTAAAACAAAGGTTAACAAATCGTACCATTACGAGCGAGAATCCTAGACCGCTGCAAAGGGAAGGTAGGAAGTGGATAAAGGCGGCGCTCTGGTGGCTAAGGCAGCAGAGGAGGAATCAGTTGTTCATGGGTTTGAGAAAGGCGAAGAGAAACGAAGAAGATGAGAGGAGCGGCGCCGTTGAGACCAAAACTGAAAACCCTAATTTCTGAGTACACAAAACGTTAACCCTAAAACGTTGTACGCTTCAACTGGGCCTTTGCCCAAACCAAAACCATAAAGCCCAAGCATTTTCTAGCGCCTACACCCCCCCTGATTCTTGTTCTCCTTCATTTTCTACTTTGGGCCAAGTACTAATTATAGGCCCATCCTTTTTATTATCTTATCAAAACTAATTTTTTTTCTTCTTTTTTTCTTTAAATTACTTTCTTTCTTCTAATTAACTCAAATGCTAATTTAATTTTGTTTTAATTTCTTTTTTTAAGTTATTGTTAATCTTGTTAATAATAAAAAAAATACAAAAAGAAAAGAATATTTAGTTTAAATATTTTTTTGGTTTTCTTTAAACCTAGTTATTGATTAATAAAATACAAAAAAGAACATTCAGTTTAATTTAAATAATTTTTGGTTTTCCTTAAAACTAGTTATTGGTTAATAAAAATGTGTAAATAATAGAAGATTTAATTTAATTATTTTTATTTCTTTAAAATTCTTTCTTTACATAATCAATAAAAAACACAAAATAATAATAATACTTAAAGTCTTTATTAAGTAAAATTTTATTTGTTCTTTTGTAAATAAATACATGCATCTCATATTTCTTTGATTTTCATTATCTTATATTTTGTTATAATTTTACATTGAAAATGCGACAGTTCAATTTGGTTGTAACATGATACTTGGACATTATTATTCTGATAAGGCTCATCCCCATTTGTAAATAATTTGTACCCCCATCCCCGGATACTTATTTGTAATAACTTAGACTTTAAATTCCCGCAATTTACCGCTTTCAATATACTGTATAGTAATTAGGGTTTGTATGCGAAGATTCAAAATCAATCGCTAGATGACCTAATACAAGATAAATGCATGAAAATCAATACACAATTCACACTTGCACCTCTAGGGTAACCTCGCTTGTTGCCTCGGAAAATGCAATCATGTCCCTCGAGTATGAGACACTCTAGCAAATGCCCCTTCAATAAACAAAGATCGTAGTCCCTCGATGACCCTCGATGTTGCCTTTGTTAAAAAGATCTCGTCCCTTACAAAATTGCTAGAGCGTCTTACAAGTTGCCTTCAATGATTGTATGCGATGACCCGCGCCTGTCCCATTTAACATCCTAACGCAAGGTTGTTCACCAAATACAATGGTGAAACAACACTGTTAAAAAGGGTTAAAAACATAAGAAAGATCTTTGAGTAAAATAGGGTAGACAACTCTTAGTTACTTGATCAAAAATCTTGCAAAACATCCTTGCCATTTTCAAACACACTTCACAACACAACTTTCAAAACATTGAAATATCTTTTCAAAAAGACACACACCTTTGTATATATTCAAACAAGAATCATTACAAAGGTTGCCTAGACAAGGAATCTTTTTCAAAACATTTTCAAAACCATACACACAAAGCACCATTTCAAACAATTGAAAAGCAAAGGCAAGTGATCTAAAACAAGTAACTAAGAGCCCATGGAAAACCATGGATGAAAAGGGTGCTAGCACCTTCCCTTTTAGTAATCTACCCCCCGAACCCAAGAAAACATCTCAAAGGTCTTTCCTGTGCTTTTTGACCTTTCCTTAGGATAAAATAAAAAGTCGGTGGCGACTCTTGCTAAACCGAACAAGTGTGAAAACAAACGCAAAACCTCAAGTCAATTCTCCCACCGTATCACAGAACTGGCGACTCTGCTGGGGAATATTTCTAAAAGTGGGGTTACCTTAGGGTTTTAGATCACATTTACATTCTTACCTTGATTGCTTTGATTTCTTTACTTTTTGGGTTCCTTGTTTCGGTTTGTTTTAAATCCTACACCCGGATTTGGGGACACCTTTTAGGTAAGTAGCAATAAACTGTGAGGGAACTGTGTGGGGTATACCGACATGGTTGAAACAGTAACTACGTTAGTGCGACATATTTGTGGGTATCGGTAGACTTTGAGTCAATCAAAGAGAATACGGGGCCGCTGAGTGATGTCATGAAGCACTAACAAACTCTTAGAACCTTACTTGACCATCTTGGCCTTTTTTAGGGGTAGTGAGGTGACCGGCTTTAGTGCAGTCCGAAGTTGGTAGACACTCGATACTACACTCATTGAGGGTTGTTTTCTTGGAATATTTCGGTCGCCAGTAAAGTGGCTAAACTGAAACCATGAACACAGAAAATAATCCAGTGATATTGAGCTCCTTAGAACCCGGTTTCTATTTTAGGACAGGTTTGAGCCAACTAACTTCAAGAGGGTACTTACCTACAAACCCCATGCAAGCCTAAACCTAATGACTTGTTTTCTTTGTGTGAATATGATTACTTGTATATACACTTACTTACTTTTGCATACCTGTATATAACATCATAACATCATACCATAGCATTTTCAATAACCATTTCGAGGATCTCGAGGGTCTTTGATGCAGGGTCACGTTGAACCAGACATCTACCAAAGGGTAAGAGGATTCATCTTCCTATAAACAAACACCGTTGAAGATCAAGTACAACAACTTGAATCGGGGGCTATGACCTACTTGACATGGTGAGCTTGATTCTCGTGGAAAGACATCCACCAATACAAAGTTCTCCCGTCAAAGAAGTTGATCAAAGTTCAACCTCTAACATTTTTCTTGTGTTTACCCCGAGAGATTCTTGAAAACATGCATCCACATATCATGAATTGTATCATGACAGGTTTTCCCTTTCAGATTTCCTTATTCTCCTACTGTTTATTTCAGTAGAGATGGCTCTAGAGAGGACTGTCGAACATATCCAGGCTCAAAACGCTCAACTTCAAGAATTGTTCTTGAACCTGTCCCAGGGGCAAGAAGAAGTGAAAGCTCTCCTCACAAGGGGCATGGTCCTAGGAAATCCAGGCGGCATCAGGAATGATCAGTTGGAAGAACTACAGATTGAGCTGGCAACAATGAAGATCCAGATGATGGGACAACTGGTGGGCCAGATGGTTCTCATTCAAGACCTAGCTCAAAGACAAGAAGAGCTCAGGGTCCTCGTCAACAAACTGCTTCAAGATAACCAAGTGGGGCAAACAACTAGGGTTGAAGATCAAGTCATTGTTCAACCTCCTTTGAGACAAGAAGACAAGGGAAAGGCTCCCCAACTTGCTTCAGGGTCACAAGCCCAACAACAACCTCGCCAGCGTCAACGGGGTAGTCGGCATAAGCAAAATACGTCTGGAAGACAGTTCACTGAGACTGACATACCATCATCTCTAATACTGGAACGCTTGTTGGAGGTCAATCTGTCTGCTTTAAAGGATCCTATTCGGAAGCCCAATACCTTTGCTCCTAGCTATCACCCCGACGAATTTTTGTGTATACCACTCCTATAGTTCTGGACATGACACCAACGACTGTTGGGCTTTGAAAAACAATATCCAAGACTTGATTGACAATGGAGTGCTGAAATTCATGCCGGATGGCGAGATGAAAATCTTCCGCTGAGGGTTCTCCACCTGAAATGACAAGTTTGAACTAAGAGACTTTTGTTTCATTTGAATTTTCAAGTTGTAATTTCTTTTCTTATTCAAACAATTATATGTTGATGTCAAACTCTGTTTCATTAATGCATTGCATATGTTTGTCTTGAATTCATCCATTCGTTTTCACTATTCTTGAACTATGCTTTCTACTTTCTCTATGATATTTAAATCTTGATAAAAGTTACAAGCCTTTAGAGGGAGGATGACGAAACAATACCATAATCTCATACAATATGCTTTTGGACAGACCTTGCTGGCGATGTACATGCGTTTCTTTCAAACCCTAAAATCTGGAGTTATAAGGAAGATAATCCTTAGTCAACCCCTTCGAGCCAAAGAAGTAGAAGTTTTCTGTTTTGAATACAAATTGAAACCTTTGATTAAACCTGGGGCAGGGTAGTCACTCAGTTAATTCAAAAGATGCGCATTGAAGTCGCAAACTCTCAGTTCATAATACAACGAATGACATCAAAAACATTCCTTTGGAATAAAAAGACAAGTGATGGTTCCTTATCTCATTAGGCAGTCATTATCTCTCAAAAAGAAAAAGCCCACTTAGCCAAAACCTACGAAGGAGGCTTAAGAAAGATGGGGCATCCCGCTGACTGTAATCTCGAAAACAGTAACAGTCAGGAAAAAATTAGGGATAACAAATCAAAAAGAAAGAGGTCGTTATAAATCCTCAACAACATGAAAAATGTTGCAAAAATGACTGCCTTCCCATAAAATTCAACTGGTGTGAACCATCACCAAAACGTCGTTCCAAACTCGAATAGAGTTCGACGCACAATTAACTGAGTTTAGGATTGAAGAACATCACGAAGAACGGTGGGTACAAATATACTTTGAGCCTTTATCCTTTGTTTCTTAAACCGTGAAGCAAGCCACGTTACAACCCTTTAAAAGTCCTAATTGAAGCATGGGTTAGTTCGAAAGCATACTGTTACAAAAGGTATCCTGACTCTTGTAAGGCTTTGCTCTAAATCTTGTGTTGAATTTGTCTTATAAAAAGTTTTCTGCTAAAAAATGCATTTTTCAAAACTTCGAGACAAGCATAAACTTTGCATTATTTGAATATCGTTGTTTGCACATAGTTATTTTTTTGACAGCGAAGAAATTCATACAGTGAATGTTCGGAGGAACGAAAGCTCTCTCAGTGAATAAAATCACTTCAAGTGGGATTACACTCCCGTTGCAAAAAAATCTCCCATCAGTAAAAAGGGGACTCGGTATGGTATTGTCCAGTAAACCTGGGGCAATCCAATCAAGATTTCAACAAATCTTTCAAAATCCATTAAACCTAGGGCAGTCCAGTCAAGATTTCAAGAAATCTCTCAATTGTAGATTAACCTGGGGCAAGTCTCCCTCACCATCACTTGGGCATTAAAACTTCAACCTCAATAAAGGGTTACGAACAGTCCAGGTTTCCTAGAAGTGCCACAAACATCTGATACTAGGGGCAGTGACGAATCTCTCTGAAATCTTTCTGAAAAGTAATTCAAGCATCCTCGAGAAGTTCATCACCTCTCTAGCAGACCAACAATCATGGGTTTATTTCCCCAACATTTGTCAAGGATCTATTCTCCAAAACAAAATTACATTTCAAGTTGATCGGCCGTCAAAAAAATTCCTTCATCACCTGTTGGAAGTCACAGTCGTTAAAAATTTCCTTCATCACCTGTTGGAAGTCACGGTCGTAAAAATTCCTTCATCACCTGTTGGAAGTTATGGTCGTCATCAAAAATTCCTTCATCACCTGTTGGAAGTCACGGTCGTAAAAATTCCTTCATCACCTGTTGGAAGTTACGGTCGTCATCAAAAATTCCTTCATCACCTGTTAGAAGTCAGGGTCATAAAAATTCCTTCATCACCTGTTGGAAGTTGCGGTCGTCATCAAAATTTCCTTCATCACCTGTTGGAAGTTACAGCCACCAACAGAATAACGGACAATTGAAGCTCCTAAAAATCTGTTTCTCTCAAGAATGAAGATTCTCATCCTTAAAACCTCAAGAGATTGGTATACTCCCAACCTCCTGACCCTTAACAGAATGAAGATTCTCATCCTTGAAACCTCAGTAGATTGGTATACACCCAACCTTCTGACCCAAACGTCTGAATGAAGATTCTCATTTCTCGCTTCCCCAGTAGATTGGCATACACCCAACCTCCTGATATTCCTGACAGAATGAAGATTCTCATTCTCAAAGTGGTATAACATCTAAATTTTTGATATTCCCGACAGAATAAAGATTCTCATTCTTAAAGTGGCATACAACTTAAACCTGAACTTCTTCCAGACAGAAATAAGCTTTTCCCAGAGTCCTGAGTTTTTACTCTCTAACATGATAGCCACTCCGCAACAGTATGGCTATTCCCCATAGAGTTTTAATTCCCCAAGCAGAATGAAGACTCTCATTCTCAATTCCTCACAGAGTTTTCAGATATTCCCCGGTGAAGATCTCCTCAAAACAGGAATCCCCAGTAGATTGGCATACAACCCAAACTCCTGATTTCCCCAACAGTGGTCCCAGGACTTCTCATTTTCAATGATTAAAGGATTTTCAATCCCCAGCGGCAATCAAGGATTTATTTTCCCCGACAGTGGTCAAAGATTTTATTATCTCCAGCTATCCAGGATTTATCTTCCTCAGTAAGACGCCTAATCAGCTTACATGCGCATTCATTACATTCATATATCATAAGCATTGATATAACACATACATTGCATCATACAGCATGACTTTGTGTTTCAACTAACAATTTATGTTTTTCAGCAAAAGGTCAACAACAGATTTTTTAAGTTCCAGATTAACACCTGTAACAAGCCAAGACAACTATCTACTTGACCATCATGAAGTAACCCTACAATGGTTCCTTCTCAAATTCAGATGCAGTCTTACACGGACTCATCATCAGGCAACCCTACAAGGGTTCCTTCTCAAATTCAGATGCAGTCTTACACGGACTCATCATCAGGCAACCCTACAACGGTTCCTTCTCAAATTCAGATGCAGTCTTACACAGACTCATCATCAGACAACCATACAACGGTTCCTTCTCAAATTCAGATGCAGTCTTACACGAACTCATCATCAGGCAACCCTACAACGGTTCCTTCTCAAATTCAGATGCAGTCTTACACGGACTCATCATCAGGCAACCCTACAACGGTTCCTTCTCAAATTCAAATGCAGTCTTACACGGACTCATCATCAGGCAACCCTACAACGGTTCCTTCTCAAATCCAGAAGCAGTTTTACACGAACTCATCATCAGGCAACCCTACACCGGTTCCTTCTCAAATCCAGATACAGTTTTACACGGACTGATCACTATTCAACTTCAAGGACTTCTAAAAATAGTTTACGGATTCTCCAAACATGGATGCTAATCTATCGCTTGTTCATATTTAACTTTTGAAAACAGTTTACGGATGCTTCCCAACATGGATGTCAATTTATTGCTTGTTCAACCCCAGAATCATGAAAACGGTTTACGGGTGCTTCTAAACATGGATGTCAATCTATCGCTTGTTCAGATTCAGTTCGCTGAAAACAGTTTACGGATGCCTCCCGACACGGATGTTAATCTATTGCTTATTCAGACCCCCGGCTCAGAGATGTTCCAAACACATATACTTATTCTTTCACCCACAACATACAACTTAACAAACATTCTTGGATGGCATCTTTAAGCCCATCTCCGACAAGATTCTGTCACATCTCCAAAAGGCATCTTTAAGCCCATTCCCTCAACTATGATTTGACAAGTGCAAATTTATGGGCACTCCAGTGTCCAATCATCTTTTACCTTCGAGTCACGAACGGCAAAATTGCTGATTTAACTCTTCAGGTTCAAGAAGATTGAACAGGGGCAACTGTTGTACCCCAAAATTTTCCCTCCCTTTTTCACAAGAAATCACAATCCCAGGGTTTTTCTCTGATTTTTAAGATCAGCTTGAGAATCGGTCAAATAGACTCTTCTTTATCAGTTAATCCAGAATTAGGGTTTCCTCTGATTTGTTAAGGTTGACTCAAGAATCGGTCAAACAGACTCTTCTTTATCAGTTAATCCAGAATTAGGGTTTCCTCTGATTTGTTAAGGTTGACTCAAGAATCGGTCAGACAGATCTTTCTTTGGCAGTAATCCAAGATTAGGGTTTGCGCTCGCATTTCTCAAAAGAAACTGAATCCTCGGAAATTCAGTTGATTGTTACATCATTTTTACGATTGTTCAAGATTACTGGTTATTTCTCAAAACCTAGTTATCCAGGGTAGGAGCTGAGACTTTTGTTTGGAACCTTAAGGCATTTGATTGATCAGTGGAGTGAAAGGTTTATGGAATGCTTATTTGTTTAACTGTACAATGCATATGTTAATTGGAATACCAGGCGTATTGTGATTAATGCAAGGTTGCGAGACGACAAAGTTTGTTGATTATTTATTTCATCTGGATTAAAGTTATTGGGATACATTTCCAGTTATCTTAATTTAAGAGTCTTAAATAATTAAATAGACAATACAAGGAAAAGTTGGAAGAAATTTGACAAAGACTTTTTTATTTATTTATTTCAAGTGTTGTTACAAATTTTATTCGAATATTGTAAATTTACAATTTACAGTATTTACAGTAATATTTGTTTACAATAAATGAAAAAAATATAATAAATCTAAGCCTAAATCTCTTGAGATCTTTGACTTCTACTTCTACTGCTTCCTCTATCATCCAACTGGTACTTACCTGCGAGAGACAGAAAGAAGTTAGTATAAGAATTTTCAAGCAGAAGCAGGTAAAAAGAAAAATCATCATTAAAGTCTGCTGGTCGGAATCAGAAATGTTATGTTCATCATGTTTCATTTTCCTCTCTGCAAATCACAAGAAGATTTCTCTTCTCGGTTCACAGAGAGAAAAATAAAATATATAAAATTGCAAGCATACAAGTTATTCAAAATGCAAAGGCACAAGGCTGCACACAAGGAAAACTTTACTACAAACTAAATTCCAAGCTGCATTAGTTAAACTACAATGCAGTAACCAAGCATGTCAAACTAAGTTGCAAGTCAACTAGGTGCAAAAGGAAAAAGTACACAATGCAGGAAATATGGAAAAAAGTACACAATGCAGGAGATGAACCAAGTTACAAGCAAGAGCTTGTCCTAGCCCTCATCATGTTCTGGCCAGCAGCTTTTCAGAATAAAATATAATAAGCAATTTAAAATGCTTATGGAGAGAGAGAAAGAGAAAACCATAAAAGGTTTGCAGTTTTGACGAAAGCAGGCCATTGTTCAAGACAGTAAGAGAACACAAAAGATATAAAAGATCAAGACTGCATAGTAGTCCAAGGAGAGAGAGCCCACAAAAATCTGCAAAACACCCTGCATAACTAAAACAAACACCCTGCATAACAAAGCAAACTTGCTTAAACTGCATCAAGCAAGCTCAACAAACACCCAGGCCTGCCTCACAAAACAGCAAGCCTGCCTTCTCAACACAACAAACCTGCTATCAAAGCAAGCCTGTATAACTGCAACTCCAAAACCTGCTTAAACTCATCAAACTGCAGTCACAAAAACTGCAAGTTATAAAACCTGTTTAAACTCATCAAACTGCAGGCACAAAAACTGCAAGTTACAAACCTGCACAAAAACAGTCTACAAGCACAACAAATCACACAAGCCTGTTACCAAAACCCAAACTAACAAACCTGCATCTCAAACACCAGAAGCAAGCCTGCTTCCAAATCTCAAATCCAAACAAGTTCAAAGCTTACTCAAATACAAGCAAACCTGTTAAAATTGTATAACATGCTTACCAAAAGCTAAAAAACAAAAATTTCTCAACCTGCCTGTCCAACAACAGCAAGCCTGCTGTTGTACCCCAAAATTTACCCTCCCATATTCTCCAAGTTTTGACAAGCATCATCTCAATTTGCTCAAGTCTACTCAAGGGTTGCACAGTCAAACCATCCTCCTAAGCCAGTCAAAATTAGGGTTTTGGTTCTTGCAAGGAAGTTGAGGTTTTCAAGGGCTCAATCAAGTCCCATAGGCCTACACATATCCTCAAGCATCTACATGGCAAGTTGCAAGATTCACAGCATCAAGTTGCACAGTCAAAAGCCTTATTTGCTTCACAATCAACTGTAGGGGTAAAATGGTCATTTGGCAGTCAAAAGTCAAAAAATTTGGTCAACATCTTATTTTGAAGCCACAATCATAATTTGATCAAATCTTGATCATGATTCCCCAAGCATGGCTCAAAAATCATCAAGATGTCAAAAGTTTCTATTTTTGGACAGTTGAAAAGTCAACTGTAACTTGACCAAGGCATAACTTTTTCATGGTTCATCAGAAAAATCCCATCCAATGCTCATTTTGAAGGGGATGACATTTCCTACAACTCATCTTCACATTCCAAGTCCAAGAAATGCTCTCACAAAAAGTTATCAATTTCTATATTATAGGTCATTTTCAAAAGTCAACAAAACGGCACTTTAAGTCAAAGACCATAACTTGAGATTGGTAAATCAAAATGACATGGGACCAAAGGCATTGGTTAGAGGACTTCAAGACCTTTCCAAAATGTCCAAGAACATGTTCATAGCTTCAAAATTGAGCAAGATCTGCATTGGAGAAGTTGGGAAATATTTGGGAATTTGCAAAAGTCAACTTTGCCTAAAAAACCTCATTTTTGCTAATGGGCCTCAAATTCTTTCTTGAAACATTGCCCAAGGCCTATGCACGACCCAATGAGCTTAAAATGATTTATTTTCTTATTTTTAATTAATTAATTGAATTTTTATTAATATTAATCCATTTAATTGATTTTAATTGTAGGAAAATTCAAAAGATATGGTTTTCAAATCTTTTTGTGATGCAAATACACTTAGGGCAAGCTGGCAATTCGTGTACACATCAAGGACATCAAAATCTCCATGATTGGCAAGGTTTCTCAATCAAAAAAGATGCTAAAAGATTTGATTGAAATCAAAGATGCAAAACATGAATACAATGGATTCTTGACCAAGATTTACCCTAGTTTTCATTCTACTACATATGCTGAAGCAAAACCTAAAATCATTCACGTGCCAAAGCTGCTGCAAGAACCTTTACCACATTGAAAAAATTCCAAGAAAGCTTGAAACTGAATTCCCCTTTCCAGGCCCTTTCAAGGAGATTTCTTGATTCAAACACCTTGCTGGGACATTCAGGGACGATTTGAAATCAAGAACAAGCTCTAACACTCAAAGAATCACTCACTTCAGTCGCACGGTTTGCATAATTCTTCTAGAATCGAAACTCACAATTCTTGCATATTTAACATGATATAATTGTTGCTTTGCATTGCTATGACCTTTCTGAAGCTGATGGTATAGGTGAATTGAGTTATAGAGCCATGAATCAAAAGACACTGTTGTACCCCAAAATTTGCCCTCCCATTTCTCAATGATTTCTCATCACAAAACCTTTGAAGCCCAAGATCCAGTTAGGGTTTCATCTGCTCAAGACTTCTCCTTGCACTGTTGACCCAAATTAGGGTTTGTGTTTGCACCAAGATGTTTTGACCTAAAGTGCCTAAGATGACTTTCATGCTTCATATTGGACCCCCAAGTTTATCCATACCAAGTTTCAAGCCTTGATTCCAAGTTTTGCCCAGTCAATTGGACAGTTGACCTAGAAATCAGCTGTACTGGGGAAAAAGTCAATTGTGGCCAATTGACAGTCAAACCTCATGAAAATTGATCCACATCAACATTATGAACTCCTATGAACCATTTTATCAAGTTTGGATCAAAATTCCACAAGAAATTTGATCAGATCACCAAAAGGGCAAAATGGTCATTTTTAGGGTTTTGACTGCACAAAGGCAATTTTTGACTGTTTGACCTAGCCAATGGCAAACCAAGCTCATATATGGACTCAAGGACCCCATGGAATTATCTTGACATGCTCAACAAACTCAAAAGATCCCAAGTACACAAGATTGACAGTTGAATTTCCCAGTCAATTGATCAATTTTGACTGTACACTGAAAAGTCAAACTTTGACTTTTTGGTCAAAATCAAGAGTTAAGATTCATTTTTCATCAAAACATGCCAAATCATGAAACTTGTTCACCAAGAAATCACAAAATGCAAATTAGGGTTAGAAATTAGAATTTTTCATAACTTAGAATTTTTCTAAGTTATAAAAAACCCTAATTTTTTTCCAACTTTTCCCCACTTTTTCACCAAGATCCATTTGGATTCAAACAAAAGTCAAAACATGAAAGTTGTAGCTTGTTGCATAATCTACAACTTTGATTCACAAAGTTTTCTCATTTGAGGCTTGTATCTCAAGTTACAAATTTTTGAATAAGGGCACTAAACCATTCTTAACTTAGTGAAATTTTAACCTATTTTGACAAGGTTTTCTACCCAACTTCAAGGCCATTTTCCATACACTTCCACTTGGAATTTCAATTTGCACTTCAAAGATGGATTGTAGTACACATTCCAAGCTTTCCAAAATGTCCAAGAACTTCTCAAACAACCTCATGATTAGGGAGAATCGAATTTTGCAAAATGAGAAAAAGTCACTTTTGTTCTTGGCCATGTACATGTTCATAACACTATGCATTTCAATCTCAGCTTGCATATCTTGATTACAGGTCCTTAAACCATCCAACACTCATAAATTTAATGCATATTCTTTGTGCCAAGGCCATGTTCTTTGTGTTCTAGCATTGCATAAAGGATTAATCCCAAAATAGATAAAGCATTTCTTCCATTTTTGCAAAAGGTAGCTTTATGTCCAATTACAAATCCAAGAAGTACAGTCCATATCTAATTGGCACAAGTTTATGAGTTAATCACACTGATCAATGAGGGATTATGCAGCATAGTATGGGGGCCTGTACAGGCTAGAGGCACAAAGTAACCATTGCTTGCTTAAAGTGTAAGAAACACATCATAACTTAGGACAACTCTCATATCAGCTTGCAAACCCTTAAGTGAACTTGTGAAACACACTCAAGACATCTCAACCAAGCTATTGCACGACCCTAACACCTCTCATACACTCCCAATCTCAGAATCATCTTCAAACTGCAAAAACAGGGCCAGGCCTGCAGTTTGAGTGCCATCTTCCAGTTCCCTCAAGCTCTCTTGCCCAAACCAGTTCACATACATTCCCTAGCATCTATGCAAGCTAACCATGACTTGAAACACGACCTGTAATCCCTCTAACTGGTTCCACCATTTTCACATTTCTGATTTGCAGGTGAAGTGCTCTAGCTCGATTCAAAAGCTTTCAAGGCAAAGTAAATATTGGAACAGCACCACCACACCTCAAGGAAGCTATACTAACCATTATCTTGCACTGAGAGCTTCTCCATTGCCAGATAGAACTTCAACTGAACAGGTAAGTTTTTGAATTCGTATCTCTCTTATTAGGCATTGTTAGCTTTAGGTTTGTGAAGAGAATATGTCATAATCATTGCCCTGAACATGCCCATATAATTAGATTTCATTTATATTATGTATGCTTAGAGAATTTGATGCCTGAACTTTGAATAAAAATTAGGTTAAGAATTGGGAGAGAAGAAATTCTCTCTCATTTCTGAGAGTTAAAACATGTTTTTTATATGTGTGAATTCGTGGGAAGATGCTTAACAGTTTTGATGTTGGAAGTTTTTGCTAAAACTCAAGGAATCAGGACCTTGCAATGGAAGAAAGTGGCGCGTGTTTTTGTTCAAACAGAAGGCTGGAGGTTGAAGAAAGGTCTTCATGGGCTGGGCTTATGTTGACTTTTCTTTTTGCACCCTATAATTGCTTCTGAACCCCCTGAGCCCATTTGTTTTATTTTTAATGTTTTTTTGACTTTTTCTTTTTTAATTGACTCATTTATTTTTTCTCAGCATATTAAAAATTTAAAAATATTTTTTATCACCATTTTTGAATTTATTAGGTATTTATTTGATTTTTTCTTTTAGTTTGAACATAAATAAATAAATATATATGTTTTGTTTAAAATATTAAAATATTGGAAATACATTTTTACACACTTTTATCTTATTTTTACTTCCTGAAAATATTTTATAGAAAAATGCTTTTTTTTATTTAAATATTAAATATTATTAATTAATATATATAATACATATTTTGTAAATAATATAAATAAATAGATATATATTAATACACTTAGGATATAAATACAAAAAAATGTACATATTTTATTTTTTAATATTTAATACTAAAAAATACATTTTTATAAATATACTATATTTTTATCTTTTTTTTTGTATATAAATAGTAAATATTACAAATATTAAATAACTAATACCATTTTGATTAAAATTAGGGTTTTGCCCTAAAATTGAAAATACTCCAAAAATAATACCTTTTTTATTTTTCTTTTTATTTTCACATAAATAATATTTTTTTTCATACACATAAAAATTCTTTTTACATTTTGCATATTTATTTCAATTTCCATTTAATTATACAATTATTTGTATTGTAAATATTCAAAGAAAATGATGTAATAGTTAGGTTTAAATTCTTGTCTAAATATACCCCATTTGAAACATTGTACCCCCCTCCCCATATTATTGTGTTGTAATAGTATAGGAATTTAAATTTCGCACTTTAATGCTTTCTAAACGTACTGTGCTAGAATTAGGGTTTGTATGCGAATAAAACGAACAAATTAGCTTGACCTAATACAAGACAAAAAAGCATGGAAAATGGACAACACATTCCACACTTGCACCCCTAGGGTATTCCACTTTGTTGCCTTCAAATAAATTGGGCCATATTGCATGTTGAACTTCTTTGGGTAAAAACAAACAATCAAATGATCATAGTCCCACAAAATGTTGCCTAAATGAATGATCAAGTCCCTTTTAAAGAAAAAATTGCCCAAAGACATTTAACACTATTGCAATTATGGTCTAAACGATGACCCGCGCCTGTCCCTTCCACCTCCAAAGACAAGATTGTCCACCAAATGCAATGGTGGAACAAAATTGTCAAAAGGTTTAAAACATAACAAAAATCATTGAGAAAACTTTAGGGTAGATAAACTCTTAAGTACTTGTCAATTTGCAAAGAAAACACTTGCCTATTTTCAAAACCCACTTCACAAACACTTTCAAAACCAACTTTCAAAAATCTTGAAACATCTTTTCAAAAGACAAAAACACCCTTTTTGTAAAACATTCGAGTAAAGAATTGTTACAAGGGTAGCCTACACAAGGCATCTTTTCAAAACATTTTCAAAACCACGCACCAAGCACCATTTCAAACAATTGAAAACCAAGGCAAGTTGATCTAAGCAAGTACCTAAGAGCCCATGGATAACCATGGATAGAAAGGGTGCTAATACCTTCCCTTTCTATAATCTACTCCCCGAATCCAAGAAAAATCTCAAAGGTTTTTGCTGTGCTTTTTAAACCTTTCCTTAGGATAAAATAAAAAGTCGGTGGCGACTCTTGCTCAACCGAAACATTTGCGAAAACAAACACAAAACCATAGTCAGTTCTCCCACCGTATCACAGAACTGGCGACTCTGCTGGGGACTAATTTTAAAGTTGAGTAACCTTAGGGCTTAGATCACCCTCTTGCATGACTAATTGTTTGATTTGTTTGCTTTATACTTTGGCTCTATTGTTTGGGTTTGCAATCCTACACCCGGATTTTGGGAAACATTCATAGATAGCAATACGTTGTGGAAACTGTGCGGGGTATACCGACACGGTCTAAGCAATAGCTATATTAGTGCGACATATTTGTGAGTACCGGTAACCCTTGAGTTCAATCAAGGAGAGTACGGGGCCGCTGAGTGATGTCACTAAGCACTAATGACCTAGAACCTTAATTGACCATCTTGGCCTGTTATTAGGGGTAGTGAGATGACCGGCTTTGGTGCAGTCCGAAGTTGGTAGATACTCGATACTACACTCATTGAGGTTTGTTTTCTTGGAATATTTTGGTCGCTAGTTAAGTGGCTAAACCAAAACAATGAACAATGAAAACAATCCCGTGATATTGAGCTCCTTAGAACCCGGTTACTATTTATAGGACAGGCTTTTAAGCCAACTACACTCAAGAGGGTACTTACCTATGAAACCCCATGCAAGCCTGAAACTAGGGTTTTGGTGTGATTTGCTTGTACATATGTTTTGTGCATACATCATAAACATCATGAAGCATCATATGCATTCACTAACCATTTCAAGGGTTTGGATCTTCATCTTTGTTCTTGTTTTGTAGGTCATGGAAGTTCCTCGCAGAAACACCGTTCAAGTCAACCTGGTGAGAATCTCTCCTCAACTCAAGGAGATCACTTTAAGAATTCCGGAAAATTCATCCTTCAGTGAAAGACATGGTAGACTGCTCAGCCTAGTCAACACCAACATTGAAGAAGACATGATGAAAGTGCTATTCCAGTTCTTTGACCCTCTTCACCACTGTTTCACCTTCCCTGATTATCAGTTGGTACCCACTTTGGAGGAGTTTTCTCAACTCCTAAGAATCCCTATCCTTAATCAACTACCCTTCAACGGTACGGAAAAGGAACCAAAGCCGGAAGATGTCGCTTGAGCATTACATCTACAACCATCCGACATCAAGGGGCATTGGGAAACCAGAAGCGGCGTCAAGGGATTCTTAGCAAAATTCTTGTTCGAGAAGGCACAAGAATGTTGGAATTCATTGGACCTACAAGCCTTTGAAGAGATTGTGGCACTCCTTATCTACGGGTTGGTCTTGTTCCCAAATCCTAACCAATTGGTAGATGTCAACGCCGTCAAAATCTTCTTGTCCAGAAATCCAATACCAACATTGCTTGGGGACATCCTTCACTCATTTTACACACGAACAATGAGAAAGAGAGGTGTTCTCATGTGCTGTACTCCTATCTTTGCAAGGTGGTTTATTTCGCACCTTCCGCAATCTGTCTTGAAGAATGACCAAGGTACAAGGTGGTCCCAACGGTTGATGACTCTTACTCATTCTGATGTGCATTAGTGTTCTCGGTCCAGAGAAAATGTCATCATTGTCGATCGTTGCGGAGAATTTCCTAATGTTCCTTTACTCGGAATCAGGGGAGGTATCACCTACAACCCTTGCCTAGCTTTGAGGCAATTTGGATATGCACGGAGGGATGGCCCTCATGACATGTTGATTCCTAACCTAGTTTTTGACTTCGACAACGATGCGCAAGGACTTCGCCAAAGGTTCATCAGAGCTTGGGGAAAACTCAACAAGGTTGATAGCAAGACTCTGGGACACAAGAACTCCATCCCTCTTGAGCCCTATCTCAAGTGGGTACGAGCCCGAGCCTAAATTCTAATGATGCCTTATCCTCATGTACTCCCAGTGATTAAAGAGCCCGTCAATGAAGGAGAAGTCCCCTACACCATCCTACATCCAGACATGCCTACATCGTGGGAGGAAATGCAGAAAAGTTGGATTCAGCTCAAGGAGGAACGGAACACTTTTGAAGCTAGCTTCTACGCCAGTAAAAAGAAGGTTCTAGAGCTTACCCGCCGACTCCAAGAGCAAGAGGCCCTCAACACCTACATCGCACCAAAGAGGATGCGCAATGTCTTTCTGCCTTAAGAAGTTTATTTTGTAATATTTGGCCCATGGGGCATTTATGTACTAACAAATTTCTTCTTATTAATATGATGTGCGTTCTTCTTTATCTGAAACAATTTTGAATGTTCTAAATCCTTGAATGCATTGCATACATAAGCATACCATTCATCATGTGCATAAGCAGGTCTCACTCCAGGTTTCCTTATCTGTCTGCTGTTTATTTCAGTAGGATGGATCTCGAGCAAACAGTCAAAGACCTACAAGCTCAGAATGCACAGTTCCAGCAACTCCTGATGACCTTGGCTAAGGGTCAGGAGGATATCAAGACTCAGTTGGGGAATAAGGACCCAGTGAAAAAGAAGAAAAAGAGGATTGGGGTGGCTACTTTGGGGAGAAGATTTGACGGAGAAGCTCGGAGAGTGCTTGAATTTCCTCCGACTTCTGATGAAGGGACTAGTAAAAGAGATGGAGTGGCGGTGCCTTCCGAGTCTGATGCGGAGGAAGAAGAGGTTGAAGAGGATGAAGATTATTCTGACCAGCAATATCCTCCAGCTGATGATAAATACAAGGGTTTAGAAGACAGGTTGGCTGCCATGGAACTACAAAGAGTACCGGGTTTGGATTTTGAAGACTTGGGCTTGGTTGCCGGGATTGTGATTCCCCCAAAATTCAAAGTGCCAGTGTTTATGAGGTATGATGGGCTGTCCTGTCCCAGAATGCATCTCAGGTCCTACGTAAGAAAGATTCAACCATATACAGCAGATAAAAACCTCTGGATTCATTTCTTTCAAGACAGCCTGTCGGGAGCTCAGTTGGAGTGGTTTTATCAGCTAGAAGGAACCAGTGTCAGAAATTGGGAAGATTTGGCCACCGCTTTCTACAAACAATACCAGTATAATTCTGACCTTGCTCCTACTCGTACCCAACTTCAGGGTATGTCACTAGGAACAAGCGAGGGATTCAAAGAATATGCACAAAAATGGAGGGATTTGGCTGGCAGGGTGCAGCCTCCTTTAACCGACCGTGAACTCGTTGATATGTTTCTTGGGACCCTATCTGGGCCATTTTTCAATCATCTAATTGGTAACTCTTCCGTGGGGTTTACCGATTTGATCTTAACAGGCGAAAGAATAGAAGCTGGCGTCAAGTCAGGAAAGATTCAGAAGGGTGTTACTGCAAGTGTTGAGAAGAAGCCTTTTAAGAAGGAAACAGCTATGGTATATTCTCAGAGAAGAGCAGGGAAGATGGAGCGTCGGCCAACTGTGGGGGCCGTAATGATTCAAAACACTCTGAGTGAGCAGCCTCGCTATAACCAGTCCAGACCAAATCAGCAACGAGTGGAACGGCCACAACGGCAGTTCACCCGTATTAATATGACTCCAGCGCAGGTGCTTCCCCATCTATTGAAGTTGAATCTTGCCACCATCAAGGAGGCACCAAAGAATGTGAATACGTCCTCTCCGCATTATCATGCCAATGCTAAATGCACCTACCATTCAGACAGTGTTGGACACGACACCAATGATTGTTGGGCACTCAAGCATAAAATCCAAGACCTGATAGAGGCTAAGGAGGTAGAGTTTGACGCTCCAGAGAAGCCCAATGTGATATCTGCACCTATGCCGAAGCACGGCCGAAATGTCAATGCCATTGAAGAAGATTTGTATGTTGCTGATGTCAGTGATCTGACCACTCCACTGCTAACCATTAAGTTGAATTTGTTAAGGGTAGGGATCTTCCCGGGATGTAAATAAGACTGCTATTGTTGCTACTCTCTGCCGTTTGATTGTCCGCTACTGAAGAAAGGCATCCAAGGCCTTATGGATAGTCGACAAATTTTGTTTGAAAAAGTTTCTGCTGTTCCAATTCATACTGAAGATGTCTCAATCATAACCATTCACGCCAATCTTTCCAAGGCCGTTAAAAAGCCTGTTAAGATTACACCAGCTACGAAATCTGTTCCTTTGAAGATAACAATGCCAGGGCCTGTTCCCTATGTTTCTGAGAAGTCGATACCTTGGAACTATGGCGGTGACATCTACTACCATGGTATCAAGCAAATCGAGGTAATTGAAGAAAGTTCGGATGATGAAGAAGCCAGCATTAGTAACATTGCGGGCACCAACAAAATCACCAGGAGCGGGAGAATATTTTCTCCAGAGATTGCCCCTCCAAGAGCAATCTTTGGACCCTCGTCAGTCGAAAAGGTCGTCCCTGCACCAATAAAGCTCTCTGCTAGAACTCCTCTGATTGAAGATATCGTTGTTCCTAGTGCTGTCTCTCCTACCGCTGCTGACAAAGGTAAGGGAATCCAAGATGAGCCCGTCATGACGAGGGCTCAACCCTTAGTAATCCCGGAAACCTCCAAGAAGGAAATGGACGAGATTTTGAGGATAATCAAGAGAAGTGACTACGATGTGGTGGAACAGTTGGGGCAAACCCCCTCCAAGATCTCCATGCTGGCACTACTACTTTTCTCAGAAGCGCACGCTAAAGCCCTGATAAAATTCCTGAAGGCAGCTCATGTGCCCCAGGAAACCTCTGCGGATCAATTTCAAAATTGCGTGGCTAGCCTGACTGCGGACAATGGATTAGGTTTTTCTGATGCCGACCTAACCCCTAAAGGCAGAAACCACAATGATGCTTTGCATATTTCAGTCGAGTGTCGAGGAACTACTCTCGCACATGTCTTAGTTGATATTGGTTCGTCGCTGAATGTTTTGCCTAAGAAGGCCTTGGACCGACTAGATTGTGAGGGGTTGGATTTGAAGCCGAGTGATATTGTTATCAGAGCTTTCGATGGTTCGAAGAGAATGGTCCATGGAGAGGTTGAAATTCCCATTAAGATAGGCACCGAGGTGTTTAAATCCACTTTCTATGTGATGGACATCCGTCCATCATATTCTTGCCTGCTGGGTAGACCTTGGATACACCATGCTGGGGCAGTCACCTCCTCCTTGCATCAGATGTTGAAGTATCCTGTCAAGGGAAAGATCATCACTGTCCATGGCGAAGAAGAGTACATGATTAGCCACTTAAATTCTTTCCGATATGTGGAGGTTGAAGGAGAGTTCATTGAGACACCGTTTCAACATTTCGAAGAAGTCCTTCCTGAAATAGCAGTAGCAAAGTTGACAGCTGAGTCACCAAGACAGATGGCCAGGATGGCATCTCTGGAGGATGCGAGGGCCGCAATAAAAGAAGGGAAGAATTCAGCATGGGGGCAGTTACCTGACATTCCGCATAAGACTGACAAGTTTGGATTGGGGTTCACAGCCGCTGGCCAGAAAGTTATGCGCCGTGCGAAGATTAAAAGGGCGCCAGTCAAGATTTCTCCCTACGGAATCAACGCTTTGGAGGATGAGGACAAGGAGAGCAATATTGAAGAGTGGATTTATCCAACTGTCAAAGGAGGATTGAGCAATTGGGAGGCTAAGGACTTTGTCCCCATCACTTTTATTCATCAGTAATTTATCTGTTAAACATTTCTTATTTGGTCTGTAATATTTACTTTCAAACAATCCGTACACTATCTTTTCACCTCCTGCCTTGCCCGGGGCATGTAGGTCCACTTGTAAGGGTTTTGATTATTTTTCATATCCATATGCCATGTTTAATGATTCATTGGACGTTTTCATTTGATAAACTGCTTGTGTTCATTTTCTTTCCTTTTGCATTTTTTGTTTAAGGATGGCTATCCCTTACACACACCCACACTCACCAATGCAGGTACCCATCCACTCCGTATTCCATGGGTGACGATCCTGCTATATCTTTCAATAACTCTGGAGATCTGGTCAATCTAGCCGAGTATGAAGATGACGAAGGTTGTGAAGTACCCGGGGAACTAGCCAGACTTCTGCAACAAGAGGAAAGGGCCATCTTACCGCATGAAGAGCCATTGGAAACTGTTAACTTGGGAACCGAGGAGGACCGGAAGGAGGTGCAGGTGGGTGCCAATCTGGAACCAAAAGTCAAGGAGCGCTTGGTACAATTGTTGAATGAGTATGTTGAAATCTTCGCTTGGTCCTATGAAGACATGCCGGGTTTAGAAACAGACATCGTGGTTCACCGTCTCCTCACAAGAGACGATTGTCCACCGATCAAGCAAAAGGTTCGCCGAATGAGGCCTGACATGTCTGAAAAGATCAAAGCAGAAGTAATGAAACAATTCGATGCTGACTTTCTGGCTGTTACGTCCTATCCTCAATGGGTCGCTAACATTGTGCCAGTGCCTAAGAAAGATGGCAAAGTCAGGATGTGTGTGGACTACCAGGATTTGAATAGGGCCAGCCCTAAAGATGATTTCCCGCTACCTCATATTGACATCTTGATCGACAATACAGCTCAGCATAAAATGTTTTCCTTCATGGACGGATTCTCGGGCTACAATCAAATCAAAATGGCTCCCGAGGATATGGAGAAAACGACTTTTGTCACACAATGGGGCACTTTCTGTTACAAGGTGATGCCGTTCGGGCTGAAGAACGCAAGGGCAACTTATCAACGCGCCATGGTAGCTTTATTTCATGATATGATACATCATAAGATTGAAGTTTACGTAGACGATATGATAGCTCGGTCACAAACAGAGGAAGAGCACCTTGAACATCTGGAGAAGCTGTTTGCCAGGTTAAAGGAATACAAGCTCAGGCTGAATCCAAGTAAATGCACTTTTGGAGTTAGGTCTGGTAAACTCCTGGGATTCATTGTAAGCAACAAAGGCATTGAAGTCGATCCGGCAAAAGTAAAAGCAATACAAGAGATGCCTGATCCCCGTACTGAAAAGGAGGTTAGAGGATTCTTGGGGCGCTTAAACTATATTGCCAGATTCATCTCACATCTGACTTCTACCTGTGAGCCAATTTTCAAACTCTTGAAAAAAGACCAGGTAGTGGAATGGAACGACGATTGTCAAGCTGCTTTTGATAGAATCAAAGAGTATTTGCTAGAACCTCCTATTCTGATGCCACCCGTTGAAGGAAGACCATTGATCATGTACTTAACTGTCTTGGATAACTCAATGGGGTGTGTTTTGGGCCAGCATGACGAGTCTGGTCGAAAAGAGCATGCTATTTATTACCTTAGCAAAAAGTTTACCGACTGTGAGACTCGCTACTCACTGCTCGAGAAAACTTGCTGCGCTTTGGTATGGGCTGCTCGCCGACTGAGACAGTATATGCTGACTCATACTACCTTGTTGATTTCCAAAATGGATCCTATCAAGTATATCTTCGAAAAGCCCGCTTTATCTGGAAGGATAGCTAGATGGCGAATGATCTTAACTGAGTATGACATCCAGTACACCACCCAAAAAGCTATAAAAGGGAGTGTACTAGCTGACCATCTGGCTCATCAGGCTATCGAAGACTATCAACCCATGAGATTTGACTTCCGAGACGAGGACATCATGAATTTGGACAACGTTGAAGGTGACGGACCGTATGACGGACCCGAAAAGGGATCCCGATGGACTCTGTACTTTGATGGTGCTTCAAATGCACTTGGAAATGGTATCGGCGCGGTATTCATTTCTCCGGAAGGTTGTCACACACCTTTTACGTCCCAACTTTGTTTCAGCTGCACAAACAACATGGCTGAGTATGAAGCTTGCATCTTTGGTCTCAAGGCTGCTATAGACTTGGGGATCAAATCTTTGATCGTATTTGGGGACTCGGCTTTGGTCATCAGCCAAATCAAAGGAGAGTGGGATACCAAGCATCTTAATCTTATCCCATACAAAGAACATGTCCTGACGTTGTTGCCTCATTTCGAGCAAATTACCTTCGAGCATTTCCCGCGAGAAGAGAATCAGCTAGCAGATGCTCTGGCCATAATGTCCTCCATGTTTAAACTCAACTGGGATAACGAGGCTCCCCGAATCACCATCGAGCGAATGGGTGAACCTGCACATTGTCACGAGATTAATACCGAAGAAATGGTGGAACAACCTTGGTTCCATGAAATCAAAAGGTATCTCGAGACTAGAGATTATCCTGAAGGAGCTTTCGTAAATGACAAGAGGTTCTTAAGGAAATTCGCTGCTAAGTTCTTCCTGAGCAACAGCATCCTTTACAAACGAAGCCATGATTGTGTATTACTCCGATGCGTAGATAAAGCTGAAGCAGAGTTGATCATGACTGATATACACAGCGGCACATTTGGCACTCACTTGAGCGGGCATACAATGGCTAAGAAGATCCGGAGGGCAGGCTATTACTGGTCTACCATGGAAGCTGACTGCCATCAACATTCCCGTACTTGCCACAAGTGTCAAGTCTATGCTGACAAAGTTCATATCCCTCCGGTTCCTCTCAACGTCCTGACTGCTCCGTGGCCCTTTGCAATGTGGGGCATTGATATGATTGGAGAGATCAAGCCCACGGCTTCCAACGGACATCGCTTCATCCTGGTTGCCATTGACTATTTCACCAAATGGGTCGAAGCAGCTTCCTTCGCCTCTATGACTAAAAATGTGGTTGCCCGCTTTATCAAGCAAAATCTCATATGTCAGTATGGTGTTCCAGACAGGATCATCACAGACAATGGTACAAATCTGAATAACATGATGATCACTGCATTGTGCGAACAGTTCAAGATTTATCATCACAATTCATCTCCCTATCGGCCGAAGATGAACGGTGTTGTTGAAGCTGCGAACAAAAACATTAAGAAGATCATTCAGAAAATGACAGTCACTTACAAAGACTGGCATGAGATGTTACTGTTTGCTCTGCATGGATACCGTACGACGGTACGTACTTCAACTGGGGCAACCCCATTTTCTTTGGTTTATGGCATGGAAGCTGTTTTGCCTATGGAAGTCCAGATCCCTTCTCTGAGGATTATGAAGGATGCAGGTTTGAATGAAGATGATTGGATGCAGACCCGACTTGATCAACTCAATCTGATCGACGAAAAGCGACTTGCTGCTATATGCCATGGTCAGACGTATCAAAAGCGGATGATCAAGGCCTTCAATAAGAAAGTCAAACGTCAAGTGTATCAAGTCGGAGATCTTGTAATCAAGCGGATTATCTTGCCGCAAAGTGATCCCAGGGGCAAATGGACTCCTACATACGAAGGACCATTTGTGATCAAGAGCATATTTTCTGGTGGTGCAATGATTCTGACCACCATGGACGGCGACGATTTGCCGCACCCTGCGAACGCAGACATAGTCAAAAGATACTACGTATAAAATGACCCGACAAGTCGAAAACCCGAAAGGGAGGTGTGATCGGTGGATCTGGAACTGACTGTTTAACGCTGGTTCGCGAAATGTCGCGGAAGCAAGAGTCGCCACCGTCTTTTATTTTCTCCAAATGGAAAGGACAAAAGCACAGAAAAATTCCTTAAAGAGATTGCTCTCGGTTCGGGAGGTAGGTTATAGAAAGGGAAGGTGTTAGCACCCTTTCTATCCATGGTTATCCATGGCTCTTAGATACTTGCTCATTGTGTTTTCAAAATTGTTTGCTTGCTTTTCAATGTGGGTTTTAAAAAAAGTTTCTTTGAAAAATTTCAGTTCGACTCGTACGTCAGAGTGTTTGAAAAGTTTGCTTCGAAAGCTTTTGAAAAGTGTCGGTGAAAAGATGTTTTGATTGTTTTTGAAATTAGAGCAAGTATCCTTGAGAACCTACCTACCCTAAGGAATTCGTCTGTGTAAGAGTCCTTTAAAGTAATGCCATCCCACCATTGAGAGGTAGGTAGCACCACCGTTGGAGGTGTTCGGGTCAATTCGAGTTTATAGGGACATGGTGATCACCGGAGCAATGGGAAGACCCCTTAGAAGCTACCCTCATGCCAGGTTCCCGGATCATGAGGACTTACTAAGACGTCCTCTACTCGACGACCACCTTTCGAAAGGCAACAGTGAGGCGTACCCTAGGGGTGGTGTGTGATTTGTGTGTCGTTTTCAGATATTTGTCTTGTCGTGTCTGTTGTGTTCTACGCTTGATTTTAATTAGGGCCATTCATTCTTGCATGCTTTTTAACAGTTATAAATTTTGCGGGAAAATAAATCTAAGGCTATTACAAGTGGCGCGGGTCCACATCGCCAAAATTAAACCGGACCCGATTTAGCGGAAAATAAATAATGCGAAGTAAATAAAAGTGCGAAAAGTAAAGTTACATGGCTTTGGGAGATTTACATAATTATAATTAAACGACATAAGATAAATGCGCAAATTAAATAATTAAAACGACGGGCGTTGGACCCTTTTGCAAAATATTAAAAGTTAATGAGAATTAAAATTAAATGATTAAATGTTTTTTGGTATTTTGTGTTTTTTTTTTTAGATTTAAAAGAAAAAAGAAAAATTAATTAAAATTAAAATGCTAAACCCTAGTTCTAATGTTTTTTAAGTTTATTATGAAAATATTGACTTTTAACCTAATTTAACTCTAAATTAATTTATGTACAATTTTTAATTTATGAAAATAAATAAATAATATTATTATTCTGAAAAAAAGGGAAAATTAAAAAAGAAAATAAAAAGTTATTAAACCTAAATTCTATTTTTGGATTTTTATTAAAAAAGATTAAAATTATACCCTAATTAAACTAAATAATTTACATACAATTTATTTATGGAACTAATAAAATAAAAATTGTATTTTTTGGCATTTTTTGATTTTATGATGTTTTTGTATTTTGATTAAAAATTAAATAAACAATAATTAAAATAAACATAACAATTAAAATAATAATTAAAAAGATAAGAAAAATAAATAAAATTGGCAAACCAGGGTGGGGTGTAGCCCCAGATTAGGAGGTTCAGGCCTGGAAGGTTAAGGCCCATTTGCTTGAATCCGTTGACTTTTGGAATCACGTATGGTGCATTTGACCAGGGTTTATGTGTTCCTTAGATTCTTGGCCGTTGATCTAACGTTGGGATGGACGTGGCACGCTTGATCTGGATGGAATATGGTGGTCCTTAGTGCCAGCGTTGCATAGGAACCTGCATTGAAAAATAATATTGGAATTTGCAAGACCTGGGATTTGAACCCAGGTCATGAGAGTCACATGCACGCATCCCTGTCCACTGAGCCACTTGTATTTCATTTAACAAATAATAAACAATAAATATTATAAGAAGAAAACGTTAATGACTTTGGAAATTCGCGCGAAATTTGAATGGACCTATCACGTTTTGACACGGCTTCTTCTTCTTCGTTTTCCTGAAACACAAAACACATTGGCAACGGTTTTTGAAGCGTTGCAGAAAGTAGGCTATGGAAAAATAGCGATTAGCGCTATGTGAATCATAAATTCATCGCGAGATATGTTTCTTGTTCGTGGGAACACGCTGATTGCAATGGTCTTAACCTCAACTCCTAATTTTGCTTCATTGTAAAAGCCCTAATTTGGAAAACCTGCAACCCTAATGTCCAAACATGGTAGATTCGCGTATGGTCAATGAAAATGCAATCAAACACAATGGTTAGCTTAGAAACATCATTATGAGCATGAATACATAAATAAAAATGCAAAAATATGCTTGAATCATGCTATACGATTTCAGAAGTTTTGAGGTACAGTTTGACTTAGGGGTACCAATTCAGGGCGTTTTGGTTGATGTTAGTGATTGAGAATCGTTCAATGATGTCTCAGGATGATGATAGGACAAGAATTGGAGCTTGAATCGACCTAAAAACTAGTTTTCAGTTTTTGTGTTTTGTGAAAAAATTTCAATTTGCAAAGTGTTCTTGGGGCGCAGCTTCGAGTCCTTAGCATTAGGTCTTTGATTCTGATCATATAGTGGAGCTATTAGGTTAAAAATATTGCACAAAATCCTTTGAATTCATTGTTTTCAATATTTGATTTCATGAAATCTTTTCCAAATCTTTTCCATGTGCATTTTGGTTCAATCATGCTCAAATCTCATCAAAACTTGCCTATTTAAGATGTGCACGAAATATTGACCTTGGAATGTGCATAAAAAGATTTTTTTAGGTCAAATTTATATTTTTCATGTATTTAATTAATTTAAATGAATTAATATTAATATAAATTCAAATAAATAATTAAAAAATGAGAGAATACTTCCCTTTGGGCCTAATGGTCGTGCATAGGCTTGGCATGAAGAAACTTGGAAGAAAAGTGGGCCCAATAGCAAATTTAGGCCTTTTGCATCAATGTTGACTTTTCAAAATTCCCAAAAATTTCCCAACTTCCACAAGGCATAACTTGCTCAATTTTTAAGCTTTTCACATGTTCTTGGACATTTTGGAAAGGTCTTTGAGTCCTTTAACCAATGTCTTTGGTCCCATGTCATTTTGATTTACCAATCTCAAGTTATGGTCTTTGACTTAAAGTCCCTTTTTGTTGACTTTTGAAAATGACCTATAATGTTGAAATTGATAACTTTTTGTGAGAGCATTTCTTGGACTTGGAATATGAAGATGAGTTGTAGGAAATGTCTTTCTCTTCAAAGTGAGCTTTGGATGGAATTTTTCTGATAATCCATGTGAAAGTTATGCCCTGGTCAATTTCAGTTGACTTTTTCAGCTGTCCAAATATAGCAACTTCTGCATCTTTGATGATTTCTGAGCCAAATTTTGAGAATCATGATCAAGCATTGATCAAATGATGTTTGTGGCTTCAAAATGATATGTTGACCAAAAATTTGAACTTTTGACTGTCAAATGACCATTTTGCCCCTACAGTTGGCTGTAGTGCAATCTAGGGTTTTGACTGTGCAATTTTGAGCTGAATGCCTTGAAACTTGATATGAGGATGCTTGACCACATTTGTAGGCATATGAGACTTGATTGGGCATTTGAAAACTTCCTTTCTTTGATCAGAACACAAACCCTAGTTTTGACTGTATAGGAGACAGTTGAACTGCATAACCCTTGGGGAATTTTGTGACCTTGACTTGGCAATTTCTTGATGAATATGGGAGGGCAAATTTTGGGGTACAACAGTTGCCCCTGTTCAATCTTCTTAGACCTGAGGATGTAGATTGGCTGGCGCGCCTTTCGTAATCCGAGGGTAGAAGATGATTGGACACTAGAGTGCCCAGAAATTTGCGCTCACATGTTAGCAGTGATGGGGGAATGGGCTTACAGATGCCATTTAGGTTGCTGGATAGGGTGACGGGCTTATAGATGCCATCAGGATGTTGATCGCGTAGGAGATTCCTTAGCGAGAACCTGCATACCTGCAAAAAGAGAAAATGACTACCTGACACGTTGCAGGAGCTGATTTTAAATGCTTGGTATGGATATGTCCTGACTGGTTACAGGAGCTGAATCTGGAGCTTCAAACGCTGATGGATGAACCAGGGATGGTTACTGCCTTAGCATGAACGGTAAGAGAACCTTGGGCGACTTTAACTTCAACAACGTTCGTTGAGAAAATCTTGGGCGATTTTAACTTCAACAACGCTCGTTGAGAAAAATCTTGGGTGATTTTAACTTCAACAACGCTCGTTGAGAAAAATCTTGGGTGTCTTCTACTGGGATAAGAATCAGGGAAATCTTAGGGTCGATCTGACTGAACCAGCGAGGCCTTTGACTGGGTAAGAATCAGGAAAATCTTAGGGTCGATTTAACTAAACCGGACAAGGTCTTGGAATATCTTCAACTGGATAAGCATCAGGGAGATCTTAGGGTCGATCTGACTGAACCAAGAGAAGGCCTTTGACGGGATAAGCATCAGGAAAATCTTAGGGTCGATTCAACTGAACCGGACAAGGTCTTGAAATATCTTCAACTGGATAAGTATCAGGGAGATCTTAGGGTCGATCTGACTGAACCAAGAGAAGGCCTTTGACTGGATAAGCATCAGGAAAATCTTAGGGTCGATTTAACTGAACCGGACAAGGTCTTGGAATATCTTCAACTGGATAAGCATCAGGGAGATCTTAGGGTCGATCTGACTGAACCAGAGAAGGCCTTTGACTGGATAAGCATCAGGAAAATCTTAGGGTCGATTTAACTGAACCGGACAAGGTCTTGGAATATCTTCAACTGGATAAGCATCAGGGAGATCTTAGGGTCGATCTGAGTGAACCAGAGAAGGCCTTTGACTGGATAAGCATCAGGAAAATCTTAGGGTCGATTTAACTGAACCGGACAAGGCCTTTGACTGGATAAGCATCAGGAAAATCTTAGGGTCGATTTAACTGAACCGGTCTAGGTCGTGAAATATGATTGAGAATTTCAACTGCATCCTTCCTGAAAGGTAAAGGTCAGTCATATGCAATGCATGATATGGATCAAGCAATGATGTTCTCAACATAAATGAGACTTGTATGATATGATGTGTCTATGCATGTTATAATGATGTATGTGATGTTTTATGTATGTTTTTGTCTAGGAAAGTGAATCCTTGACGGGTGCCGGGAAGTTGTATCCTGGGCTGATGTTGAGGAATGGATTTTGCTTCCGCTGGGGATGATAACTGCAAGAATACAGGTAGGAGAAGATGACTCCGTTGCGGAATAAACTTGGCGAATGGAAGATTCTGCAGGGAGAAAAAATGCTCTAGCGACCATGCTGGGAAGCAATACTCTGTGGGGATAGAGATGCTTTGCTGAATGTTGATAGTAACTTGCTGAGGATGTCTTGTTGTTGGAAGTGTTGATGGACTTCGCTGGGGTATGAAGACTTTGTCGACGACGCTCTTTCCGTGGCTTTTGGATGAGGATAACCCAGTTATATCCTGGTAGGGAAATAACTCTTTAAACAAAGTCGGACGACGCGTTCGTATTCTGCGAGGGATAAGCTTCCAGAATTTACTGGGGATAAGCTTACTGCTTGGGGATTTGAATTCCAACTTTCCTGGGGAACTGGATTGGACTCTTCTGGGGAAATTTTGGACTGCGGGGAAGTGATTCCTTTGAAAGTTGGTATGCCGCCGGGGAACAATCTTTAGACCAAGACTGTCGGGGATGCTTGTTAAGAATATATGTTGCTGCTGGGGAGGTTGAGATCCATGAGAGGATACTCAATTTCCTTGATATTGATTGTAGCTTTGCTCGGGGAAGAGTGTATTGCTTGCTGGCTCACTCTCTGGGGAATTAAGGTACTCGGCCGTGTTCTTTAGCTGAACCTATCTTGGTACCTTGGAGGATAGAACAATTAGACTGCTCAGACAACTCTTTATTACCCCTGTTTCTAATGTCACCTGCAACTAATTCCTTTGTTTCGTATGCAAATATTTATGAGTTAGCAAATTATTGTCAATGCATACATCACAAATTGAACCTTGGACGTTCTTCGCAAAACAAAACAGAAAAAGGAAAAATACTTGGCACGTTTAACTGAAAAATGTATTTGTATTGATTTTTGAATGGCCTGAATAGGCGTTTTGTATACAAGAGGCTGACGTCCTAGTAAGAGGTACGTCGCCGATCAAAAGAGTTTATACAAGTTTTGTACAAATGAAAATAAAACAGCTGTGTGAAAGATGAATGATCCACTGGGTTTCAACTCTGCTATTGCCTTTATAACTCCGAGCGTCTCATCACTTGATGACCTTGGTTGAAGGTGAAGCTGACTGATCGATGCCGTTTGATGTAGATACCGGATTCTGGATGCAAAGTGATCCAATGAGACATAGTATTACGCTTTTATCCCTGACTTTTGCCTGGACCGCCCTTTCGGGTTTTCAGTCCACCGGGATACCCATTTTTGCCCAAGCCGCCTTTTCAGGTTTTCGACTTGCCGGGTGTACAGATTTTTCATTTTCATCCCTTCATTTTGCCCGAACCCTTTTGGTTCGACGGGAAGCCCTAATTTTTGCCTAGGCATATCAGCCTAGCGGGTCTTTTTTTCATGCGTAGTATTTTTTAACTATGTCTGCATTGGCGGGGTGAGGAAGGTCGTCACCATCCATGTTGGTTAATATCATTGCTCCTCCTGAGAACACATGCTTAACCACAAATGGCCCTTCGTATGTAGGGGTCCATTTGCCCCTTGGATCACTCTGAGGAAGGATGATTCTCTTGATAACCAGCTCCCCAACTTGATATTCCTGTGGTCTGACCTTTTTGTTAAATGCTCTGATCATTCGTTTCTGATACGTCTGACCATGACAGATAGCAGCAAGTCTCTTTTCGTCAATGAGATTGAGCTGATCAAGTCGTGTCTGGATCCAATCATCTTCATTCAGATTTGCATCCTTCATTATCCGGAGAGAGGGAATTTGTACTTCGATCGGCAAGACTGCCTCCATGCCATAAACCAGAGAGAAGGGTGTTGCCCCGGTTGACGTCCTAGCTGAGGTACGGTACCCATGCAGAGCGAACGGCAACATCTCGTGCCAATCTTTGTAAGTTACTGTCATTTTTTGCACGATCTTCTTGATGTTCTTATTTGCTGCTTCTACAGCCCCATTCATCTTCGGTCTGTAAGGAGAAGAATTGTGGTGCTGTATTTTGAACTGTTCGCAGAGCTCAGCGATCATTTTATTGTTCAGATTGGTACCGTTGTCCGTAATAATCTGCTCAGGGACGCCGTATCGACAGATCAGATTGTGCCGAATAAACCGTGCTACAACCGTCTTGGTTACTGTAGCGTAGGATGCTGCTTCGACCCACTTCGTAAAATAATCAATCGCCACTAGGATGAAGCGATGTCCATTAGATGCCGTAGGTCTTATCTCGCCGATCATGTCTATACCCCACATTGCAAACGGCCAAGGCGCAGTCAAAACATTCAGGGGAACCGGAGGAACATGCACCTTGTCTGCATAAATCTGGCACTTGTGGCATGTCCTGGAGTGTTGGTAGCAGTCAGCTTCCATTGTGGACCAGTAATATCCTGCCCGTAGGATTTTCTTAGCCATAGTGTGCCCACTGGAATGCGTACCAAAGGTCCCTTCATGTAGCTCTTCCATGATTCTTTCCGCCTCAGTTTTGTCCACACAACGCAGTAAGGTTGAATCATGGTTTCGCTTGTACAAGATGCCGTTGCTTAGGAAGAACTTGGCTGCAAACCTCCTCAGGAATTTCTTGTCGTTGACAGAGGCACCTTCAGGGTATTCCTGAGCTTCCAGATATCTCTTCACTTCGTGGTACCAAGGCTTCTCAGTCACCAATTCAGTTTCGAGATCACAACAGTATGCCGGTTCGTCCAGTTTCCAGATGATGATCCGGGGAGCTTCATTGTCCCATTTAACCTTGAACATTGAAGACATTGTAGCTAGCGCGTCCGCTAACTGATTCTCTTCTCTTGGAAAGTGCTCAAAGGTTATCTCTGTAAAGTGGGGAGTCAGGGTCAACACACATTCTCTGTAAGGAATCAAGTTTGGATGTTTCGTATCCCACTCTCCGTTGATCTGATTGATCACAAGAGCGGAATCTCCGAAAACACTTAGAAATTTGATCCTTAGGTCGATCGCAGCTTGAAGACCCATGATGCACGCCTCATACTCCGCCATGTTGTTGGTACAGTTGAAACACAGCCGGGCAGTGAGTGGAGTATGAGTACCTTGAGGGGATATGATTATGGCGCCGATACCATTTCCCAAAGCATTGGAAGCCCCGTCAAAGTGCATAGACCATCGGGATCCCGGTTCAGGTCCTTCATCCGGTCCAGGCATTTCACAGTCAGTCACAATCATGATGCTTTCATCCGGAAACTCGAAGTTCATTGATTGGTAGTCATCTACAGCTTGATGAGCTAAGTGGTCTGCCAATACACTTCCCTTGATGGCTTTCTGGGTTGTGTACTGAATGTCGTATTCCGTCAAGATCATCTGCCATCTTGCAATTCTCCCAGACAGAGCAGGCTTTTCGAATATGTACTTTATAGGATCCATTTTTGAAATCAATAAGGTAGTGTGAGTCAGCATATACTGTCTCAGCCGGCGAGCAGCCCATACCAAAGCGCAGCAAGTTTTCTCAAGCAGTGAGTATCGGGTCTCACAGTCGGTAAACTTTTTGCTAAGGTAATAAATGGCGTGCTCTTTTCGGCCAGACTCGTCATGCTGCCCCAGCACACACCCCATTGAATTGTCAAGCACTGTCAGGTATAGTATCAGAGGTCTCCCTTCAACCGGTGGCATAAGGATAGGTGGTTCTTAGAGATACTCTTTGATTTTGTCGAAGGCGGCCTGACATTCATCGTTCCAACGTACTACCTGATCTTTCTTCAGCAGCTTGAAGATTGGCTCACAGGTAGCAGTCAGATGAGATATGAACCGAGCAATGTAATTCAGACGTCCTAAAAAGCCTCTGACTTCCTTCTCTGTCCTAGGAACTGGCATCTCTTGAATAGCTTTGACCTTAGCAGGGTCCACTTGAATACCTTTATCACTGACCACGAAGCCTAGCAACTTCCCAGATCTTACCCCGAAGGTGCACTTGTTCGGGTTCAATCTCAGCTTGTACAGTTTCAGCCGGGCAAACAACTTCTGCAGATGATCTAGGTGCTCTTCCTCAGTCTGGGACCTAGCGATCATGTCGTCAACATACACCTCTATCTCGTGATGGATCATGTCATGAAATAAGGCAACCATGGCTCGTTGGTAGGTTGCCCCAGCATTCTTTAATCCGAACGGCATGACCTTGTAACAGAAGGTGCCCCACTGAGTGACAAATGTAGTCTTTTCCATGTCTTCAGGTGCCATCTTGATCTGATTGTAGCCTGAAAAGCCATCCATGAAAGAGAACACTTTGTGCTGAGCTGTATTATCCACAAGGACATCAATGTGAGGCAAGGGGAAGTCATCTTTGGGACTGGCCCTGTTCAGATCCTTGTAATCTACACACATTCTGACCTTACCATCCTTTTTAGGTACCGGCACCACATTAGCAACCCACTGAGGGTAAGAAGTCACTGCAAGGAACCCGGCATCAAACTGTTTCATGACTTCGGCCTTAATCTTCTCTGACATCTCTGGACGCATCCGACGGACCTTTTGTTTAACTGGGGGGCAGTCTTCCTTAGTCGGCAAATGATGGACTACAATATCGGTATCCAACCCAGGCATGTCTTCGTAGGACCAGGCAAAGATCTCCATATAGTCATGTAACATTTTGGTTAACCGTTGCTTCACGCTGAGCTCTAGGTTGGCACCAATCTTTACCTCTTTTCTGTCTGCCTCAGTACCCAGGTTTATAGTTTCCACTGGCTCTTCATGGGGTTGAATTGCCCGCTCTTCCTGAAGCAACAGTCTTGCAAGCTCGCCAGGCACTTCGCAATCATCTTCCCCTTCGTCTTCGGCTAAGTTGATCGGATTTTCGAAGTCATAATTGGCAGTAGCAGAGTTGTTATCAGTAAGATCCAGAGTGGATTGGAACCTGTATGAGTGAGTGTGTGTGTAAATACAGCTGTTTTGAAAATTATGTAAAGGAAAAGAAAGACAGAAAAGGAACACAATATTTGCAATGCGAAAAATACGTCCAAGATTTTCATTCATGATGTATAAAATGACAGTTTATATGCCCTCACAAATAGAACCACGGTGCCTCGGGTACGACACCGGGCCATAGAGTTTATCATTGTTTTATTACAAAATAACGAAACAAGGAAATTTATTACTTAGTAACAAAAGAAACAGGGAGATTGTCCTTTGCGCTCCAATTGTTGAGTCCTTCGTCAGTAGCCGGGTAGATCCAGCTGTCAAATTCAGCATCGTCAACTTCCTCTTCATCACCAATAGCATTAACTCCATGAGCAGGCAGGGGAGCTGTCACCACATTAGGCTTGTCAGATGCCTCAAACTGTACCTCCTTGGCGTCAATGAGGTCCTGCAGCTTGTTCTTTAGTGCCCAGCAGTCATCAGTAGGGTGCCCCGGGCTTTCTGAATGATAAGCACAACGAGCATTCGGGTTGTACTTGGGGGATGCAGTATTTGGAAACTTCGGCGCCTCCCTGACAGTCACTAAATTAGTTGCGAGCAACTGCGGCAGGATCTGCGACAAAGTCATGTTTAAGCGGGTGAATTCCCTCCGGGGTCTTTCAGCTTTCTGAGAATTGTTTGGCCGGGGAGCGGCAGCAGGCTTAGCAATCATGACCGCACTGACAGATTGGCGGTGCTCATGTCTTTCTGATCTCCTAGAACCATATACGGCGCTAGACTCCTTTTTAAACGGTTTCTTCTCTGAACTAGATGAGGCACCCTTTGCAATCTTCCCAGATTTCAGCCCAGCTTCAATTCTCTCTCCAGTCAAGATCAAATCAGTGAAACCAGCAGAAGAATTTCCAATGAGATGGTTAAAGAATGGCCCAGATAGGGTCCCCAAGAACATGTCAACCAACTCCCGATCAGTCAATGGTGGCTGCACCCTGCCAGCCAGGTCTCTCCACTTCTAAGCGTACTCCTTAAAACCTTCGCTTGCGCCCAACGCCATACCCTGGAGTTGGGTACGTGTGGGGGCAAGGTCGGCATTATACTGATACTGCTTGTAGAAAGCAGTAGCCAGCTCCTCCCAGTTACGAACTTTGGTCCCATCCAGCTGATAGAACCACTCGAGATGAGTCCCTGAAAGACTCTCCTGGAAGAAGTGGATCCATAGATTCTTGTCCGCAGAGTACGGCTGAATCTTCCGAACATAGGACCTCAAATGTAGCTTGGGACAAGATGCCCCGTCATACTTGGAGAAGGTGGGTGCTTTGAATTTATGCGGGATAATTACACCAGTCGACAAACCCAGATCTCCGAAATCCAGCCCAGGTGCCTGTTGAACTTCCATTGCCTTCAACCTGTCCTCCAGTTGTTTGTACCTGTCATCTGCAGGAGGGTACTGCTCTTCATCAAAATCTGTCTCGTTGTCGGAGACGACCGGACTAGGAACCTTTACTTCTGCCTGAGAAGGACTCCTGCCAACAGAAGAACCAGCCTCTTCATGCTGCAGAGTATTACCCAACCTTCGGCCCGAGTTGAACAGAACAGTTCTTCTCTTCTTCTTCTTCTCCTTCTTCAGGAGCATAGTCTTCAGTTCTTCTTGGCCTTTAGCTAGACCCATGATTAGTTCTTGGAACTGCGCATTCTGCGCCTGGAGAGCCTTGATTGATGTCTCCGTTGATTCAGATCCGGGATTCATGATGCTGAAATAAACAGCGAAGAACTGTAAGCAACCTGAAAAGGGGAAAAACCTGCTATGCACATGATGTATGAAATGCGTATGCAATGCATTCAAGGGTTCGAAAGTTCGAATTTGTTGTAGACAAAAAGGAACACACGTTATCATTAAAGAAATCATTGTTCAATACATCAAGGCCTCATGGGCAAAAATACAAAAAACAAGTCAATCCCAAAATACACTGCGCATCCTCTTCGGAGCTATGTAGGTGTTGAGATTCCTCTCCTCATGCAATAGACGGGTGAGCTCCAAGACTTTCTTTTCACTGGCATGCAGACTAGTCTCAAGAGAATTCCTTTCCTCCTTAAGCTGGATCCAGCTCTTCTGCATCTCTTCCCAGGACGTGGGCATATCAGGGTGCTGAATAACATGAGACACTTCCCCTTCCAAGACAGGCTCTTTGATTACTGGAAGTATGTGGGGATAAGGCATGACTAACTTCTGAGAGCGGGCGCGTACCCATTTGAGATAAGGCTCCAAAGGGATGGAGTTCCTGTGCCCCAGTGTCTTGCTGTCTATCCTACTAGGCATCCTCCAGGCTCTGATAAATCTCTGACGAAGTCCTTGAGTATCGTTGTCGAAGTCAAAAACTATGTCGGGAATTAGCATGTCATGAGGTCCGTCCCTCCGAGCATAACCAAACTGTCTCCAAGCCAGGCATGGGCTATAAGTGATACCTCCTCTGATTCCAAGTAAAGGAACATTAGGGTACTCCCCACAACGATCAATGATAGTGACATCTCCTCTGGATCTAGGACACCAATGTATATCTGCATGTGTAAGAGTCATCAACCGTTGTGACCATCTCAAACCCCGCTCATTCTTCAGGACTGATTGGGGAAGGTGCGAAATAAACCACCTTCCCAGGAGAGGAGTGAAACACATAAGGACACCTCATTTTCTCATGGTTCGAGTGTAACATGAGTGAAGGATGTCCCCCAGCAACGTAGGTATAGGATTCCTGGACATAAAGATCTGAACGGAACTGATATCAATGAGCTGATCTGGATTAGGGAACAACACCAAACCATAAACAAGGAGGGCTACCACTTCTTCAAAAGCTTGCAAGTCAAGGGAGTTCCAACATTCATGGGCTTTCTCAAACAGAAACCTGGCTAAGAACCCTTTGATACCACTTCTGACTTCCCAATGTCCCTTGAGGTCAGATGACTGCAGGTGCAAGGCTTTGGCAATCTCTTCAAGCTTAGGTTCCTTTTCTGTACCGTTGAAGGGTAGCTGATCAAGGATAGGGATCTTCAGGAGCCGGGAGAACTCCTCCAATGTAGGTACCAACTGATAGTCCAAGAAGGTAAAGCAGTGATGCAGAGGATCAAAGAACTGGAACAGGACCTTTATCATATCTTCCTCAATGTTGGTGTTGACCAAGCTGATGAGGCTTCCATGCCTTTCACTGAATGAAGAGTTCTCGGGAATCCTGGATATAAGCTCCTTAAGCTGAGGAGGGATCCTTACAAGATTGACCTGAATTGTCTTTCTACGAACAGTTTCCATGTCCTACAAAACAAGAACAAAGATGAAAATTCGAACCCCTGAAATGGTTAGTCAATGCATATGATGCTGGATGATGTCATGATGCTATGATTAAACACACCACAGATATTTACAAAGACAAACATGTAAGGCAAACAAGGCACACAAGACAAGCCCTTAAGGTTTAAGGCCAGCATGGGGTCTGGGTAGTACCCTCTTGAAGTTGGTGGGTTCAACCTGTCCTAATCAAAGTAACCGGGTTCTAAGGTTCCCAATATCACGGGATTGCTTTCATTGTTCATCGTTTCGATTTAGCCACTGAACTGGCGACCGAAATATTCCAGGAAAGCAACCCTCAATTGAGTGTAGTATCGAGTATCAACCAACCTCGGACTGCACCAAAGTCAGTTATCTCACTACCCTAAAGAGGCCAAGATAGTTCAATTAAGGTTCCTAAGGTCTGTTGATGCTTCATGACACCACGCGGAGGCCCCGTACTCTCCTTGACTGAACTCAAGGGTTACCGGTACACACCAAAGTGCCACATCAACGTAGCAGACTGTTTCAACCATGTCGGTATACCCCGCACAGTTCCCTCACAGCCTTGTTGCTACTTTCTAAGAAGGTATCCCCCAGATCCGGGTTAGGATCTATAGAACTCCCAAGCAACCCACAATTTAAAGCACACAAGGAAAACAATTGAAAACATAGTTATAAGCTAGCCCTAAGGTACACCTCACTTTTAGTTTTTCCCCAGCAGAGTCGCCAGTTCTGTGATCGGTGGATCTGGAACTGACTGTTTAACGCTGGTTCGTGAAATGTCGCGGAAGCAAGAGTCGCCACCGTCTTTTATTTTCTCCAAATGGAAAGGACAAAAGCACAAAAAAATTCCTTAAAGAGATTGCTCTCGGTTCGGGAGGTAGGTTATAGAAAGGGAAGGTGTTAGCACCCTTTCTATCCATGGTTATCCATGGGCTCTTAGATACTTGCTCATTGTGTTTTCAAAATTGTTTGCTTGCTTTTCAATGTGGGTTTTAAAAAAAGTTTCTTTGAAAAATTTCAGTTCGACTCGTACGTCAGAGTGTTTGAAAAGTTTGCTTCGAAAGCTTTTGAAAAGTGTCGGTGAAAAGATGTTTTGATTGTTTTTGAAATTAGAGCAAGTATCCTTGAGAACCTACCTACCCTAAGGAATTCGTCTGTGTAAGAGTCCTTTAAAGTAATGCCATCCCACCATTGAGAGGTAGGTAGCACCACCGTTGGAGGTGTTCGGGTCAATTCGAGTTTATAGGGACATGGTGATCACCGAAGCAATGGGAAGACCCCTTAGAAGCTACCCTCATGCCAGGTTCCCGGATCATGAGGACTTACTAAGACGTCCTCTACTCGACGACCACCTTTCGAAAGGCAACAGTGAGGCGTACCCTAGGGGTGGTGTGTGATTTGTGTGTCGTTTTCAGATATTTGTCTTGTCGTGTCTGTTGTGTTCTACGCTTGATTTTAATTAGGGCCATTCATTCTTGCATGCTTTTTAACAGTTATAAATTTTGCGGGAAAATAAATCTAAGGCTATTACAAGTGGCGCGGGTCCACATCGCCAAAATTAAACCGGACCCGATTTAGCGGAAAATAAATAATGCGAAGTAAATAAAAGTGCGAAAAGTAAAGTTACATGGCTTTGGGAGATTTACATAATTATAATTAAACGACATAAGATAAATGCGCAAATTAAATAATTAAAACGACGGGCGTTGGACCCTTTTGCAAAATATTAAAAGTTAATGAGAATTAAAATTAAATGATTAAATGTTTTTTGGTATTTTGTGTGTTTTTTTTTAGATTTAAAAGAAAAAAGAAAAATTAATTAAAATTAAAATGCTAAACCCTAGTTCTAATGTTTTTTAAGTTTATTATGAAAATATTGACTTTTAACCTAATTTAACTCTAAATTAATTTATGTACAATTTTTAATTTATGAAAATAAATAAATAATATTATTATTCTGAAAAAAAGGGAAAATTAAAAAAGAAAATAAAAAGTTATTAAACCTAAATTCTATTTTTGGATTTTTATTAAAAAAGATTAAAATTATACCCTAATTAAACTAAATAATTTACATACAATTTATTTATGGAACTAATAAAATAAAAATTGTATTTTTTGGCATTTTTTGATTTTATGATGTTTTTGTATTTTGATTAAAAATTAAATAAACAATAATTAAAATAAACATAACAATTAAAATAATAATTAAAAAGATAAGAAAAATAAATAAAATTGGCAAACCAGGGTGGGGTGTAGCCCCAGATTAGGAGGTTCAGGCCTGGAAGGTTAAGGCCCATTTGCTTGAATCCGTTGACTTTTGGAATCACGTATGGTGCATTTGACCAGGGTTTATGTGTTCCTTAGATTCTTGGCCGTTGATCTAACGTTGGGATGGACGTGGCACGCTTGATCTGGATGGAATATGGTGGTCCTTAGTGCCAGCGTTGCATAGGAACCTGCATTGAAAAATAATATTGGAATTTGCAAGACCTGGGATTTGAACCCAGGTCATGAGAGTCACATGCACGCATCCCTGTCCACTGAGCCACTTGTATTTCATTTAACAAATAATAAACAATAAATATTATAAGAAGAAAACGTTAATGACTTTGGAAATTCGCGCGAAATTTGAATGGACCTATCACGTTTTGACACGGCTTCTTCTTCTTCGTTTTCCTGAAACACAAAACACATTGGCAACGGTTTTTGAAGCGTTGCAGAAAGTAGGCTATGGAAAAATAGCGATTAGCGCTATGTGAATCATAAATTCATCGCGAGATATGTTTCTTGTTCGTGGGAACACGCTGATTGCAATGGTCTTAACCTCAACTCCTAATTTTGCTTCATTGTAAAAGCCCTAATTTGGAAAACCTGCAACCCTAATGTCCAAACATGGTAGATTCGCGTATGGTCAATGAAAATGCAATCAAACACAATGGTTAGCTTAGAAACATCATTATGAGCATGAATACATAAATAAAAATGCAAAAATATGCTTGAATCATGCTATACGATTTCAGAAGTTTTGAGGTACAGTTTGACTTAGGGGTACCAATTCAGGGCGTTTTGGTTGATGTTAGTGATTGAGAATCGTTCAATGATGTCTCAGGATGATGATAGGACAAGAATTGGAGCTTGAATCGACCTAAAAACTAGTTTTCAGTTTTTGTGTTTTGTGAAAAATTTTCAATTTGCAAAGTGTTCTTGGGGCGCAGCTTCGAGTCCTTAGCATTAGGTCTTTGATTCTGATCATATAGTGGAGCTATTAGGTTAAAAATATTGCACAAAATCCTTTGAATTCATTGTTTTCAATATTTGATTTCATGAAATCTTTTCCAAATCTTTTCCATGTGCATTTTGGTTCAATCATGCTCAAATCTCATCAAAACTTGCCTATTTAAGATGTGCACGAAATATTGACCTTGGAATGTGCATAAAAAGATTTTTTTAGGTCAAATTTATATTTTTCATGTATTTAATTAATTTAAATGAATTAATATTAATATAAATTCAAATAAATAATTAAAAAATGAGAGAATACTTCCCTTTGGGCCTAATGGTCGTGCATAGGCTTGGCATGAAGAAACTTGGAAGAAAAGTGGGCCCAATAGCAAATTTAGGCCTTTTGCATCAATGTTGACTTTTCAAAATTCCCAAAAATTTCCCAACTTCCACAAGGCATAACTTGCTCAATTTTTAAGCTTTTCACATGTTCTTGGACATTTTGGAAAGGTCTTTGAGTCCTTTAACCAATGTCTTTGGTCCCATGTCATTTTGATTTACCAATCTCAAGTTATGGTCTTTGACTTAAAGTCCCTTTTTGTTGACTTTTGAAAATGACCTATAATGTTGAAATTGATAACTTTTTGTGAGAGCATTTCTTGGACTTGGAATATGAAGATGAGTTGTAGGAAATGTCTTTCTCTTTAAAATGAGCTTTGGATGGAATTTTTCTAATAATCCATGTGAAAGTTATGCCCTAGTCAATTTCAGTTGACTTTTTCAGCTGTCCAAATATAGCAACTTCTGCATCTTTGATGATTTCTGAGCCAAATTTTGAGAATCATGATCAAGCATTGATCAAATGATGTTTGTGGCTTCAAAATGATATGTTGACCAAAAATTTGAACTTTTGACTGTCAAATGACCATTTTGCCCCTACAGTTGGCTGTAGTGCAATCTAGGGTTTTGACTGTGCAATTTTGAGCTGAATGCCTTGAAACTTGATATGAGGATGCTTGACCACATTTGTAGGCATATGAGACTTGATTGGGCATTTTAAAACTTCCTTTCTTTGATCAGAACACAAACCCTAGTTTTGACTGTATAGGAGACAGTTGAACTGCATAACCCTTGGGGAATTTTGTGACCTTGACTTGGCAATTTCTTGATGAATATGGGAGGGCAAATTTTGGGGTACAACAGGAGGCTTGGGCAAAAAATGGGCATCCCGGTGGATCGAAAACCCAAAAGGGCGATTCAGGAAAAAATTAGGGATAAAAACAAAAAAATCTGTACACCCGGCAAGTCGAAAACCCGAAAGGGCGGCTTGGGCAAAAAGGGGTTTCCCGGTGGATCGAAAACCCGAAAGGGCGATTCAGGCAAAAGTTAGGGAATTAAAGCGTATGACTATGTCTCGTCGGATCACTTCAAAGACAATCTCTTCATCAACCGGTTCCAGGCTTCTGATCAATCCAGTCATCGTCAAGCGAAGCATTGAATGGACAGATATTCAGAGTTGTGAAAGCTATAGCGGAATGGAATCCCATGGAATTATTTCACATAGCCATCCTTTATTTTGTATAAATCTTTCAATATTTACGACAGAATCCTCTTACTAGGATAATTGTCTCCTTTGTACAAACATACTCAAAGAAAATCAATACAAATACTTTTCCCAGAAATTTGTGTCATTTCCTTTTCTTTTCTCTTGCACTATTTGTTTTATTTTGAGAAACGTCCAATGTTTTGTTAAATAGGCATATGCATTTGAAACATAATCATTTTCTTATGAGTCGGGAGAGAGGATTACCGATAGGTCAAAGGTACAGTTGGATATCTTGATACCCTTCAAAGGAAACCCCCGGGAGATTTGGAATCCATATCCCTAGTAAATCTTAAAACTCACCCCCAGTAGATTCTGGAAGCTTATTCCCTACAGAGTACGGACGTCTCTCCCAAGTTTTATTCAAAGTTATACCTCATGAGGCCTTATAACTGGGTTATCCTCAGCTAACAACCACGGAAGATCGCACTCGTCAAAATTCTTCCTATCCTCAGCGGAGTTCATCAAAATTCCCCAGCAGTAACTTATCTTTGCAAATCCCCAGCCAGAGAATCCTCCGGAATTCAATTCCCCTCAGAGTTTAAGTTTCAGTGTCCCCAGCCGAGCTAAAGCTTCAAATCATCAATCCCAAGCGGAGCCAGACTAATGAACCTTCTCCCCACAGAGTTTTAGGAGAATAAATCTTGAGTTCCCCAGTGAAGTCGCCAGAGACACTTCCCACTGAACTGAAGATTCCCGGTCTCGTATCCCCAGCATAAGTCTGCTAGATTGGTGCTCCCCAGTAGAAGTCATCAGGAATTCCCCAGAGGTTTGGTATATAACCCAAGCTCCTTATTCCCCAGTCACAGCCAAGGAATTATTCTTCCCGGCAGCAGTCAGGATGCTTTTATCTTCAGCCATCCAGGATTCATCTATCCCTAGTGTTGTACCCCAAAATTTGCCCTCGCATTTTGCTACAAACAATCTCAGCTTCAGAACACTTCCTGACTTTTCAAACTGGCACAAGAATCGGACAAACGGACTTTTCTTGACAGTCAAGCAGAATTAGGGTTTTTACTGATTTTCAGAGCTCTGAATTGTTTCATGCAGTGGGCTTAGGGTTTAGTTGATTTTTGGTTCAATTTTGATCAAGCAAGCGTGATTTGGCATTTAATCGGGAATTAAGGTTTTATGGGCATATTCTCAGAAGAATTTGAATTCCATAGCACTTTGCGGTTTATTTCAAGATTCGGATTAAAATTCGCGTTATCTTGGTTTAATCAGCAAAAGAGACAGTGGTTTTGAATTCAGTACGTTTTGATTGGGCCAGTCATATACAAGATGCAGTATTGGATTCACAGTGTTCATGTGTTTGATCAGGGATTCACAGTGTTCATGTGTTTGATCAGTCTATCTGGGTTAATTGCTGCTTTGCTTTGGATGTTGGATAAGACAGGTTTATTGGATCGATGCTGTTTTATTTTAGTTATTTATTATTCTAAAATTAAATGATTGAATTTATTTTTCAATTGTTTTAATTCTAAGAATTTTAAATAAATAAATAAGCAATAAAGAAAGTTAGAACCAATTGGATAATTTGATTTTTATTGATATTCGAATTATTTGTACAAATTGTTGTTACAAACAATAATTTACAGTTAATTTAAATATTACATAGAATGAAAAACTATCCTATTTTCTAAATATTCTCCGTTCTTCATTCCGCTCCGGTATTCCATTTTTTCATCTGCAAAAAGAACAAGAAAAGTCAGAAAGCATTAAATTGGAAAAGACAGTTAAAACTTGCTCATCATTAGGGGCCACTGACTGGGATCAGTTGACCCTCTCTGCAAATCACAGGATTTCTCCCGGTTCACAGAGAGGGAAGAATTCCATATTTTATTTCATGAAATGCAAATGCATAGGTTATAAAATTCAAGCTACATAAGAATCTCAATTTCCAATTCCAAACCATTTAGTTCAAATCCAAACTTCCCATTCAAAACTAAACTGAAAGTCCAATGCCAAAGGTATCAAAGATTTCAAAAGTGCATTTGCTGTCACAAGCATACAAGCTGTCAAAGAAAGATATGGGATATATCACAAAGTCCCAAGATATCAAAGAAATGCAAAGTCAGAGCAAAGCACAAAAGCTGGAGATAAAGATGCAATAGTGTTTTATGCAAGAGTTTTTTTCATCATTTCCTTAGTCAAACCCCTTCAGAGCAAGTACAGAATAAAATCATATAATAATTCAAAACTGTACTAGGAGAGAAGAAAAAGAGATAAAGCATAGGCAGGTTTTCAGGCAGACAGTAGAAAGGCATAGACAGCATAGCAGAGATAAAGACAGTGCAGTAGCAGGAAGAAAAAGATACACAAAATCAAAAAGCCAAGACAGTTCAGTTCAGCATAGCAGTTCAGAATAGAGAGGATATAGAAGAGAGATACCAAACTCAGTTCAGGATAGAGAGGTTAGGATAGATAACAGGATATACCAACTCTGTATAACCATACAAAAAAAAACAACATCCGGTGATATATCCAAACCAATCCTCGAACCAATATCAAAAAAACCTAAAACCTTGTCCAAAACAACTCAAACCTGCATCAAGCACTCAATCCTGCCTCAACCTTCAAAGACGCATTCTAAAAAAACATACTGAACATAACACATTTCAGGCCTAAAAAACCTGATATGCAAACTTCATACCTGTCTCAAACACATCCAAACCTCAAGAGCCTGTCAAACACCCAACATACTGTCAATAACTAACATAACCCCTTAACCAAAAAAACAGTTCTGGCCATTCAAGAACATTGTCAAAAAATATCAAGAGGCTTTGCTATCCTTAGAACCAGAGGCAACATCCAGCATTAATGCCTTCAGAACCTTTTCATCATTAGGCAATACACAGGGCAACACGAGAAAAGGAGAAGCAGAAACAAATCACAAGCATAGGCAACAACTGTTCAAAGAACATTCAAGACCAGTTCAGAAGCATAGGCGTCAAGGGTTCAGAGGAAAACAAAAGTATTCAGGCAACATAGGCCCTCAGATCTTAGAGATCATCACTGGGCATCTCAGGCAACAATACATAAGCAACAAGCACGCAAATATACAGTGGCAGAAGAAGATAAAGAAGTGAATTAAAGGTTTCTCAGTACATATCATCATCAAAACCTAGGCGAAAGGGTAAAAGAACGAAAGTACCAGGAAAGCGTCAAAAGCATAGCCTCTTCACCAAATCGCCACTAAGCCTCCTCAAGCGCTTCCTCGCCCTCTCCTCCACCTCAAAGGTAGTACATTTCCTTCCTCATCTTTCTTCTCATCATCTTGTTAAAACAAACACAACAAATATAAAGAACAAAACACATAAATCAGGACATGCAAGAGTCTAAAGCAAAACGCCTAAACCAAATCGAAACGATGCACTAACCGTCATTTGAGGACTGTCTAGTCTGTGTGAGAGGAGGAGAGGCGGTAGCGAGGGCTCAGGCAAAGAGGCGTGGAAGCTCGCGTAGAAGACGAAGATGAGCAGAAATCAGTGAATGGCGTCGTTTCCACATGAACCCTAGATTTCGTTCCCAATTGAACAAACAATGTGAAACCCTAAATTTTGCCTTTGGACCAAGCTTGGGCCTGACCCGGCCTCACTTCCCCAAAGCCCAAGTTAACACTTAACCTCTTTTTTCAAGCACTAACCCTTTCTTTCTTTTATTCCCTAAACAAATACTTATTTCCTCTTTCATATATAACACTAACCATTCTTGTTAATTTCCAAAAGCAATGTTTTTATTCCTTAAGAAATACTAACTTAATTAAAATGCTCTTTTTTATTATCATAAAGTTAAGACCTCATTTTAGAACATTCATTTTGTACATACATATTATATTAAAAAATTAATTTTGTACATATCATATAAATTAAATTTGAAAATACTTTTTCTTAATCAAAATACTTTTTATACACAAATTAAACTTAAAAACATTTTTTTTGAAATACATTTGTATATATTATCTTTTCTTTTTTATATATACATGATTAAATTGAAGATACTTTTTTTAATTAAAATGCATATTTGTACATATTATACATTTTTCATACATAATTAAAATTAAACTCCCTTTTTAGTTAATATACATTTTTGTACATAATAATTCAATACATCTTTTAATATTGAAATTCACAAAACATTTTGACTAAAATACTTTTTTTAATTAATTAAAACTTAACATTCTAATCAAAACACTTCATTTTTCTTTTGTACATAAACATACAAAAATCAAAAATACATTTAAAAACATTTCTCTAGGTCAAACCCTAATACGACTCGATTTCACATTTCGCACCTGTACATAATTACACAACTCATATACATATACATCTCACATTTACACTTACACAATATATTACCCTATACACATGTTTATCTTACATTTATATTTGATATTCATTTTGATCGCACATTCGATTTGGTTGTAAATTATTGGATACTACAAGTCCCATTCCCTTGTACATTTATACCCCCACTCCCGGACACTATTTTGTAATAGCGTAGATTTACATTCCGCAATTTACAGTTTTCCAATTATACCATGGTTAGACCTAGGGTTTGTATGTACATAAAATCAAACGCTAGATAACCTAATACAAGACAAATACATGTAATCAATACACAATCACACTTGCACCCCCTAGGGTAATCCCACATGTTGCCTTCCAAAATGGGCCATGCTTGCACGTCGAGTTTCTTTGGCAAAGCAAAAGCAAATGATCATAAGCCCCTCAAAGTGTTGCCTAAATCGGAATGATCATAGTCCCTTCAAAACAAATTGCCAAAGACACTTGGCATCATTGCATTCATGGTCCATACGATGACCCGCGCCTGTCCCGAATAAACTTCCTAAACGCAAGATTGTCTACCAATTTCAATGGTAGCACAAAACTGTTAAAAGGGGTTAAAACATGACGAAAACCTTTGAGTACAATAGGGTAGACAAAACTCTTAGTTACTTGAGATCAAACTTGCAAAAACACTTGCCTTCTTTTCAAAAACCACAATCCACAACACTTTCAAAAATCAACTTTCCAAACTTTTGAAACATCTTTTCGAAAAGATATGCACCTTTGTAAAACATTCGAGTAAAGAATTATTACAAGGTTGGCCTAAGACAAGGCATCTTTTTTTTCAAAACATTTTCAAAAAGCACCCACACACACACCATTTTCAAAGCAATCAAAAAAAAAAAACAAACAAGGCAAGTGATCTAAAAAACCAAGTAACTAAGAGCCCATGGATAACCATGGATGAAAAGGGTGCTAATACCTTCCCTTTTCATAATCTACCCCCCGAACCCACGAAATATCTCAAAAGGTTTTTGCTGTGCTTTTTTAACCTTTCCTTTAGGATAAAGTAAAAAGTCGGTGGCGACTCTTGCTAAACCGCACAAGTGCGAATACGAACGCAAAACACTAGTCAGTTCTCCCACCGTATCACAGAACTGGCGACTCTGCTGGGGAGAATAAATCCTTTTAAGTGGGGTTACCTTAGGGTTTAGATCACCTTTACTTTCAATTGATTGCTTTGTTTGCTTTACATTTATGGGCTTTGTATCGGAGTTTTATCGATCCTAACCCGGATCTGGGGAAACCCTTTTTAGGTAGCAACAAGGCTGTGAGGGAACTGTGCGGGGTATACCGACATGGTTGAAGCAGTCTGCTACGTTGATGTGGCACTTTGGTGTGTACCGGTAACCCTTGAGTTCAGTCAAGGAGAGTACGGGGCCGCCGCGTGGTGTCGTGAAGCATCAACTGACCTTAGAACCTTAATTGACCATCTTGGCCTCTTTAGGGTAGTGAGATGACTACTTTGGTGTACTCCGAAGTCGGTTGATACTCGATACTACACTCAATTGAGGGTTGTTTTCTTGAGATATTTTGATCGCCAGTCAGTGGCTAAATCGAAACGATGAACAATGAAAGCAATCCAGTGATATTGGGACCTCTAGAACCCGGTTACTTTTGGTAGGACAGGTTTTAACCAACAAACGGAAAGAGGGTAGTACCCGAACCTCATGCAAGCCTAAACCTAAGGCCTTGTGTGCTTTGTGTGAATATTGTTTGCCTGTATATACATTTACTTACTTGTGCATACATGTACATAACATCATAACATCATACCATAGCATTTTAGCATTTTCAATAACCATTTCAAGGATCTCGAGGGTTTCTTTTGGTGCAGGGTTACGTTGAACCAGAGATCTATCAAGGGGCAAGAGGTTTCTCCTCTAACCAATCCAATCAAAGATCAAGTGCAACAGCTTGAATCAGTGGCTATGACCCACTTGGCATGGTGAGCTTGATTCTAGTGGAAAGACATCCACCAACACAAAGCTCTCCAAACAAAGGTCGAGAACAACAACTTGAATCGGTGGCTATGACCCACTTGACATGGTGAGCTTGATTCTCGTGAAAGGACGTCCACCGATGCAGAGATCTCCAATCCGGGAGCAAAGTTCAACCTCTAATATTTTCTTGTGTTTACCCCAAGAGATCCTTGAAAGCATACATCTACATGTCATGCATTTCATTTTAACAATCTTTTCTTTTCCAGGTTTCCTTACTCTCCTACTGTTTATTTCAGTAAGAGATGGCTCTAGAACAGACTCTCCAGGGCCTCCAAGCCCAAAGCGCTCAACTTCAAGAGATGTTCTTGAACCTATCCAAGGGGCAAGAAGAGGTCAAAACGCTCCTCGCCAGGGGCATGATCGTGGGAAGTCCTAGGAACGACAGAGGTGACCAGTGGGAGCTACACATTGAAGTAGCCATATTGAAAAGAGAGCTGGCGAGTCAGAGGGCTCTCATCCAAGACTTGGCTCAAAAACAAGAAAAGCTCGGGGTTCTCGTCAACCAACTGCTTCGGAACAACCAACTGGGGCAGACATCTAAGGTTGAAAAGCAAGTCACCACTCAACCTCCTTCCACTCAAGAGGACAAAGGGAAGGCTCCTTTGCATGCTTCCGGGTCACAAGCCCATCAACAACCTCGCCAGCATCAACAGGGAAATCGGCGCAAGCAAAATGTACCTGGGAGACATTTCTCTGAGACTGAGATACCATCGTCCTTCATACTGAAGCGCCTGTTGGAGGTCAACCTACTTACTCTAAAGGATCCTCCCCGGAATCCCAACACTTCCGCTCCTACCTATCATCCCAATAGGAGGTGTGCCTACCACTCCTATGGTCCTGGGCATGACACTGACGACTGTTGGGCCTTGAAGAACAAGATTCAAGATCTGATTGACATTGGGGTGCTGGAATTCATGCCAGACGGCGAGATGAAGATATTCCGTTAAAAGGGTCTCCGCTTGAAGTGACGAAGCTCGAGACTGAAAGACTTTTGCTTCTTTTTGAATTTTCAAAGTTGTAATTTCTTTTGCTGTCAAACAATTATCTGTTGATGTTAAACTCTGTTTTCATTAATGCATTGCATATGTTTGTCTTGAATTCATCCATTCGTTTCACTATTGTTATGCTTTTCTTTATGATATTTGACTCTTGATAAAAAGCTGCAAGCCTTTAGAGGGAGGATGACGAAACAATATCGTGATCTTATACAGTATGCTTTTGAACAGACCTTGCTGATGATGTACAGGCATTTCTTTTAATTCCCAAACACTGGAGTTATAAGGAAGTTAATCCCTAGTCAACCCCTTTCAGCCAAAGAAGTAGGAGTTTCCCGTTCTAAACAATCAAAACCTTTGATATAAACCTGGGGCAGGGTAGTATCTCAGTTAATTCAAAAGAAAATGTGCATTGAAGTCGCAAACTCTCAGTTCGTAATACAACGAACAACGCCAAAAAGGAAAGCGTTCCTTTGGAATCAAAAGACAAAGGTGTTTCCCTATCACATAGACAGTCAATCTCCCAAAAGAGAAAAGCCCACCAAGCCAAAACCTATAAAGGAGGCTTAGGAAAGCTGGGGCATCCCGCTGACAGTAATCCCGAAAACGGTAATAGTCAGGCAAAAGTTAGGGATAACAAATCAAAATCAAAATAGTGAGGTCATTACAAAATCCTCAACAACATGAAAAGTGTTGGAAAAGAAAAAGGAGATGATGACTGTCTCCCAAATTCAAACTGGTGAACCATCGCCCAAAAGTCGTTCCAAACTCAAAACAGAGTGCGACGCACAATTAACTGAGCTTAGGTTGAAGAACATCACGAAGAGCGGGTGGGTACAAATATGCTTTGAGCCTTTATCCTTTGTTTCTTAAACCGTGAACCAGGCCACGTTACAACCCTTCAAAAGTCCTAATTGAAGCATGGGTTAGTTCGAAAGCATACTGTTACAAAAGGTATCCTGACTCCTGTAGGGCTTTGCTCTAAATCGTGTGTCAGCTTGTCTTATGAAAAATTTTCTGCTAAAAACGCATTTTTCAAAACTTCGAGACAAACATAAACTTTGCATTATTCGAATATCGCTGTCTGCATTTAACCCCTCTTGTTTGACAGCGAAGAAGTTCATACAGCGAATGTTCGGAGGAACGAAAACTCTCTCAGTAAGTCAAAATCACTTCAAAAGGATAACACTTCCATCAAATCTCCTATCAACAAAGGGGCATGACATGTCACAATCTAATTAACCTGGGGCAGTCCAGCCAAGATCCAGCAGATCTTTCAAAGTTCAGTTAACCTGGGGCAGTCCAGTCAGGATTTCAAGAAATCTCTCAATATGCAGAGTAATCTGATTCAAGATTCCTTCTTCACCACTTGGGGCATTCGAATGTCAGAAGTGTTCAAAACCGATGCAGTTTTACGCAAGCTCATCATCAGGAAGCCCTACACCGGTTCCTCTTCAAGACTTCTGAAAACAGTTCATGGATTCTTCCCAAGTAAAGGATGTTAATCTATCAGCTTGTTCAGATGCAACCTTTGAATTTAGTTTACGGACGTTTCCCAACAACGGATGCGACTCTATGGCTAATTCAGCTTCAAGATTTCTGAAAACAGTTCACGGGTTCTCCAAGTAAACGGATGTTAACCTATCACTTGTTCAGATTCTTCTCAAGACTTCTGAAAACAGTTCATGGATTCTTCCCAAGTAACGGATGTTAATCTATCAGCTTGTTCAGATGCACCTTTGAATTCATAAGCCTCCCAACAACGGATGCTGCTCTTTACTGATTCAATTTCAAGATTTCTGAAAACAGTTCACGGGTTCTCCAAGTAAACGGATGTTAACCTATCACTTGTTCAGATTCTTCTCAAGACTTCTGAAAACAGTTCACGGGTTCTCCAAGTAAACGGATGTTAACCTATCACTTGTTCAGATTCTTCTCAAGACTTCTGAAAACAGTTCATGGATTCTTCCCAAGTAACGGATGTTAATCTATCAGCTTGTTCAGATGCACCTTTGAATTCAGAAGCCTCCCAACAACGGATGCTGCTCTTTACTGATTCAATTTCAAGATTTCTGAAAACAGTTCACGGGTTCTCCAAGTAAACGGATGTTAACCTATCACTTGTTCAGATTCTTCTCAAGACTTCTGAAAACAGTTCACGGGTTCTCCAAGTAAACGGATGTTAACCTATCACTTGTTCAGATTCTTCTCAAGACTTCTGAAAACAGTTCGTGGATTCTTCCCAAGTAACGGATGTTAATCTATCAGCTTGTTCAGATGCACCTTTGAATTCAGAAGCCTCCCAACAACGGATGCTGCTCTTTACTGATTCAATTTCAAGATTTCTGAAAACAGTTCACGGGTTCTCCAAGTAAACGGATGTTAACCTATCACTTGTTCAGATTCTTCTCAAGACTTCTGAAAACAGTTCACGGGTTCTCCAAGTAAACGGATGTTAACCTATCACTTGTTCAGATTCTTCTCAAGACTTCTGAAAACAGTTCGTGGATTCTTCCCAAGTAACGGATGTTAATCTATCAGCTTGTTCAGATGCAACCTTTGAATTTAGTTTACGGACGCTTCCCAACAACGGATGCGACTCTATGGCTAATTCAGCTTCAAGATTTCTGAAAACAGTTCACGGGTTCTCCAAGTAAACGGATGTTAACCTATCACTTGTTCAGATTCTTCTCAAGACTTCTGAAAACAGTTCATGGATTCTTCCCAAGTAACGGATGTTAATCTATCAGCTTGTTCAGATGCACCTTTGAATTCAGAAGCCTCCCAACAACGGATGCTGCTCTTTACTGATTCAATTTCAAGATTTCTGAAAACAGTTCACGGGTTCTCCAAGTAAACGGATGTTAACCTATCACTTGTTCAGATTCTTCTCAAGACTTCTGAAAACAGTTCACGGGTTCTCCAAGTAAACGGATGTTAACCTATCACTTGTTCAGATTCTTCTCAAGACTTCCGAAAACAGTTCGTGGATTCTTCCCAAGTAACGGATGTTAATCTATCAGCTTGTTCAGATGCAACCTTTGAATTTAGTTTACGGACGCTTCCCAACAACGAATGCGACTCTATGGCTAATTCAGCTTCAAGATTTCTGAAAACAGTTCACGGGTTCTCCAAGTAAACGGATGTTAACCTATCACTTGTTCAGATTCTTCTCAAGACTTCTGAAAACAGTTCATGGATTCTTCCCAAGTAACGGATGTTAATCTATCAGCTTGTTCAGATGCACCTTTGAATTCAGAAGCCTCCCAACAACGGATGCTGCTCTATTACTGATTCAACTTCAAGATTTCTGAAAACAGTTCACGGGTTCTCCAAGTAAACGGATGTTAACCTATCATTTGTTCAGATTTTTCTCAAGCTAACAACCACGGAAGATCGCACTCGCCAGAATTCTCCTTATCCCCAGCAGAGTTCATCAAAATTCCCCAGCAGTAACTTATCTGTGCAAATCCCCAGCCAGGGAATTCCCCGAAATTCAATTCCCCTCAGAGTTTAAGCTTCAGTATCCCCAGCAGATCAAGAGCTTCAAGTGGACAATCCCCAGCGGAGTCAGACTTTTAAACCTTCTCCCCACAGAATTTTGGAAGGACAAATCTTGAGTTCCCCAGCGAGGTCTCCAGAGTTACCTCCCATCAAGCTGACGATTCTCAAGTCTGACCTCCCCAGCATGAGTTTACTAGTTGGAACTCCCCAGTAGAGGTCATCAGGAATTCTCTTCCCCAGCAACAGCCAAGGATTTATTTTCCCCGGCAGCAGTCAAGACGTTTTTATCTTCAGCCATCTCGGATTCATGTATCCTCGGCAGGATTAGCTCATCAGCTTACAAGCGCATTCATTACATTCATATCATAAACATTAATGTCACATACATTGCATCATGCATCATAACATTGCATACAACTAACCCTTTGCCTTTTCAGGAAAGATCAGTCGACAGACACAGATCATCTCCCGAGATTCATCCAGAAATAGTTCAGATGTGACCTGGGCACGGCGACATCCTGATACTTATTCCAGATTCATTCAGACGCATCATCAAGAAACCCTACGCCGGTTCCTCTTCAACTTCAAGATTTCTGAAAACAGTTCACGGGTTCTCCAAGTAAACGGATGTTAACCTATCACTTGTTCAGATTCTTCTTCAAGACTTCTGAAAATAGTTTACGGATTCTTCCCAACAACGGATGTTAATCTATCGGCTTGTTCAGACTCTTCTCAACCTTTGAATTTAGTTTACGGATTCTTCCCTACAACGGATGTCAATCTACCGACTGATTCAGACTCTTCTCAATTTTTGAAAATAGTTTACGGACGTGTCCCAACAACGGATGCTGCTCTATTGCTTATTCAATCTCAAATAGTTTACAGATTCTCCAGGCACGGACGTCAATCTGTTGCTTATTCAGACCCCAATTCAGAGATGTCCCAAAACATGGATGCCCTTCCGACACTTGTCCACTCACCATCGACCTACAGTTCAACATCACCATATGGCATCTATAAGCCCATCCTCCTACCAGCAGTCGCCGAATGGCATCTGTAAGCCCATTCTCAGATGGCATCTCTAAGCCCATCCCCCGACAAAATTATCTCGCACCAGATGGCATCTTTAAGCCCATCACCAAATGGCATCTTTAAGCCCATTCACATCTACCATCAGATCGCCGAGCGCAAATTTTCTGGGCACATTGGTGTCCAATCTCCTTTTACCTTCAAGTCGCGAAAGGCAAGCTTGCCAATCTAACTCTTCAGGTCCAAGAAGATTGAACAGGGGCAACTGTTGTACCCCAAAATTTGCCCTCGCATTTTGCTACAAACAATCTCAGCTTCAGAACACTTCCTGACTTTTCAAACTGGCGCAAGAATCGGACAAACGGACTTTTCTTGACAGTCAAGCAGAATTAGGGTTTTTACTGATTTTCAGAGCTCTGAATTGTTTCATGCAGTGGGCTTAGGGTTTAGTTGATTTTTGGTTCAATTTTGATCAAGCAAGCGTGATTTGGCATTTAATCGGGAATTAAGGTTTTATGGGCATATTCTCAGAAGAATTTGAATTCCATAGCACTTTGCGGTTTATTTCAAGATTCGGATTAAAATTCGCGTTATCTTGGTTTAATCAGCAAAAGAGACAGTGGTTTTGAATTCAGTACGTTTTGATTGGGCCAGTCATATACAAGATGCAGTATTGGATTCACAGTGTTCATGTGTTTGATCAGGGATTCACAGTGTTCATGTGTTTGATCAGTCTATCTGGGTTAATTGCTGCTTTGCTTTGGATGTTGGATAAGACAGGTTTATTGGATCGATGCTGTTTTATTTTAGTTATTTATTATTCTAAAATTAAATGATTGAATTTATTTTTCAATTGTTTTAATTCTAAGAATTTTAAATAAATAAATAAGCAATAAAGAAAGTTAGAACCAATTGGATAATTTGATTTTTATTGATATTCGAATTATTTGTACAAATTGTTGTTACAAACAATAATTTACAGTTAATTTAAATATTACATAGAATGAAAAACTATCCTATTTTCTAAATATTCTCCGTTCTTCATTCCGCTCCGGTATTCCATTTTTTCATCTGCAAAAAGAACAAGAAAAGTCAGAAAGCATTAAATTGGAAAAGACAGTTAAAACTTGCTCATCATTAGGGGCCACTGACTGGGATCAGTTGACCCTCTCTGCAAATCACGGGATTTCTCCCGGTTCACAGAGAGGGAAGAATTCCATATTTTATTTCATGAAATGCAAATGCATAGGTTATAAAATTCAAGCTACATAAGAATCTCAATTTCCAATTCCAAACCATTTAGTTCAAATCCAAACTTCCCATTCAAAACTAAACTGAAAGTCCAATGCCAAAGGTATCAAAGATTTCAAAAGTGCATTTGCTGTCACAAGCATACAAGCTGTCAAAGAAAGATATGGGATATATCACAAAGTCCCAAGATATCAAAGAAATGCAAAGTCAGAGCAAAGCACAAAAGCTGGAGATAAAGATGCAATAGTGTTTTATGCAAGAGTTTTTTTCATCATTTCCTTAGTCAAACCCCTTCAGAGCAAGTACAGAATAAAATCATATAATAATTCAAAACTGTACTAGGAGAGAAGAAAAAGAGATAAAGCATAGGCAGGTTTTCAGGCAGACAGTAGAAAGGCATAGACAGCATAGCAGAGATAAAGACAGTGCAGTAGCAGGAAGAAAAAGATACACAAAATCAAAAATCCAAGACAGTTCAGTTCAGCATAGCAGTTCAGAATAGAGAGGATATAGAAGAGAGATACCAAACTCAGTTCAGGATAGAGAGGTTAGGATAGATAACAGGATATACCAACTCTGTATAACCATACAAAAAAAACAACATCCGGTGATATATCCAAACCAATCCTCGAACCAATATCAAAAAAACCTAAAACCTTGTCCAAAACAACTCAAACCTGCATCAAGCACTCAATCCTGCCTCAACCTTCAAAGACGCATTCTAAAAAAACATACTGAACATAACACATTTCAGGCCTAAAAAACCTGATATGCAAACTTCATACCTGTCTCAAACACATCCAAACCTCAAGAGCCTGTCAAACACCCAACATACTGTCAATAACTAACATAACCCCTTAACCAAAAAAACAGTTCTGGCCATTCAAGAACATTGTCAAAAAATATCAAGAGGCTTTGCTATCCTTAGAACCAGAGGCAACATCCAGCATTAATGCCTTCAGAACCTTTTCATCATTAGGCAATACACAGGGCAACACGAGAAAAGGAGAAGCAGAAACAAATCACAAGCATAGGCAACAACTGTTCAAAGAACATTCAAGACCAGTTCAGAAGCATAGGCGTCAAGGGTTCAGAGGAAAACAAAAGTATTCAGGCAACATAGGCCCTCAGATCTTAGAGATCATCACTGGGCATCTCAGGCAACAATACATAAGCAACAAGCACGCAAATATACAGTGGCAGAAGAAGATAAAAAAGTGAATTAAAGGTTTCTCAGTACATATCATCATCAAAACCTAGGCGAAAGGGTAAAAGAACGAAAGTACCAGGAAAGCGTCAAAAGCATAGCCTCTTCACCAAATCGCCACTAAGCCTCCTCAAGCGCTTCCTCGCCCTCTCCTCCACCTCAAAGGTAGTACATTTCCTTCCTCATCTTTCTTCTCATCATCTTGTTAAAACAAACACAACAAATATAAAGAACAAAACACATAAATCAGGACATGCAAGAGTCTAAAGCAAAACGCCTAAACCAAATCGAAACGATGCACTAACCGTCATTTGAGGACTGTCTAGTCCGTGTGAGAGGAGGAGAGGCGGTAGCGAGGGCTCAGGCAAAGAGGCGTGGAAGCTCGCGTAGAAGACGAAGATGAGCAGAAATCAGTGAATGGCGCCGTTTCCACATGAACCCTAGATTTCGTTCCCAATTGAACAAACAATGTGAAACCCTAAATTTTGCCTTTGGACCAAGCTTGGGCCTGACCCGGCCTCACTTCCCCAAAGCCCAAGTTAACACTTAACCTCTTTTTTCAAGCACTAACCCTTTCTTTCTTTTATTCCCTAAACAAATACTTATTTCCTCTTTCATATATAACACTAACCATTCTTGTTAATTTCCAAAAGCAATGTTTTTATTCCTTAAGAAATACTAACTTAATTAAAATGCTCTTTTTTATTATCATAAAGTTAAGACCTCATTTTAGAACATTCATTTTGTACATACATATTATATTAAAAAATTAATTTTCTACATATCATATAAATTAAATTTGAAAATACTTTTTCTTAATCAAAATACTTTTTATACACAAATTAAACTTAAAAACATTTTTTTTGAAATACATTTGTATATATTATCTTTTCTTTTTTATATATACATGATTAAATTGAAGATACTTTTTTTAATTAAAATGCATATTTGTACATATTATACATTTTTCATACATAATTAAAATTAAACTCCCTTTTTAGTTAATATACATTTTTGTACATAATAATTCAATACATCTTTTAATATTGAAATTCACAAAACATTTTGACTAAAATACTTTTTTTAATTAATTAAAACTTAACATTCTAATCAAAACACTTCATTTTTCTTTTGTACATAAACATACAAAAATCAAAAATACATTTAAAAACATTTCTCTAGGTCAAACCCTAATACGACTCGATTTCACATTTCGCACCTGTACATAATTACACAACTCATATACATATACATCTCACATTTACACTTACACAATATATTACCCTATACACATGTTTATCTTACATTTATATTTGATATTCATTTTGATCGCACATTCGATTTGGTTGTAAATTATTGGATACTACAAGTCCCATTCCCTTGTACATTTATACCCCCACTCCCGGACACTATTTTGTAATAGCGTAGATTTACATTCCGCAATTTACAGTTTTCCAATTATACCATGGTTAGACCTAGGGTTTGTATGTACATAAAATCAAACGCTAGATAACCTAATACAAGACAAATACATGTAATCAATACACAATCACACTTGCACCCCCTAGGGTAATCCCACATGTTGCCTTCCAAAATGGGCCATGCTTGCACGTCGAGTTTCTTTGGCAAAGCAAAAGCAAATGATCATAAGCCCCTCAAAGTGTTGCCTAAATCGGAATGATCATAGTCCCTTCAAAACAAATTGCCAAAGACACTTGGCATCATTGCATTCATGGTCCATACGATGACCCGCGCCTGTCCCGAATAAACTTCCTAAACGCAAGATTGTCTACCAATTTCAATGGTAGCACAAAACTGTTAAAAGGGGTTAAAACATGACGAAAACCTTTGAGTACAATAGGGTAGACAAAACTCTTAGTTACTTGAGATCAAACTTGCAAAAACACTTGCCTTCTTTTCAAAAACCACAATCCACAACACTTTCAAAAATCAACTTTCCAAACTTTTGAAACATCTTTTCGAAAAGATATGCACCTTTGTAAAACATTCGAGTAAAGAATTATTACAAGGTTGGCCTAAGACAAGGCATCTTTTTTTTCAAAACATTTTCAAAAAGCACCCACACACACACCATTTTCAAAGCAATCAAAAAAAAAAAAAACAAACAAGGCAAGTGATCTAAAAAACCAAGTAACTAAGAGCCCATGGATAACCATGGATGAAAAGGGTGCTAATACCTTCCCTTTTCATAATCTACCCCCCGAACCCACGAAATATCTCAAAAGGTTTTTGCTGTGCTTTTTTAACCTTTCCTTTAGGATAAAGTAAAAAGTCGGTGGCGACTCTTGCTAAACCGCACAAGTGCGAATACGAACGCAAAACACTAGTCAGTTCTCCCACCGTATCACACCTAGCAAGACAGTTCATCAGCTTACATGCGCATTCATTACATTCATATCATAAACATTGATATAACATATATTGCATCATACATTTCATGTGTTGTACCCCAAAATTTGCCCTCGCATTTTTCTACAAGCAATCTCAGCTTCAGACATTTCCTGACTTTTCAAACTGGCACAAGAATCGGACAAACGGACTTTTCTTGACAGTCAAGCAAAATTAGGGTTTTTTACTGATTTTCAGAGCTTTGATTTGTTTCATACAGTTGGCTTAGGGTTTGGATGATTTTTGGTTCAATTTTGATCAGGCGAGCGTTATTTAGCATTTAATCAGGAATTAAGGTTTTATGGGCATATTCTCAGAAGAATTTAAATTCTATCGCACTTTGCAGTTTATTCCGAGATTCGGGTTAAAATTCGCGTTATCTTGATTTAATCAGTAAAGGAGGCAGTTGGTTTGAATTCACCAGTCAAAAGGGATGTGTGCAATGTGGAATTACAGTGCTTGGCAAAAGAATCAGTGAAAAAAAGGATTGCATCTGATTAAGTTTTTGTGTTCGACTGTGCGTTGCTTTGAATAATGGATACGTCGAATTCATTTATTTTGATCATCAAAGGTTTAGTTGATTATTTATGGTTCTAAGAATTAAAATATTTGAATTTAAACTTTCATTTTATTTTATTTAAGGAACTATAAATAACAAGTAAACAATTAAAGAAAAGGAATTGAAAGAGAATTAAATATCAATGGAATTTTTTATTTCACATTTAATAATTGTTACAATTGTTATTATTTGGATACGAATATTTATTACAAAGTATTTAAAATAATAATAATGTACAAAAATTAAACTGAAAATAAAAATTCTATCCTATTTCTAATTCTTCATTCTTCACTTCATTCCGGTGCTCCATTTTTTTATCTGTAAAAAAAGAAAGAAAGAGGAAGTCAGAAAGCAGTTAAAATTAAAAGAGACAGTTAAAATTTGCTCATCATTAGGGGCCACTGACTGGGATCAGTTGACCCTCTCTGCAAATCACGGGATTTCTCCCGGTTCACAAAGAGGGAAGATTTTTATCATAAATAAAAAATGTCAAATGCATAAAATCCAAAGTTCAAGCTGCATAAAATCTCAAATTTCAAATCCAAGTCAAACTGAAAAAATCCAATTCCACTTCCTATCAAATGCCAAAGTCTACTCAAAGATAGCAAGAAGTACAATTGCTGTCAAAAGCACACAAGCTGTCAAAGAAGGGTTTGAAAAAAAAAGATATCAATGCAAAGTCAGCACACAAAGCTGTCAAAAAGCAAGATAAAGATGCAGAATAATGTGTTATGCAAGACTTAATCATCATTTCCCAGCATACAGGGGCCCCTTCAGAAAAGATAGTACAAGTAAAGTCATATAATATTCAACTGTACTATAGAGTGAGAAGAAGAGAGAAATAGAGGCAGGTTTTGTAGGCTTTAGGTTCAGACAGTGCAGAAATAACAAGAAAAGATATAATCCAAGAGAAGCATCAATTCAGCATTATTCAAAACTGGGCAGAAGTACACAGCATAGACAATTACCAAAAATAGAAAAGTGCCAAGAAACTTTGTAAAACTACCCAGCAAACTTGGATCAAAGAGAATACCAAGGTTTGAATAAAGATTGGGCGCCAAAGACCAAGAGAAAGAGGACAAAAGAACACAAGAAAACATACTGTCAAACCTGATTGAGCCAAGCACCAATATCACAAAATATATAATCTGCAAACAACATAACCAAGCCAAGCAGACATAAACCCACGGCAAGTTCAAACCTAAACAAAAAAAAACACCATAACATGCTGTCATAACCTCATACCTATCCAGAACCTCATAAAACCCAGGCCAACCTCAAAACTTGTTAAAGCTTAACCTAAAACCAGAACCACCATCACAAACGCATAACAGAACCTACTGCAAGCACATAACCTCAACAGCATAACCATAAAACCTCATCAACCCTGCCTCAACCTTCAAACATTCAAAACCTGATAAACAAAGCACCAAAACCTGCTAATGCCTTAACCTGCCTGTCATAAAACATACAAATTCAAACCTGAAGCAAGAACCTAAAAACCTGCATCAGTAAAGACCAAACCTCATATAACCAAGTTCAAGCCCAAGGCAAAAACCCCATAACACCAGAAGCACACCAGGTCCAACAACATCACCTGCTGCCTGCATCATCCAAACATTAAACCAGAACTACCAACACCCTGCCTGACCACATAAACCTGATAAACAAAACACCGTGCCTATCAAATTCAAAGCCATAGCATCTCAAGCCTAAAAGCCCTCAGTAAAACATCACTGGGCGACACAAACAAGTATACAGCATTCAAGAAAAAGAGACCAGTTCACCCAAACCTTTCAATCCAAGCAACTCAGAAGCAAACAACATCATAGGCAAAGCAACGATTCGAAGCAAATTAGGCAACTCAGAAGAAGGCAGTCAAACAAGAAGCATGTTCAGGGCAACACAGGTAAAAGGCTAATGGTTTCAGAACAACAACTCAAGGCAGCCTAGGCCCTCAGTACAAACATCACTGGGCAAGTTCATCTCAAAGCATCATATTCCAATCAATACATAGGCAACATTGGCATAGAAGAAGAAGATAAAGAAGTGAATTCAAGAGGGTTTCTCAGCACAAATCATCATCAAAACCATAGGCAAAAATATCAATCAGTTAAAAGATACCAGGGTCACCAAGAGCAAGCGTCACGTTTCCCTTGCCGTCCCGGCCTCCTAAGCGTCGCCGCTCCGCCTCTCCTCCATCTCCAAAGTCAGGTAGCCAATCTTCTTCCCCTTTCCTCTTCACCACCTCATAATAGTACAAATTTAGGAATCAGAACTCAAATCAAAAACATGCAATTCATAAAAGAAAAGAGATAAGAGCATAACACTGAAAGCAAACCTTGTATCAAGAGGACACCAAGCCCGTGCCATGAAGGGAAGAGAGGTCTGGAGGCGACGTTGGTGGCCGGATGGAGGAAGCATTCAGGGAGATGAAGAAGAACGGAGAAGACGAACATACGAACGGCGCCGCTACGAACCCTAAAACCTTCGTTCTCAAATGAAAATTCCCAAGCGCAACCCTAAAACATTTGCCTCCAAAATGAGCTTGGCCCGTTTCTGACTTCCCCCAAAGCCCATTTAGAATCTCAAACCTTTTTTATAAAACAATTTGTTTTCTTTTTTTTTTATTATTAACTAACTTAACCCTTTTTTACAAATATTTTTATTAATACTATTTTCTTTTATACATAAACACCTTATATTTTTTCTAATACATTTGTCATAATAATATATTAAATTGAAATATACTTTCTTTTTTTTATTTTGTTTACTCTTTTAAGAAAAATATATTTTGCACATACTAAAATATACATTTTCTTGCATAATTTAAATTTCTTAAAACATTTTTGTATATAGAATACTTTTTTTTATCATAATTAACTTGAAAACATTTTTAATTAAAACACATCTTTGTACATAATAGACAAAATTCATACTTTTTCTAATATTAAAATTCTTAAAACATCTAATTAAAACATTTTTTTTATATAATAAACAATGATACATCATTTCATAATCTAATTAAAACTTGAACTTTCAATTAAAACATTTTCTCATTATACATATCTAAATACAAAATACAAGACTAAGTAAACATTTATCTAGGTCAAAAAAAAAAACCCTAATACGCTTCAATTTCACATTATCGCGTTTGTACATAATTACACATACCCATATACATGTACACTTACACAAATACATTCACATTGCCTTATACACATTTGTTTATCTTATATTTGTATATTCGATATTTATGTTTTGATCGCGAATTCGATTTGGTTGTAACTTATTGGGTACCATAAGTCTCATCCCCTTTTGTACATTTATACCCCCACTCCCGGACACTACTTTGTAATAGCGTAGATTTTACATTTCCGCAATTTACAGTTTTCCAATTATACCATGGTTAGACCTAGGGTTTGTATGTACATAAAATCAAACGCTAGATAACCTAATACAAGACAAATACATGTAATCAATACACAATCACACTTGCACCCCCTAGGGTAATCCCACATGTTGCCTTCCAAAATGGGCCATGCTTGCACGTCGAGTATCTTTGGCAAAACAAAATCAAATGATCATAAGTCCCTCAAAGTGTTGCCTAAACGGAACGATCATAGTCCCTTCAAAACAAATTGCCAAGACACTTGGCATCATTGCATTCATGGTCCATACGATGACCCGCGCCCGTCCCGAATAAACTTCCTAAACGCAAGATTGTCTACCAATTTCAATGGTAGAACAAAATTGTTAAAAGGGGTTAAAACATGACAAAAACCTTTGAGTACAATAGGGTAGACAAAACTCTTAGTTACTTGAGATCAAACTTGCAAAAACACTTGCCTTCTTTTCAAAAAACCACAATCCACAACACTCTCAAACAAACTCTCAAAAATTTGAAAACATCTTTTCGAAAAGATCCACACTTTTGTAAAACACTCAAACACGAGTCAAATACATTGGTTGCCTAAGACAAGGCATCTTTTTCCAAAACATTTTCAAAAAAAAGCACCCACACACACACCATTTTCAAAGCAATCGAAAAACAAGGCAAGTGATCTAAAAAACCAAGTAACTAAGAGCCCATGGATAACCATGGATGAAAAGGGTGCTAATACCTTCCCTTTTCATAATCTACCCCCCGAACCCACGAAATATCTCAAAAGGTTTTTGATGTGCTTTTTTTAACCTTTCCTTTAGGATAAAATAAAAAGTCGGTGGCGACTCTTGCTCAACCGCACAAGTGCGAATGCGAACGCAAAACACTAGTCAGTTCTCCCACCGTATCACAGAACTGGCGACTCTGCTGGGGAAATTTTTTAAAGTGGGGTTACCTTAGGGTTTAGATCACTTTTGTTTTCAATTGATTGTCTTGTTTGCTTTTACATTTGTGGGCCTTGTATCGGAGTTTTATAGATCCTAACCCGGATCTGGGGATACCTTCTTAGAAAGTAGCAACAAGGCTGTGAGGGAACTGTGCGGGGTATACCGACATGGTTGAAGCAGTCTGCTACGTTGATGTGGCACTTTGGTGTGTACCGGTAACCCTTGAGTTCAGTCAAGGAGAGTACGGGGCCGCCGCGTGGTGTCGCGAAGCATCAACTGACCTTAGGAACCTTAATTGAACCATCTTGGCCTTTTTAGGGTAGTGAGATAACTGACTTTGGTGCAGTCCGAGGTTGGTTGATACTCGATGCTACACTCGATTGAGGGTTGCTTTCCTGGAATATTTTGGTCACTAGTTCAGTGGCTAAATCGAAACGATGAACAATGAAAGTAATCCAGTGATATTGGGACCCTTAGAACCCGGTTACTTCTAATAGGACAGGTTGAGCCCACCAAAACTTCAAGAGGGTAATACCCAGACCCCATGCAGGCCTAAACTCTAAGGGTTTGTCTTGTGTGACTTGTGTGCCTTACCATGTTTGCCTTTGTGAATATTTGTGGTGTATTTAATCATAACATCATACAACATCATGTGCATTGACTAACCATTTCAAGGGTTTCGAATCTTCATCTTTGTTCTTGTTTTATAGGACATGGAAATTGCTCGCAGAAAGACAATTCAGATTAGCCTTGTAAAGATCCCTCCTCAGCTTAAGGAACTTATGTCCAGGATTCCCGAGGGTTCTTCATTCAGTGAGAGACATGGAAGACTCATCAGCTTGGTTAACACCAACATTGAGGAAGATATGATAAAAGTCTTGTTCCAGTTCTTTGACCCTCTGCATCACTGCTTCACCTTCCCGGATTATCAATTGGTGCCTACATTGGAAGAGTTCTCCCGACTTCTGAAGGTCCCTATCCTTGATCAACTACCCTACAACGGTACGGAAGAGGAACCCAGGCTTGAAGAGATTGCTAAAGCCTTACGCCTACAACCGTCTGACCTCAAGGGACATTGGGAAGTTAGAAGTGGTATCAAGGGGTTCTTAGCCAGGTATCTGTTCGAGAAGGCCCAAGAATGTTGGAACTCCCTTGACCTACAAGCTTTTGAAGAAGTTATGGCCCTCCTTGTCTATGGTTTGGTGTTATTCCCTAACCCATATCAGCTTATTGATATCAGTGCTATCCAGATCTTCATGACCAGGAATCCTATACCTACGTTGCTGGGGGACATCCTTCACTCATGTTACACTCGAACCATGAGAAGAAGGGGTGTCCTCATGTGTTGCACTCCTCTCCTAGGAAGGTGGTTTATTTCGCACCTTCCACAATCAGTTTTGAAGAACGAGCGGGGTTTGAGATGGTCACAACGGTTAATGACTCTCACGCATGCAGATATACATTGGTGCCCTAGGTCCAGGGAAGACGTCACTATCATTGATCGTTGCGGGGAGTACCCTAATGTTCCTTTATTTGGAATCAAAGGAGGTATTACTTACAACCCATGCCTGGCTTGGAGACAGTTTGGTTATGCTCGGAGGGATGGCCCTCATGACATGTTAATTCCTAACATAGTTTTTGAGTTCGACAATGATACTCAGGGACTTCGTCAGAGATTTATCAGAGCTTGGAGGATGCCAAGTAGGATAGACAGCAAGACACTGGGGCACAGGAACTCCATCGTTGGAACCTTATCTCAAGTGGGTACGAGCCCGCTCCCAGAAGTTAGTGATGCCTTATCCTCATATGCTCCCTGTGATCAAAGAACCAGTCTTGGAAGGAGAGGTGTCCTACACCATTCAACATCCTGACATGCCCACGTCCTGGGAAGAGATGCAGAAGAGCTGGATCCAGCTTAAGGAAGAACGGAATTCTCTTGAGACCAGTCTACATGCTAGTGAAAAGAAAGTCCTGGAACTCACCCGCCTACTGCACGAGGAGAGGAATCTCAATACCTACATCGCACCAAAGAGGATGCGCAATGTTTTTTTGCCTTAAGGAGTCATTTTGTAATATTTGGCCCGTGGGGCATTTATGTACTAACGAATTTCTCCTTATTAATATGATGTGCGTTCTTTTTGTCTACAACAAATTGTGAATATTCTAAATCCTTGAATGCATTGCATACATACGCATTCCATCGCACCATATGCATAGCAGGTACCCTATTTCACAGGTTGCTTAATTTTCTTCGCTGTTTGTGTGCACAGTCATCATGAATCCAGACTCCTCCAGTGAGCAAGCAATCAAGGCCCTTCAGGCCCAAAATGCACAATTTCAAGAGATGGTCCTAAGCCTAGCCCAAGGTCAGCAAGAGTTGAAGACTCTACTCCTGAAGAAGAAGAAGAAAAAGAGGACTGCGTTGTTCAACACCGGACGCAGATTTGGGAACACACTCCATAATGAAGCTGACCCAACTACTTCTTCTGCTGAGAAAAACAGTCCCCAAGGGGGAGGAGCTCCTAGTCCCACAGTCTCCGACAACGAGACGGACTACAACGACGAACAATACCCACCTGCTGCTGACAGATACAAGCAATTGGAGGACCGCTTGAGCGCCATGGAAATTCAGAATGTGCCGGGGCTGGATTTCGGAGATTTGGGGTTATCTTCTGGGGTAGTAATTCCACACAAGTTTAAGGCGCCTGCCTTCGCCAAGTATGATGGGGTCTCCTGCCCAAAGCTGCATCTGAGGTCGTACATAAGGAAAATCCAACCTTACACGGCAGATAAGAACCTCTGGATTCACTTCTTCCAAGATAGCCTCTCGGGGTCACAGCTTGAATGGTTCTACCAATTGGATGGAACTGGCATCCGACACTGGGAAGATTTGGCAAGCGCATTCTACAGACAATACCAATACAATTCTGATCTCGCTCCTACGCGTACCCAACTTCAGGGTATGTCTCTAGGAACGGGTGAAGGGTTCAAAGAGTACGCTCAAAAATGGAGAGATTTGGCTGGCAGGGTGCAGCCTCCATTGACTGATCGGGAGCTGGTTGATATGTTTCTAGGGACGTTGTCTGGTCCGTTTTTCAATCATTTGGTTGGTAACTCCTCCGCTGGGTTTACAGATTTGATATTGACGGGAGAAAGGATTGAAGCTGGCATCAGGTCAGGAAAGATACAAAAGGCTGCCTCCACAAGCGCTGAGAAGAGGCCGTTTAAGAAAGAAGCAAGTGTCGTCTATGGTCCTAGAAGACAGATCAAGCCCGAAAGTCGCCAAGCCGTCAATGCTTTGGTCATCTCGAAACCTGTTGCTGCTCCTCAGCAGTACAATCAACAAAGAAGCGAAAGGCCCAAGAGGCAGTATACTCGACTGAGTATGACCTTATCTCAAATTTTACCCCAACTTTTATCCGCCAACCTGGTGACCCTCAAAGAAGCTCCTAAGGTCGTCAACACTACGTCTCCTAAGTATAACCCAAATGCCCGGTGCGCTTATCATTCTGATAGTCCCGGGCACACTACTGATGATTGCTGGGCCTTGAGAAACAAAGTGCAAGATCTGATCGATGCAAAGGAAATTCAGTTTGAAGCGCCGGAGAGACCAAATGTTGTAACTGCTCCTATGCCCCAGCATAGAGTAAATGCCATTGAGGAAGAGTTATATGCTGTTTCGGTAAATGAAGTTGTTACCCCTCTTTTGACTGTCAAGAAGAACCTACTACTGGCCGGTTTATTTCCGGGTTGTAGTAAAGGTTGCCTGTTCTGTGCTGTTTCCCTATCTGGTTGTCCCTTGCTGAAGTTAGGCATTCAAAACCTAATGGATAGCAAGGAGATTCTGTTTAAGAAGTCTGCTGTTCAGTTGGTTCCGGTAAAAGAAGTTTCTGTGGTTACCATCTTCAAAAATCCAATCAAGGCTCTCCCGAAGAAGCCTGTTCAAATCATGACTGTTGCACCTGTGGTTATTACTGTTCCGGGGCCTCTCCCCTACGTATCTGATAAAGCTGTCCCCTGGCGTTATGGGGCAGACGTATATGTAAATGGAATCAAACAAAAACTCGACGCTGGCGCCAGTATCTGCGATATCACTGGTCCAGCCAAGGTCACCCGCAGTGGCAGGCTCTTCTTGCCTGACATTGCACCGCCCGCTATTCGAAAACCCCTCCTTATAACACCTACAAGTTTACCTGTTCCTACTGCTGATCAAGTTGTTTCCCCTGCTGCCGAGTCATCGAATGCTCGGGGCAAAGGGATTGAAGAAGAGCCCGCCCGGATGGAGGCACCAATACCTATAAATGCTGAGGCCTCCCAACAAGAAATGGAGGAGATCCTGAAAATAATAAAGAAAAGTGATTTCAATGTTGTCGAGCAGCTGGGGCATACGCCCTCCAAGATCTCCATGCTCTCCTTATTGCTATACTCCGAGGCCCATGCTAAGGCCTTGATCTCATTTCTCAAGACGGCCCATGTACCACAAGAGACATCTGCAGTCCAGTTCACTGATTGCGTAGCAAATCTGACAGCAGACAATGGCTTGGTTTTTTCAGATGCTGACCTGACCGCGAAGGGAAGAGACCATAATGATGCCCTGCATGTCTCTATCGAATGCAGGGGCACTACTCTGGCGCATGTATTGGTGGATACTGGTTCTTCCTTGAATGTTCTACCGAAAAAGGCTTTAGACCGTTTGGATTATGAAGGCCTGGAACTGAAGCCCAGCAATATCATCGTCAGGGCCTTTGATGGTTCAAAAAGGATGGTTCATGGAGAGGTTGACATCCCTATTCGTGTGGGCTCTCAAGTATTCGACTCTACTTTTTATGTGATGGATATACGTCCATCATACTCTTGTCTATTGGGTCGACCTTGGATCCATAAAGCTGGGGCAGTAACCTCTACCTTGCACCAGAAGCTGAAGTACCCTGTCAAAGGGAAGATCGTCACTGTGCAAGGAGAAGAGGAGTATATGGTGAGCCATTTGAATTCCTTCAGATACATTGAGATGGACGGGGAGTTTATTGAAACCCCCTTTCAGCATTTCGAGGAGGTACATCCAATTTCAGCAGCAGCAGAAACCACAGTCGAGAAGAATGTTTCCTTGAAGATGGCTTCCCTAAGGGATGCCCGGGCTGTGGTTCAGAAAGGCGATTGTGCAAACTGGGGTCAGCTCCCTGACTTCACTCAGAAGAACGACAAGTTTGGGCTGGGCTTTACTGCAGAGGCTTAGAGGGATGTGCGCAAGGAGAAGATCAGAAAGGCTCCGGTGTTTATCTCCAGTTCAAGGGTGAATGCTATTGAGGAGGATGTAGAGGAAGCAGAGTTTGACAGTTGGATCTACCCGACTACCAGCGACGGACCAAGCAACTGGACGGCAAAGGATTTTACACCTATCACATTTGTCACGCAGTAATTGATTTCTTTTGATTTCCAAATTTGTAACAAACAATATGTTAAAACTTTGTTGGCTCGGTGTCCTACCCGGGGCATCGTAGCTCCATTTGTGAGGGATTTTTGTATGACATTTTCATATATCATCAATCAAAACATTGGACGTTTGTTGCATTTCAAATCTTGCGCTCTTTTTCTTTCTGTGTTATACATATTGCAAAACAGCTATATTTACACACACACTCACTTATACAGGTTTCAATCCACCCTGGATCTCACTGGTAACAGCTCTGCTACCGCCAGTTATGACTTCGAAAATCCGATCAACTTGGCCGAAGACGAAGGTGAAGATTATTGCGAGGTGCCTGGTGAACTCGCAAGACTGCTACTCCAGGAGGAGAGAGCTATTCAACCACATGAAGAGCCGGTGGAGACGATTAACCTGGGTACCGAGACAGATAGGAAAGAGGTCAAGATTGGTGCCAATCTAGAGCTCAGCGTGAAGCAACGATTGATCCAGATGCTACAGGATTACCTGGAGATTTTTGCTTGGTCCTATGAAGATATGCCTGGTTTGGACGCCGATATTGTAGTTCATCACCTGCCAACCAAGGAAGATTGCCCTCCGGTAAAGCAAAAAGTCCGACGGATGCGTCCAGAGATGTCTGAAAAGATCAAAGCCGAGGTTATGAAACAGTTTGATGTCGGTTTCCTTGCAGTGACTTCTTACCCTCAGTGGGTTGCCAATGTGGTGCCAGTACCAAAGAAGGACGGCAAAGTCAGAATGTGCGTCGACTATAGGGACTTGAACAGGGCCAGCCCCAAGGATGACTTCCCCTTACCCCACATCGACGTTCTTGTCGACAATACTGCTCAACACAAGGTGTTCTCCTTCATGGATGGTTTTTCAGGGTATAATCAAATCAAGATGGCTCCAGAAGATATGGAGAAGACTACCTTTGTGACTCAGTGGGGCACCTTCTGTTATAAGGTCATGCCATTCGGATTGAAAAATGCTGGGGCAACCTATCAACGCGCTATGGTTGCTTTATTTCATGATATGATCCATCATGAGATTGAGGTATACGTTGATGACATGATTGCAAGGTCTCAAACTGAGGAGGAGCACCTTGACCATCTGAGGAAGTTATTTGACCGACTCAAGTTGTACAAGCTGAGATTGAATCCCAACAAATGCACCTTTGGGGTAAGATCCGGAAAATTGATAGGTTTCATTGTAAGTGATAAAGGTATTCAGGTGGACCCTGCCAAGGTGAAAGCCATACAAGAAATGCCGACTCCAAAAACAGAGAAAGAAGTCAGAGGTTTCCTAGGACGACTGAATTACATTGCCCGATTCATCTCACATCTGACTGCTACTTGTGAGCCAATCTTCAAATTGCTGAAGAAAGATCAAGTAGTACGCTGGAACGATGAATGTCAGGCCGCCTTTGAAAGGATAAAGGAATATCTCCAAGAGCCACCCATTCTTATGCCACCGGTGGAAGGAAGACCTCTGATACTATACTTGACAGTACTTGACAATTCAATGGGGTGTGTGCTGGGGCAGCATGACGAGTCTGGCCGAAAAGAGCACGCTATTTATTACTTGAGCAAAAATTTTACCGACTGTGAGTCTCGTTACTCACTGCTTGAGAAAACTTGCTGCGCTCTTGTATGGGCTGCTCGCCGGTTGAGACAGTATATGTTGACTCACACTACTTTATTGATTTCAAAGATGGATCCTATCAAGTACATATTCGAAAAGCCCGCTCTGTCTGGAAGAATAGCGAGATGGCAAATGATCTTGACAGAATATGACATCCAGTATACAACTCAGAAAGCAATTAAAGGAAGTGTACTGGCAGATCATTTGGCACACCAACCTGTGGACGATTACCAGTCATTGAACTTTGATTTTCCGGACGAAGACATCATGGTGGTAACTGACTGTGAAGTACCTGGACCGGATGAAGGACCTGAGGAAGGATCCCGATGGTCTATGCATTTTTACGGAGCATCCAATGCTTTGGGTAACGGCGTCGGCGCTGTAATCATATCTCCCAAAGGAACTCATACTCCCCTCACTGCCCGGTTATGTTTCAACTGCACCAACAATATGGCGGAATATGAGGCATGTATCATGGGTCTACAAGCTGCAATCGACTTAAGGATCAAATTTCTAAGTGTCTTCGGAGATTCCTCTCTCGTGATCAATCAGATCAAAGGCGAGTGGGATACGAAACACCCGAATCTTATTCCTTACAAGGAGTATGTGTCGACCTTGCTTCCCCACTTTGAAGAGATAACTTTCGAACACTTCCCCAGAGAGGAGAATCAGCTAGCGGACGCCCTAGCTACGATGTCTTCAATGTTCAAAGTTAAATGGGACAATGAGGCTCCCCGAATCATTATCTGGAAGTTGGATGAACCGGCATACTGCTGCGAGCTCGAGGCTGAGAAGGCGATTGAAAAACCCTGGTATCATGAGGTGAAGAGGTACTTGGAAGCTCAGGAGTATCCTGAAGGTGCGTCTGTCAATGACAAGAAGTTCATGAGGAGGTTTGCTGCAAAAATTTTCCTCAGCAACGGCATTCTCTACAAACGAAATCATGATTCAACTCTGCTGCGTTGTGTGGATAAGGCTGAAGCAGAGAAAATTATGATAGAACTGCATGAAGGTACATTTGGGACACATTCCAGTGGACATACTATGGCTAAGAAAATCCTTCGGGCAGGATATTTCTGGTCCACAATGGAAGCCGATTGTTACCAACACTCCCGAACTTGTCATAAATGCCAGATCTATGCTGACAAGGTGCATATCCCTCCGGTTCCTTTGAATGTCCTGACGGCACCTTGACCTTTTGCAATGTGGGGCATCGATATGATCGGTGAGATCCGACCGACGGCATCCAACGGGCATCGCTTCATCTTGGTGGCGATCGATTACTTCACGAAGTGGGTTGAGGCAGCTTCCTACGCCACAGTAACCAAGAGCGTCGTGGCACGTTTCATCCGGCATAATTTGATCTGTCGGTACGGCGTCCCGGAAAGAATCATTACGGACAATGGTACCAATCTCAATAACAAAATGATCACTGAACTCTGTGAACAATTCAAGATACAGCACCACAATTCTTCTCCCTACCGGCCGAAGATGAATGGGGTTGTAGAGGCAGCTAATAAAAATATCAAGAAAATTGTGCAGAAGATGACAGTGACCTATAAAGATTGGCACGAGATGTTACCGTTCGCTCTTCATGGGTACCGTACCTCAGCAAGGACGTCAACCGGGGCAACTCCCTTCTCCTTGGTCTATGGCATGGAGGCAGTCTTGCCAATTGAAGTCCAGATACCCTCTCTCCGGATAATGAAGGATGCAGACTTGAGTGAAGATGACTGGATCCAGACTCGACTTGATCAATTAAATCTGATTGACGAAAAGAGGCTCACTGCTATCTGTCATGGTCAAACGTATCAAAAACGGATGATCAGGGCATTTAACAAGAAAGTCAGACCGCAAGAGTATCAAGTTGGGGACCTGGTAATCAAACGCATCATCCTTCCTCAAAGTGATCCCCGGGGCAAATGGACCCCTACATACGAAGGGCCATTTGTGGTTAAACGTGTGTTCTCAGGAGGAGCCATGATCCTAACCACCATGGATGGTGACGACCTTCCTCACCCCGCCAATGCAGACATAGTGAAAAGATACTACGCATAAATAAAAGACCCGCTAGGTTGACATACCTAGGCAAAAATTAGGGCTTCCCGGCGAACCAAAAGGGTTCGGGCAAAAATAAGGGATGAAATGAATAAAAACCTGTACACCCGGCAAGTCGAAAACCTGAAAAGGCGGCTTGGGCAAAAATGGGTATCCCGGTGGACTGAAAACCCGAAAGGGCGGTCCAGGCAAAAGTCAGGGATAAAAGCGTAACACTATGTCTCATTGGATCGCTTCGCATCCGGAATTCGGCATCAACTATCTGGCTCAGATTTCGGCATCGACCAATCAGCTTCATCTTCAACTAGGTAGCAAAGCGATGAGACATTCGAAGACATAAAGGCGATAGCCGAGTTGGAACCCAGTGGGATCGTTCACATAGCTGTTTTGATTTCCTTTTTTTTCAAATTGTTAACTCTATGTTATTTGGCGGCATTCTCTTACTAGGATGTTAGCCTCTTGTACAAAAACGCCTATTCACAGGCAAAATTCAAATCAATACAAATTCACTTGTCCATGCAAATTACCGTTGTTTTCCTTTTTCTGTTTTGTCTTGCGAAGAACGTCCAATGTTCATTTTTGATATATGCGTTTGACATTAAATTGCTGATTCATAAATGTTTACATATGAAACGAAAGATTAATTATAGGTGACATCGAAAATCGGGGCAATGTGGAGTTGTCTAATGCAGTCTGGTCGCCTTGTCCGCCAAGATAGGTTCAACTGAAGAATGTGACCAAGTTATCTCAATTCCCCACAGAGTAAGGAAAAGTTTCAGCATTACATCAGCCTTACAATGGATGCCCTATTTCCCCAGGAGAGTCCAATCCAAAGGGTTCCTCAGGAAAGTGGAATCCATTTCCCCGGCAGAAAGCTTATCCCCTGCAAAGTACGGGCGTCTCTCCCGAGTTTTTTATTCAGAGTTATTTCCTCTCAAGGATTTATAACTGGGTCATCCTCAGCTAAAAAAACCACAGAAGATCGCCCCCAGCAAAGTTCCTTCGATCCCCAGCAGGAGTTTATCATCGCTATCCCCAGCGGAATCCATCATCAAAGTCCTCAGCAGGCCTCTCGTCAAACCTCGGCCAAGTATCTCTTCCACAGAGCAACTCCCCGGCCGGTCGTCAAGGATTTACTTTCCTAAGACGAAAATTACATTCATAAACATTTCACATTCTCATACATCTTGTTTACATACATGATAAAACGCATACAACACCATCTCATGCCGAACATCATGACATCGTGCATATCATACATCATGACATCGCATACAACTTATGTTTTTGCCTTTTCAGGTAAAAGGCAATCCAAAAGAAAATTACCTTCAACAACCACATTTCTAGACTCGATTCCTGTATCTAGCCAGGGCACGTCTGAAGAGTTTGAAGATTCGACTCCTGTATCCAGCCAGGGCATATCTATCAACTATCATTTCCAGATTCGATTCCTGTATCCAGCCAGGGCATATCTGTTGACCATATTTCTAGACTCGATTCCTGTATCTAGCCAGGGCACGTCTGAAGAGTTTGAAGATTCGACTCCTGTATCCAGCCAGGGCATATCTATCAACTATCATTTCCAGATTCGATTCCTGTATCCAGCCAGGGCATATCTGTTGACCACATTTCTAGACTCGATTCCTGTATCTAGCCAGGGCACGTCTGAAGAGTTTGAAGATTCGACTCCTGTATCCAGCCAGGGCATATCTATCAACTGTCACAATTCCAGATTCGATTCCTGTATCTAGCCAGGGCATGTCTGAAGAGTTTGAAGATTCGATTCTTGTATCCAGCCAGGGCATATCTACCTAAAGAGTTTGAAGATCAATACCTGTAACGAGCCAGGAAAACATCTTCCTTTCTCAAAATACACAAGTTCTCGCTAAGGAATCTCTTACGCGATCAACACTTCCAAATGGCATCTATAAGCCCATTCCCGACAAGATTCTGTCACATCTTCAGATGGCATCTATAAGCCCATCCACCTATCCACTATCTCTCCAAATGGCATCTATAAGCCCATTCCCGACATCACATTGCTGATACTTCAACATGCGAGCGCAAATTTCCGGGCACTCTAGTGTCCAATCTTCTTTTACCTTCAAGTCGCGAAAGGCAAACTTGCCAATCTAACTCTTCAGGTCTAAGAAGATTGAACAGGGGCAACTGTTGTACCCCAAAATTTGCCCTTGCATTTTTCTACAAGCAATCTCAGCTTCAGACATTTCCTGACTTTTCAAACTGGCACAAGAATCGGACAAACGGACTTTTCTTGACAGTCAAGCAAAATTAGGGTTTTTTACTGATTTTCAGAGCTTTGATTTGTTTCATACAGTTGGCTTAGGGTTTGGATGATTTTTGGTTCAATTTTGATCAGGCGAGCGTTATTTAGCATTTAATCAGGAATTAAGGTTTTATGGGCATATTCTCAGAAGAATTTAAATTCTACCGCACTTTGCAGTTTATTCCGAGATTCGGGTTAAAATTCGCGTTATCTTGATTTAATCAGTAAAGGAGGCAGTTGGTTTGAATTCACCAGTCAAAAGGGATGTGTGCAATGTGGAATTACAGTGCTTGGCAAAAGAATCAGTGAAAAAAAGGATTGCATCTGATTAAGTTTTTGTGTTCGACTGTGCGTTGCTTTGAATAATGGATACGTCGAATTCATTTATTTTGATCATCAAAGGTTTAGTTGATTATTTATGGTTCTAAGAATTAAAATATTTGAAATTTAAACTTTCATTTTATTTTATTTAAGGAACTATAAATAACAAGTAAACAATTAAAGAAAAGGAATTGAAAGAGAATTAAATATCAATGGAATTTTTTATTTCACATTTAATAATTGTTACAATTGTTATTATTTGGATACGAATATTTATTACAAAGTATTTAAAATAATAATAATGTACAAAAAGTAAACTGAAAATAAAAATTCTATCCTATTTCTAATTCTTCATTCTTCACTTCATTCCGGTGCTCCATTTTTTTATCTGTAAAAAAAGAAAGAAAGAGGAAGTCAGAAAGCAGTTAAAATTAAAAGAGACAGTTAAAATTTGCTCATCATTAGGGGCCACTGACTGGGATCAGTTGACCCTCTCTGCAAATCACGGGATTTCTCCCGGTTCACAAAGAGGGAAGATTTTTATCATAAATAAAAAATGTCAAATGCATAAAATCCAAAGTTCAAGCTGCATAAAATCTCAAATTTCAAATCCAAGTCAAACTGAAAAAATCCAATTCCACTTCCTATCAAATGCCAAAGTCTACTCAAAGATAGCAAGAAGTACAATTGCTGTCAAAAGCACACAAGCTGTCAAAGAAGGGTTTGAAAAAAAAGATATCAATGCAAAGTCAGCACACAAAGCTGTCAAAAAGCAAGATAAAGATGCAGAATAATGTGTTATGCAAGACTTAATCATCATTTCCCAGCATACAGGGGCCCCTTCAGAAAAGATAGTACAAGTAAAGTCATATAATATTCAACTGTACTATAGAGTGAGAAGAAGAGAGAAATAGAGGCAGGTTTTGTAGGCTTTAGGTTCAGACAGTGCAGAAATAACAAGAAAAGATATAATCCAAGAGAAGCATCAATTCAGCATTATTCAAAACTGGGCAGAAGTACACAGCATAGACAATTACCAAAAATAGAAAAGTGCCAAGAAACTTTGTAAAACTACCCAGCAAACTTGGATCAAAGAGAATACCAAGGTTTGAATAAAGATTGGGCGCCAAAGACCAAGAGAAAGAGGACAAAAGAACACAAGAAAACATACTGTCAAACCTGATTGAGCCAAGCACCAATATCACAAAATATATAATCTGCAAACAACATAACCAAGCCAAGCAGACATAAACCCACGGCAAGTTCAAACCTAAACAAAAAAAAACACCATAACATGCTGTCATAACCTCATACCTATCCAGAACCTCATAAAACCCAGGCCAACCTCAAAACTTGTTAAAGCTTAACCTAAAACCAGAACCACCATCACAAACGCATAACAGAACCTACTGCAAGCACATAACCTCAACAGCATAACCATAAAACCTCATCAACCCTGCCTCAACCTTCAAACATTCAAAACCTGATAAACAAAGCACCAAAACCTGCTAATGCCTTAACCTGCCTGTCATAAAACATACAAATTCAAACCTGAAGCAAGAACCTAAAAACCTGCATCAGTAAAGACCAAACCTCATATAACCAAGTTCAAGCCCAAGGCAAAAACCCCATAACACCAGAAGCACACCAGGTCCAACAACATCACCTGCTGCCTGCATCATCCAAACATTAAACCAGAACTACCAACACCCTGTCTGACCACATAAACCTGATAAACAAAACACCGTGCCTATCAAATTCAAAGCCATAGCATCTCAAGCCTAAAAGCCCTCAGTAAAACATCACTGGGCGACACAAACAAGTATACAGCATTCAAGAAAAAGAGACCAGTTCACCCAAACCTTTCAATCCAAGCAACTCAGAAGCAAACAACATCATAGGCAAAGCAACGATTCGAAGCAAATTAGGCAACTCAGAAGAAGGCAGTCAAACAAGAAGCATGTTCAGGGCAACACAGGTAAAAGGCTAATGGTTTCAGAACAACAACTCAAGGCAGCCTAGGCCCTCAGTACAAACATCACTGGGCAAGTTCATCTCAAAGCATCATATTCCAATCAATACATAGGCAACAGTGGCATAGAAGAAGAAGATATAGAAGTGAATTCAAGAGGGTTTCTCAGCATAAATCATCATCAAAACCATAGGCAAAAATATCAATCAGTTAAAAGATACCAGGGTCACCAAGAGCAAGCGTCACGTTTCCCTTGCCGTCCCGGCCTCCTAAGCGTCGCCGCTCCGCCTCTCCTCCATCTCCAAAGTCAGGTAGCCAATCTTCTTCCCCTTTCCTCTTCACCACCTCATAATAGTACGAATTTAGGAATCAGAACTCAAATCAAAAACATGCAATTCATAAAAGAAAAGAGATAAGAGCATAACACTGAAAGCAAACCTTGTATCAAGAGGACACCAAGCCCGTGCCATGAAGGGAAGAGAGGTCTGGAGGCGACGTTGGTGGCCGGATGGAGGAAGCATTCAGGGAGATGAAGAAGAACGGAGAAGACGAACATACGAACGGCGCCGCTACGAACCCTAAAACCTTCGTTCTCAAATGAAAATTCCCAAGCGCAACCCTAAAACATTTGCCTCCAAAATGGGCTTGACCCGTTTCTGACTTCCCCCAAAGCCCATTTAGAATCTCAAACCTTTTTTATAAAACAATTTGTTTTCTTTTTTTTTTATTATTAACTAACTTAACCCTTTTTTACAAATATTTTTATTAATACTATTTTCTTTTATACATAAACACCTTATATTTTTTCTAATACATTTGTCATAATAATATATTAAATTGAAATATACTTTCTTTTTTTTATTTTGTTTACTCTTTTAAGAAAAATATATTTTGCACATACTAAAATATACATTTTCTTGCATAATTTAAATTTCTTAAAACATTTTTGTATATAGAATACTTTTTTTTATCATAATTAACTTGAAAACATTTTTAATTAAAACACATCTTTGTACATAATAGACAAAATTCATACTTTTTCTAATATTAAAATTCTTAAAACATCTAATTAAAACATTTTTTTATATAATAAACAATGATACATCATTTCATAATCTAATTAAAACTTGAACTTTCAATTAAAACATTTTCTCATTATACATATCTAAATACAAAATACAAGACTAAGTAAACATTTATCTAGGTCAAAAAAAAAACCCTAATACGCTTCAATTTCACATTATCGCGTTTGTACATAATTACACATACCCATATACATGTACACTTACACAAATACATTCACATTGCCTTATACACATTTGTTTATCTTATATTTGTATATTCGATATTTATGTTTTGATCGCGAATTCGATTTGGTTGTAACCTATTGGGTACCATAAGTCTCATCCCCTTTTGTACATTTATACCCCCACTCCCGGACACTACTTTGTAATAGCGTAGATTTTACATTTCCGCAATTTACAGTTTTCCAATTATACCATGGTTAGACCTAGGGTTTGTATGTACATAAAATCAAACGCTAGATAACCTAATACAAGACAAATACATGTAATCAATACACAATCACACTTGCACCCCCTAGGGTAATCCCACATGTTGCCTTCCAAAATGGGCCATGCTTGCACGTCGAGTATCTTTGGCAAAACAAAATCAAATGATCATAAGTCCCTCAAAGTGTTGCCTAAACGGAACGATCATAGTCCCTTCAAAACAAATTGCCAAGACACTTGGCATCATTGCATTCATGGTCCATACGATGACCCGCGCCCGTCCCGAATAAACTTCCTAAACGCAAGATTGTCTACCAATTTCAATGGTAGAACAAAATTGTTAAAAGGGGTTAAAACATGACAAAAACCTTTGAGTACAATAGGGTAGACAAAACTCTTAGTTACTTGAGATCAAACTCGCAAAAACACTTGCCTTCTTTTCAAAAAACCATAATCCACAACACTCTCAAACAAACTCTCAAAAATTTGAAAACATCTTTTCGAAAAGATCCACACTTTTGTAAAACACTCAAACACGAGTCAAATACATTGGTTGCCTAAGACAAGGCATCTTTTTCCAAAACATTTTCAAAAAAAAGCACCCACACACACACCATTTTCAAAGCAATCGAAAAACAAGGCAAGTGATCTAAAAAACCAAGTAACTAAGAGCCCATGGATAACCATGGATGAAAAGGGTGCTAATACCTTCCCTTTTCATAATCTACCCCCCGAACCCACGAAATATCTCAAAAGGTTTTTGCTGTGCTTTTTTTAACCTTTCCTTTAGGATAAAATAAAAAGTCGGTGGCGACTCTTGCTCAACCGCACAAGTGCGAATGCGAACGCAAAACACTAGTCAGTTCTCCCACCGTATCACATCATGCAACATAGTTTTGTGTTCAGCTGACATTTTGTCCTTTTCAGGATAAGAATAAAAAGCTATCCTTAACAGTTTCAGATGCAGTTTTACACGGATTCATCATCAAGCAACCCTACACCAGTTCTTATCCAAATCCAAGACTTTTGAAAACAGTTTACGGACGCTTCCCAACAACGGATGCTGCTCTATTGCTTATTCAACTTCAAGACTTCTGAAAACAGTTCACGGGTTCTCCAGTAACGGATGTTAACCTATCGCTTGTTCAGATTCTTCTCAACTTTTGAAAACAGTTTACTGACGCTTCCCAACAACGGATGCTGCTCTATTGCTTATTCAACTTCAAGACTTCTGAAAACAGTTCACGGGTTCTCCAGTAACGGATGTTAACCTATCGCTTGTTCAGATTCTTCTCAACTTCTGAAAACAGTTTACGGACGCTTCCCAACAACGGATGCTGCTCTATTGCTTATTCAACTTCAAGATTTCTGAAAACAGTTCACGGGTTCTCCAAGTAACGGATGTTAACCTATCGCTGGTTCAGACTCTTCTCAAACTTCTGAAAACAGTTTACGGATTCCTCCCAACAACGGATGTCAATCTATTGCTTGTTCAGACCCCCAGTTCAGAGATGGTCCAAAGTTTGGACACCTTCCTGATATTCCCTTCCAGATGGCATCTCTAAGCCCATCCCCGACAGGATCTCTGTTACCCTCTCAAGATGGCATCTCTAAGCCCATCTCCAAATGGCATCTCTAAGCCCATTCCCGCATTCATTGCTTTGACGAGTGCAAATTTTCGGGCACTCTAGTGTCCAATCTCCTTTTACCCTCGAGTCACGAAAGGCCAACTTGCCAATCTAACTCTTCGGATTCAAGAAGATTGAACAGGGGCAACTGTTGTACCCCAAAATTTGCCCTCCCATTTCCCAATGATTTCTCATCACAAAACCTTTGAAGCCCAAGATCCAGTTAGGGTTTCATCTGCTCAAGACTTCTCCTTGCACTGTTGACCCAAATTAGGGTTTGTGTTTGCACCAAGATGTTTTGACCTAAAGTGCCTAATATGACTTTCATGCTTCATATTGGACCCCCAAGTTTATCCATACCAAGTTTCAAGCCTTGATTCCAAGTTTTGCCCAGTCAATTGGACAGTTGACCTAGAAATCAGTTGTACTGGGGAAAAAGTCAATTGTGGCCAATTGACAGTCAAACCTCATGAAAATTGATCCACATCAACATTATGAACTCCTATGAACCATTTTATCAAGTTTGGATCAAAATTCCACAAGAAATTTGATCACATCACCAAAAGGGCAAAATGGTCATTTTTAGGGTTTTGACTGCACAAAGGAAATTTTTGACTGTTTGACCTAGCCAATGGCAAACCAAGCTCATATATGGACTCAAGGACCTCATGGAATTATCTTGACATGCTCAACAAACTCAAAAGATCCCAAGTACACAAGATTGACAGTTGAATTTCCAAGTCAATTGATCAATTTTGACTGTACACTGAAAAGTCAAACTTTGACTTTTTGGTCAAAATCAAGAGTCAAGATTCATTTTTCATCAAAACATGCCAAATCATGAAACTTGTTCACCAAGAAATCACAAAATGCAAATTAGGGTTAGAAATTAGAATTTTTCATAACTTAGAATTTTTCTAAGTTATAAAAAACCCTAATTTTTTCCCAACTTTGCCCCACTTTTTCACCAAGATCCATTTGGATTCAAACAAAAGTCAAAACATGAAAGTTGTAGCTTGTTGCATAATCTACAACTTTAATTCACAAAGTTTTCTCATTTGAGGCTTGTATCTCAAGTTACAAATTTTTGAATAAGGGCACTAAACCATTCTTAACTTAGTGAAATTTTAACCTATTTTGACAAGGTTTTCTACCCAACTTCAAGTCTATTTTCCATACACTTCCACTTGGAATTTCAATTTGCACTTCAAAGATGGATTGTAGTACACATTCCAAGCTTTCCAAAATGTCCAAGAACTTCTCAAACAACCTCATGATTAGGGAGAATCGAATTTTGCAAAATGAGAAAAAGTCACTTTTGTTCTTGGCCATGTACATGTTCATAACACTATGCATTTCAATCTCAGCTTGCATATCTTGATTACAGGTCCTTAAACCATCCAACACTCATAAATTTAATGCATATTCTTTGTTCCAAGGCCATGTTCTTTGTGTTCTAGCATTGCATAAAGGATTAATCCCAAAATAGATAAAGCATTTCTTCCATTTTTGCAAACGGTAGCTTTATGTCCAATTACAAATCCAAGAAGTACAGTCCATATCTAATTGGCACAAGTTTATGAGTTAATCACAGTGATCAAGGAGGGATTATGCAGCATAGTATGGGGGCCTGTACAGGCTAGAGGCACAAAGTAACCATTGCTTGCTTAAAGTGTAAAAAACACATCATAACTTAGGACAACTCTCATATCAGCTTGCAAACCCTTAAGTGAACTTGTGAAACACACTCAAGACATCTCAACCAAGCTATTGCACGACCCTAACACCTCTCATACACTCCCAATCTCAGAATCATCTTCAAACTGCAAAAACAGGGCCAGGCCTGCAGTTTGAGTGCCATCTTCCAGTTCCCTCAAGCTCTCTTGCCCAAACCAGTTCACATACATTCCCTAGCATCTATGCAAGCTAACTATGACTTGAAACACGACCTGTAATCCCTCTAACTGGTTCCACCATTTTCACATTTCTGATTTGCAGGTGAAGTGCTCTAGCTCGATTCAAAAGCTTTCAAGGCAAAGTAAATATTGGAACAGCACCACCACACCTCAAGGAAGCTATACCAACCATTATCTTGCACTGAGAGCTTCTCCATTGCCAGATAGAACTTCAACTGAACAGGTAAGTTTTTGAATTCGTATCTCTCTTATTAGGCATTGTTAGCTTTAGGTTTGTGAAGAGAATATGTCATAATCATTGCCCTGAACATGCCCATATAATTAGATTTCATTTATATTATGTATGCTTAGAGAATTTGATGCCTGAACTTTGAATAAAAATTAGGTTAAGAATTGGGAGAGAAGAAATTCTCTCTCATTTCTGAGAGTTAAAACATGTTTTTATATGTGTGAATTCGTGGGAAGATGCTTAACAGTTTTGATGTTGGAAGTTTTTGCTAAAACTCAAGGAATCAGGACCTTGCAATGGAAGAAAGTGGCGCGTGTTTTTGTTCAAACAGAAGGCTGGAGGTTGAAGAAAGGTCTTCATGGGCTGGGCTTATGTTGACTTTTCTTTTTGCACCCTATAATTGCTTCTGAACCCCCTGAGCCCATTTGTTTTATTTTTAATGTTTTTTTGACTTTTTCTTTTTTAATTGACTCATTTATTTTTTCTCAGCATATTAAAAATTTAAAAATATTTTTTATCACCATTTTTGAATTTATTAGGTATTTATTTGATTTTTTCTTTTAGTTTGAACATAAATAAATAAATATATATGTTTTGTTTAAAATATTAAAATATTGGAAATACATTTTTACACACTTTTATCTTATTTTTACTTCCTGAAAATATTTTATAGAAAAATGCTTTTTTTTATTTAAATATTAAATATTATTAATTAATATATATAATACATATTTTGTAAATAATATAAATAAATAGATATATATTAATACACTTAGGATATAAATACAAAAAAATGTACATATTTTATTTTTTAATATTTAATACTAAAAAATACATTTTTATAAATATACTATATTTTTATCTTTTTTTTTTGTATATAAATAGTAAATATTACAAATATTAAATAACTAATACCATTTTGATTAAAATTAGGGTTTTGCCCTAAAATTGAAAATACTCCAAAAATAATACCTTTTTTATTTTTCTTTTTATTTTCACATAAATAATATTTTTTTTCATACACATAAAAATTCTTTTTACATTTTGCATATTTATTTCAATTTCCATTTAATTATACAATTATTTGTATTGTAAATATTCAAAGAAAATGATGTAATAGTTAGGTTTAAATTCTTGTCTAAATATACCCCATTTGAAACATTGTACCCCCCTCCCCATATTATTGTGTTGTAATAGTATAGGAATTTAAATTTCGCACTTTAATGCTTTCTAAACGTACTGTGCTAGAATTAGGGTTTGTATGCGAATAAAACGAACAAATTAGCTTGACCTAATACAAGACAAAAAAGCATGGAAAATGGACAACACATTCCACACTTGCACCCCTAGGGTATTCCACTTTGTTGCCTTCAAATAAATTGGGCCATATTGCATGTTGAACTTCTTTGGGTAAAAACAAACAATCAAATGATCATAGTCCCACAAAATGTTGCCTAAATGAATGATCAAGTCCCTTTTAAAGAAAAAATTGCCCAAAGACATTTAACACTATTGCAATTATGGTCTAAACGATGACCCGCGCCTGTCCCTTCCACCTCCAAAGACAAGATTGTCCACCAAATGCAATGGTGGAACAAAATTGTCAAAAGGTTTAAAACATAACAAAAATCATTGAGAAAACTTTAGGGTAGATAAACTCTTAAGTACTTGTCAATTTGCAAAGAAAACACTTGCCTATTTTCAAAACCCACTTCACAAACACTTTCAAAACCAACTTTCAAAAATCTTGAAACATCTTTTCAAAAGACAAAAACACCCTTTTTGTAAAACATTCGAGTAAAGAATTGTTACAAGGGTAGCCTACACAAGGCATCTTTTCAAAACATTTTCAAAACCACGCACCAAGCACCATTTCAAACAATTGAAAACCAAGGCAAGTTGATCTAAGCAAGTACCTAAGAGCCCATGGATAACCATGGATAGAAAGGGTGCTAATACCTTCCCTTTCTATAATCTACTCCCCGAATCCAAGAAAAATCTCAAAGGTTTTTGCTGTGCTTTTTAAACCTTTCCTTAGGATAAAATAAAAAGTCGGTGGCGACTCTTGCTCAACCGAAACATTTGCGAAAACAAACGCAAAACCATAGTCAGTTCTCCCACCGTATCACAGAACTGGCGACTCTGCTGGGGACTAATTTTAAAGTTGAGTAACCTTAGGGCTTAGATCACCCTCTTGCATGACTAATTGTTTGATTTGTTTGCTTTATACTTTGGCTCTATTGTTTGGGTTTGCAATCCTACACCCAGATTTTGGGAAACATTCATAGATAGCAATACGTTGTGGAAACTGTGCGGGGTATACCGACACGGTCTAAGCAATAGCTATATTAGTGCGACATATTTGTGAGTACCGGTAACCCTTGAGTTCAATCAAGGAGAGTACGGGGCCGCTGAGTGATGTCACTAAGCACTAATGACCTAGAACCTTAATTGACCATCTTGGCCTGTTATTAGGGGTAGTGAGATGACCGGCTTTGGTGCAGTCCGAAGTTGGTAGATACTCGATACTACACTCATTGAGGTTTGTTTTCTTGGAATATTTTGGTCGCTAGTTAAGTGGCTAAACCAAAACAATGAACAATGAAAACAATCCCGTGATATTGAGCTCCTTAGAACCCGGTTACTATTTATAGGACAGGCTTTTAAGCCAACTACACTCAAGAGGGTACTTACCTATGAAACCCCATGCAAGCCTGAAACTAGGGTTTTGGTGTGATTTGCTTGTACATATGTTTTGTGCATACATCATAAACATCATGAAGCATCATATGCATTCACTAACCATTTCAAGGGTTTGGATCTTCATCTTTGTTCTTGTTTTGTAGGTCATGGAAGTTCCTCGCAGAAACACCGTTCAAGTCAACCTGGTGAGAATCTCTCCTCAACTCAAGGAGATCACTTTAAGAATTCCGGAAAATTCATCCTTCAGTGAAAGACATGGTAGACTGCTCAGCCTAGTCAACACCAACATTGAAGAAGACATGATGAAAGTGCTATTCCAGTTCTTTGACCCTCTTCACCACTGTTTCACCTTCCCTGATTATCAGTTGGTACCCACTTTGGAGGAGTTTTCTCAACTCCTAAGAATCCCTATCCTTAATCAACTACCCTTCAACGGTACGGAAAAGGAACCAAAGCCGGAAGATGTCGCTCGAGCATTACATCTACAACCATCCGACATCAAGGGGCATTGGGAAACCAGAAGCGGCGTCAAGGGATTCTTAGCAAAATTCTTGTCAATTTGCAAAGAAAACACTTGCCTATTTTCAAAACCCACTTCACAAACACTTTCAAAACCAACTTTCAAAAATCTTGAAACATCTTTTCAAAAGACAAAAACACCCTTTTTGTAAAACATTCGAGTAAAGAATTGTTACAAGGGTAGCCTACACAAGGCATCTTTTCAAAACATTTTCAAAACCACGCACCAAGCACCATTTCAAACAATTGAAAACCAAGGCAAGTTGATCTAAGCAAGTACCTAAGAGCCCATGGATAACCATGGATAGAAAGGATGCTAATACCTTCCCTTTCTATAATCTACTCCCCGAATCCAAGAAAAATCTCAAAGGTTTTTGCTGTGCTTTTTAAACCTTTCCTTAGGATAAAATAAAAAGTCGGTGGCGACTCTTGCTCAACCGAAACATTTGCGAAAACAAACGCAAAACCATAGTCAGTTCTCCCACCGTATCACAGACACCATTGAAGAAATCTAGGGTTTTCGAATCTCTCAATTAGGGCTTTACAGCATGAGAAAAATTGGACCACGTAACGCCTATGGTTGAATTCGTCAAGGCCAGACGAATTCAACCCAACCATCGCGCCCTTTTTATATTACATGTAGACCTATTCGCTATTATTGGCAGTTTTGCTTTGTGGGGGTTAAAAACCCCCGCTAACTGCTTTTGTTTTACAGGGAAAAAGGGAAGAAGATGATTACGTGTGGATGCACAATTGGCTGATTCAAAAATATGCGCGCTTTTTCTCTTTCCAAGCATAGTTGGTTTTTTTTATATATTATTTTCATTATCCCTTATGTTAACAAATGCAATGCAGTGGCTTGGTGGTTGATGACGTGCTTGGTAATTACTGGGACCTGGGTTCGATTCCCAGGTCCACCCAAACTTCAATCTTATTTTTTCTAACAAATTCCCATGCAGCGCTTTCCATGTGTTCCACCATATAACCCCATGCATCAGCCAGCCATGTGTCTCCTACGCAAATCCAATGGCTACAAGGGAGGAACATCATGTACTCAGGTCAAAGCGCGCATAGCCAATCCAGAAAGTCAACAAGGGCTTTGTGTTATTGGGCTTAAAATCTGCAGAGTAAACCTCCCTTTGGGTCATCAAACCCCTCTGGTTAATTGCTTCTTTTCTTCTTATTTTTATTTTTTTCTTTTAATTCTTTTAACTAATTATTATTATTATTATTATTATTATTATTATTAACTAACAAATTAATTTTCATAATAAATTCAGAGATCACAAAATTGTAAATATTTTTATTATTTATTAAATTCACTAATAATTATTTTTGTAAATAAAATACTAACCAAATCAATTTAGTTTAATAGGTCAATTTTAATTTTCTTTTCATAAATTAATAAAAATCATATAGAATTAGGGTTTGACAATTTTCAGTCATGTTTTCTTACTATTATTATTTACTAATTATTATTATTTTTGTAAATAAAATGTAAATTAATTAATTTAGTTAATTAGGTTAACTTTGACATTTTTCTTAACAAATAAAATAAATTAGACTTAGGTCTTTTTCTAAGTCTTGATTTTAATTCCTTTTCTTTTTATTTTCATAAATATAAAAAACATAAAAAACATTTTTTTCTTGTAAATAGTTAATTAATTAATTAGGTTTAGGTTATATATTTAATTTAATTGCAAAAAGGACAATTTTCTTTCTTTATTTCTCAAAAGGGCCAAAAACCTTAGGACGTTCCAATTTAATTCTTTCGCGCATTATTCTTATTTTTGATTATTTATGTATCTGCTCAAAGGATGTAATAGTAATTAGGTTTACCGCTTTCTTTTACTTTCCGCACTTTACTTCAAAACGGGTTTTTGTTTTTGGCGATGTATAGACCCGCGCCTTGTAATAGCGTAGCTTTACCTTTCCGTACTTTATTTTCCGCACTCTTAACTGTTAATTATGCCTGCAAGACTGTATGACAATTAAAAACAACTCGTAGCTCACAAATGACATGTACAAGATAAACATTAACTGAAAAAACACACAAGCACATGCCACTCTTAGGGTACGCCTCACTGGTTGCCTCGAACGTGGTCGTCAAGTATAGGGTGTTTTAGAGGTCGCCCTTCTGTCTAAAGATCCAGTTGCCTCGAAACGGTTGCCTCGGATAAAAAGGATCTAGGACATTAGGGTTACTTCTAAGGTGTCCTACTATTGCTTTGGTGACCACACTGTCCCTAATCATCGAATTGACCCGAACACCTCCAACGATGGTGCTACCTACCTCTCAATGGTGGGATAGCACTATCTAAAGGACTCTTACACAGCCTAATTCCTTAGAGTAGGTAGATTCTCCTGGGTACTTGCTCTTTTCAAAACAAACAAAAATAATTTTCGCACCCACACTTTCTAAAAGTTTTCAAACAAATCTTTCATACACTCTTGAGGACCGATACAAGAGTTACTTAGAAATTTTTCAAACGAAACTCTTTTCAAAACCCACACACACTTGAAAAGCAAACAATTTTGAAAATATAAGAGCAAGTACCGAAGAGCCCGTGGATAACCACGGATAAAAAGGGTGCTAACACCTTCCCTTTCTATAAATCTACCTCCCGAACCGAGAAACATTCTCAAAGAAGGAATTTTGCTGTGCTTTTGTCCGTTCCATGTTGGAGAACATAAAAGATGGTGGCGACTCTTGCTTACCGCGACATTTCGCGAAACCAGCTTTAAACAGTCAGTTCTATTTCCACCGATCACACCCGCCTTCCCAAAACTCAACAACCTCCAAACTTACAAGTAAAATAACCACAAACAGTTCCAAAGGCCAAGTTTAAACTCAAACTCACCAACAAGTTTAAGCCAACAAACAATGACAGTCCCAAAGGCTATCAAAATCATCAAGCTTAAAAGTTATTCTTTTCAGAACAAATTCATCATCATTAACATTAACAAGCTAGAAAGACAAAGAAGAAGCAACCAAAGCAGCTCTCAGAATAACATCATCATCAGAACATCAATGGCCAAAAGAAAGGAAGAGTTTTAGAAGTAAAAGAAACAAAGATTCAGAAGCAAGTTCATCATTATCAAGCATCAGCAGCCAAAGGAGAAGAGAGAGATTCAGCAGCAATAATGATTCAGAAAACAAAGATTTAGAAGCAAGTTCATCATCATTAAACAATCGGTATTCAAGCACTCAGAGCAAGAACATCAATAAAAGTCCAAACAACATAGGGTTTTCAGAACAAGATCATCATCAAACGTTCAAAGATACAGAAATACCAGAAAAGCCAAATCAATCATCCTCCTCCCTCCGCCTAGCCTCCTGAGAGCGCCACCGGCCGGTCTCACCTCCTTCTCCTTCAGTTTACAGAACAAAACGCTCAAGGTACATCTCTCAAGCTCCTACTACATGTAAATATAAAAAAAATGGATTAAAACGCGCATGTAATAATCAAGCAAAATTAAAACGTAATTGTGAAACCCTAAAACAAAGGTTAACAAATCGTACCATTACGAGCGAGAATCCTAGACCGCTGCAAAGGGAAGGTAGGAAGTGGATAAAGGCGGTGCTCTGGTGGCTAAGGCAGCAGAGGAGGAACCAGTTGTTCATGGGTTTGAGAAAGGCGAAGAGAAATGAAGAAGATGAGAGGAGCGGCGCCGTTGAGACCAAAACTGAAAACCCTAATTTCTGAGTACACAAAACGTTAACCCTAAAACATTGTACGCTTCAGCTGGGCCTTTGCCCAAACCAAAACCATAAAGCCCAAGCATTTTCTAGCGCCTACACCCCCCCTGATTCTTGTTCTCCTTCATTTTCTACTTTGGGCCAAGTACTAACTATAGGCCCATCCTTTTTATTATCTTATCAAAACTATTTTTTTTTCTTTTTTTCTTTAAATTACTTTCTTTCTTCTAATTAACTCAAATGATAATTTAATTTGGTTTTAATTTCTTTTTTTAAGTTATTGTTAATCTTGTTAATAATAAAAAAAAATACAAAAAGAAAAGAATATTTAGTTTAAATATTTTTTTGGTTTTCTTTAAACCTAGTTATTGATTAATAAAATACAAAAAAGAACATTCAGTTTAATTTAAATAATTTTTTGTTTTCCTTAAAACTAGTTATTGGTTAATAAAAATGTATAAATAATAGAAGATTTAATTTAATTATTTTTATTTCTTTAAAATTCTTTCTTTACATAATCAATAAAAACACAAAATAATAATAATACTTAAAGTCTTTATTAAGTAAAATTTTATTTGTTCTTTTGTAAATAAATACATGCATCTCATATTTCTTTGATTTTCATTATCTTATACTTTGTTATAATTTTACATTGAAAATGCGACAGTTCAATTTGGTTGTAACATGATACTTGGACATTATTATTCTGATAAGGCTCATCCCCATTTGTAAATAATTTGTACCCCCATCCCCGGATACTTATTTGTAATAACTTAGACTTTAAATTCCCGCAATTTACCGCTTTCAATATACTGTATAGTAATTAGGGTTTGTATGCGAAGATTCAAAATCAATCGCTAGATAACCTAATACAAGATAAATGCATGAAAATCAATACACAATTCACACTTGCACCTCTAGGGTAACCTCGCTTGTTGCCTCGGAAAATGCAATCATGTCCCTCGAGTGTGAGACACTCTAGTAAATGCCCCTTCAATAAACAAAGATCGTAGTCCCTCAATGACCCTCGATGTTGCCTTCGATAAAACGATCTCGTCCCTTATAAAATTGCTAGAGCGTCTCACAAGTTGCCTTCAATGATTGTATGTGATGACCCGCGCCTGTCCCGTTTAACATCCTAACGCAAGGTTGTTCACCAAATACAATGGTGAAACAACACTGTTAAAAAGGGTTAAAAACATAAGAAATATCTTTGAGTAAAATAGGGTAGACAACTCTTAGTTACTTGATCAAAAATCTTGCAAAACATCCTTGCCATTTTCAAACACACTTCACAACACAACTTTCAAAACATTGAAATATCTTTTCAAAAAGACACACACCTTTGTATATATTCAAACAAGAATCATTACAAAGGTTGCCTAGACAAGGCATCTTTTTCAAAACATTTTCAAAACCACACACACAAAGTACCATTTCAAACAATTGAAAAGCAAAGGCAAGTGATCTAAAACAAGTAACTAAGAGCCCATGGAAAACCATGGATGAAAAGGGTGCTAGCACCTTCCCTTTTCATAATATACCCCCCGAACCCAAGAAAACATCTCAAAGGTCTTTCCTGTGCTTTTTGACCTTTCCTTTGGATAAAATAAAAAGTCGGTGGCGACTCTTGCTAAACCGAAACATTTGCAAACACAAACGCAAAACCTCAAGTCGGTTCTCCCACCGTATCACAATGTAGATCGGTCATAATCCTCTCTGCTTCGCTCTTGTCTACACACCGTAGTAAGGTAGAGTCATGGTTGCACTTGTAGAGAATTCCACTATTGAGGAAAAATTTTGCAGCGAACCTTCTCAAACACTTCTTATCATTGACAAATGCCCCTTCGGGGTACTCTTGAGTCTCGATATACCTTTTGACTTCATGAAACCAAGGCTTATCTGCTACCTCTTTGTTGTACCCCAAAATTTTCCCTCCCATATTTCTCAAAACATTTAAAATGAGATCCTCAAATTGCTCAAGGAAGTCCAAGGGTTGACCAGACAAACACTCTCCTAAGGAAGTCTACCTCAAATTAGGGTTTCAATTTGCATAAAGATATTTGAGTCCCAATGGATCCCAAATGCTCACAATTGTCCTAATATGTTCTCAAGATCATCCATGTCAAGTTTAAAGCCTTGCAGAGGAAGTTTGCTCAGTCAATTGCTCAAATGCCTGAAAATCGACTGTGTTAGGGCAAAAGTCAACGGTGGCCCACATACAGTCAAACTTCAATATTTTTGGTCAACATCCTCATTTTAAAGTACTATTCATCATTTGATCAAGGTTTGATCATGATTCCTCGAGGATTGCTCTCAATTCATCAAAACCCAAAAGTTGCTAAATTAGGGTTTTGTACGAAAAGTCAACTCAACTTTGACCAAGCATAACTTTCTCATGCTTTGTTATAAATTACCTATCCAAAGCTCACTTTGAATAGTATGCAATTCCCCACAATTTATCTTCAGCTCCCAAGTTCAAAATATGCACTCACAAGAAGTTATAAATTTGGACATTATAGGTCACTCTGAAAAGTCAACAAAAAAATCTTTTTTGTCAAAGCTTCATACATGAACATGGAAGACTCAATTGAGATGATATTAAAAGGGTTGCTTAGAGGACATCTTAAGCTTTCTAAAAAGTCTAAGAACACCTTCATAGAGTCAAAATTGAGGAAGTTATGCATTTGTGAAGTTGACCTTTTTTGCAAAATTGCCAAAAGTAAAAAGTGCCTCAAATTGCAATTTTTTGTCAAATGGGCCCAACTTTTTATGCTTGTATTGAGTTTGTAACATGGTCCACGACCCATGATCCTTCCCACTTGCCTTTATTTTATTTTTGCCATTTATTTTGATTTTTATTTCAATTAAATCAAATTAAATCAAAATAAAATCATGGAAATATCAAAATCATTTAAGCCTTGAGATTTTGTGCATATTTCAGGTCCCTTATACAGCTAGCAATAAAATCAAATCGTGCAAGGCATGTTTATACATAAAAGGATTGGTTTTTGGCTTATTTTGGAAAGATCTTCATGGGAATCAAATCATGATCAAAGACCATAATTGAAAAAGATTGGATGCACATTTGCAAACCTAATTCAATCATTGATACATATAGAACGTTTACAGACAAAAGGCACAGGGGTTAGAGGCGTGAGAAGCTGAGAAGAAACTTGCAAAAATCACCAAAAAGTGTTGAATCAAATTGTAGGTTGGAGGACGATTTACACCATTCCAAGCATTCCTTTCACTTGTTGGGCATTCAAGGAATCCATCTCAATCCCTAGCAAGCAATTTCGTGTATAAAAACTCACTGTAAGTGTCTCACGACTTTGACATTTTTCTTGAAATCCAATATCATGATTCAGGCACTTTTAGTATGAATTACTTGTATATTCTTGTTCATTGAGACATTTGCAAACTATTGGTATGATTAATTGCATTTTTTCTAACCATACAGAAATCCACCATTGTTAGGTTTCCTTGGTTCGTTTTAGGGTTTTCTTATACAGGAACAATGGGCCCTAATGGAGGAGACCATTGTAATCAGCGGGTCAAACCCAGCTGATCCATGGTCTTGAATGTTATTTATATCGTTTGTGTGCAATTTCTGAGATGCACAGGGTTATAGCTACAACGCCATGCCTGTAGGTAAAGGTTTAGAGTTTTAAACGACAGATCCAGGAAGAAGACGATGGCTTGTCATGACTCTACTGGCCGGTTTAAATTCTGGCACGTTTATTCTGGCCAGAAACCTTAGTTCTGATCTATTTGTTTGTTTCTGTTGTATTGATAAACTAACACCCAACGCAGTTGGTCAGAAGAAGGATGTCAGAAGTTCATGATTCTGGGTTCGATCCCAGGCGTGACCTTTTGGCCTTTTTCCCCTTTGTATTCACCAGATCCATCGCCTTCACTTTCTAAGGGTCATCTTCTGGACCCATCAACCAGGACCAGATCAAGCCTCCTCTAGTCATGACCTACTGGACCCACTAGCCGGAAGCAGGCCCAGCACCATCATCCTCTGATCACCATTCTCTGGGATCACCATCCTTTGGGACCACCAGCCTCTGATCACCCTCCTCTGATCACCATCCTCTAGACCATCATCCTCTGATCATAATTGTTGATAGCAGGCCCTTGGGTTATTTCCTTATTTCTTTTTTTTTAATTTACCTTTGATTAGTTTTTTTTATTATTATCAACACCAGAATCACCTTTTTTTCCAACAAAAGCTCATAAAATCAATTTTCATCAAATTAGAATTTAGGTTTTTTTTTATTATTTCTTATCAAAAATTAATTTAATTTAATTAGTTTATTTTGATTTTAGGGTAACTTTAATTCTTTTGTAAATAAATTAAAACCAATTAAAAATTAGGATTTGTTTAACTTTCTTTTCTTTTCTTAGAATCACAAAAATACAAAATTAGGTCAATTTTATTAATTTTCTTAATTTAATTTAATTAGTAATTAGGTTTGTATTTATTTAATTTAAAGCCTTATTTTCTTAAAATAATCAAAAAATAACAAAAATAATTTTTCTTTTAATTAGTTTTAGACGGGGTCTAAAACCCTAATTTCTCTTGTTCTCAATTCATCGTGTGTTTATTTATATTTTGTAAATATTAATGTAACTGCTCATGGGATGTAATAGTTTAATTAGGACTTTTTTTATTTATTTATCGTTTTACGAGTTTTTGGCTATGTAATTAATCTCCTATCCGAAGCCTTGTAATAGCGTAGCTTTATTTTCCGCATTTTAATTTTCACAAATATTAAACTGTTAGATGTATGATAATAGGGTTGCATGACAAGAATGTATGTTGATTTTAAAATGGTTAGCAAACCCTAAATGTGCAAAGATAATAACTGAAATTGAATCACTCGCACATGCGCACTCCTAGGGTATACTCTCACTTCGGTTGCCTTCGATAAACAGTCATTAAGTATAGGGTGTTTTAGTGGTCGCTCTCTTGTCTAAACAAAGATCAAATGTCCCGTTCGGAAATGTTGCCTCGAATATGATCTTAAGACATTAGGGTTATTACTAATACGTCCAAACATTGCTTTAGTGATCGTACGTCCCTTTCGAATTGACCCTTACAATTCCAACGACGGTGTTACCTATTTCTCAATAGTAGGGTGGTGCTGTCTAAAGGAAACGAGAATAGAAACAATCCTTTTTCGAGTAAGTAGACGCTAGTAGGTACTTGCTCAAATCAAACTTTTTCACACCAAACACTTTTCAAACTAAAGTTTTCAAAAACACTTCGTAACACTCTTGAGGACAGAAGCAAGGGTTAAAACGAAGTAAAACAAAAAATTTTCAAAAACACCAACACAGAAGCAATTTTAAAATGATGAGCAAGTACCTAAGAGCCCGTAGAAAACTACGGATAGAAAGGGTGCTAATACCTTCCCTTTCTATAATCTACCCCCCGTACTCAAAATCTCGAAAAAGGAATTTTTTTGTGCTTTTTTCCTTTCCAGTTGGGTAAAATAAAAGTCGGTGGCGACTCTTGCTTACCGCGACATTTTGCGAACACAAAACGCAAAATGCAAACCAACATTTTCCTAAAACAGTCTGGTTCTGCCACCGTATCACACTCTTCAGTATCAATGTCGCAGTAGTGCGCTGGTTCATCCAACCTCTCAATGGTGATCTGGGGGCTTCGTTGTCCCACCTAAATTTAAACATAGAAGACATGGTAGCCAACACGTTTTCTAACTGATTCTCCTCCCGTGGGAAATGTTAAAAGGTTACCTTCTCAAAATGTGGGAGTAATGTTAGTACATACTCTTTGTATGGGATGAGGTTTGGATGTTTCGTATCCCATTTGCCTTTGATATGACTTATCACTAAAGCTGAATCCCCGAAGACATTTAAGAACTTGATCCTGAAGTCGATAGCAACTTTGAGACCCATGATGCAGGCTTCATACTCCGCCATATTGTTAGTGCAGTTGAAACATAGTCGAGCAGTGAAAGGAGTGTGACAGCCTTCAGGAGATATGATTACGGCACCAATTCCATTACCGAGTGCGTTCGAAGCTCCATCAAAAACCATAGTCCATCGGGATTCCTCCTCGGGTCTTTCATCCGGTCCAGGTTCTTCGTAATTAGTCACTAGCATGATATTCTCGTCCAGGAACTCAAAATTCATGGACTGGTAGTCATCCATGGCCTGATGAGCCAAATGATCAGCTAATACACTTCCCTTGATTTCTTTCTGAGTTGTATATTGTATATTATATTCAGTTAAGATCATTTTCCATCTCACTATTCTTCCAGAGATAGCGGGCTTCTCGAAGATATATTTGATTGGATCCATCTTAGATATCAACAAAGTAGTGTGGGTCAACATATACTGTCTTTGCCGGCGAGCAGCCCATGCCAAAGCGTATCAAGTTTTCTTGAGCAGTGAGTATCTTGTCTCACAGTCAGTAAACTTTTTGCTAAGGTAGTATATTGCGTGCTCTTTTCGATCAGACTCGTCATGCTGTCCCAGCGCAAACCCCATTGAAATGTATAGCAGTGTTAAGTACAATATCAAAGGTCTTCCTTCAACCGGAGGCATCAGAATTGGCGGTTCTTGAAGGTATTCCTTGATTCTTTCGAAAGCAGTCTGGCATTCGTCATTCCACTTTACCACTTGATCTTTCTTCAGAAGCTTGAAGATGGGCTCACAAGTAGCAGTTAGATGTGAGATGAACCTGGCGATATAATTTAGGCGTCCCAAGAAACCTTTAACCTCCTTCTCTATGTGGGGAGCCGACATCTCTTGTATGGCCTTTACCTTTGCAGGGTCTACCTGAATACCCTTGTCACTGACGATGAACCCCAAAAGTTTACCAGACCTTACCCCAAAGGTGCACTTGTTCAGATTTAGCCTCAGCTTGTATATCTTCAACCTGTCAAACAACTTTTATAGATTCTCAAGGTGTTCTTCCTCGGTTTGGGATCTGGCTATCATTTCATCAACATAAACCTCTATCTCATGGTGAATCATATCATGGAACAAAGCGATCATGACTCACTGATAAGTTGCCCCAACATTCTTCAACCCAAAAGGCATCACCTTGTAACAGAAAGTTCCCCACTGTGTGACACAGGTTGTCTTCTCCATGTCTTTAGGAGCCATTTTGATCTGGTTATAGCCAGAGAAACCATCCATGAAGGAGAAAATTTTATGTTGTACAGTGTTGTCAACCAGAACATTAATGTGAGGAAGCGGGAAGTCATCCTTGGGGCTGGCCATGTTCAGGTCTTTGTATTCTACACACATCCGTACCTTACCGTCCTTTTTTGGCACCAGAACAACGTTAGAAACCCACTGCGGATAGGAGGTGACAGCCAAGAACCCAGTGTTGAACTGTTTCATAACCTCCGCTTTAATCTTATTTGACATTTCAGGGCGCATACGACGGACCTTCTATTTAATCGGCGGATAATCCTCTTTAGTCGGCAGTCGGTATACCACGATGTCAGTGTCTAAACCAAGCATGTCTTCATATGACCAGGCAAAGATCTCAACGTAGTCGTGCAACATCTGTATCAATCGTTGTTTGATCCTAGCTTCCAGATTTGCACTGATCTTGACCTTTTTTCTGTCCACCTTTGTGCCCAAGTTTATCATCTCAATTGGCTCTTCATGAAGCTGTATAACCCTCTCTTCCTGTTGCAATAGTCTAGCCAATTCTCTAGGCACTTCACAATCGTCCTCACCTTCGTCCTTGGCTTGGTTGATCGTATTTTCGAAATCATAACTGGCAGTAACAAAATTGTTATCAATGGGATCCAGAGTGGATACAGATCTGCAGTTTGATACGTGAGTGTGTGTAAGAGCATAGCTGTATTAATAAAGTAAAAACATAAGAGAAAAACAGAGAACGCAAAATTTGTATGCAAGGAACGTCCAATGCTTTATTGATGACATATGAAATGACATATAATAACCCTCGTAGACGGAACCATTGTGCCTCGGGTAAGGCACAAGGCCAAAAAGTTAAAAATTGTTCATTACAAATTCAGAACACAAGTAAGAAAATTACTGTGGAATAAAAGAAACTGGTATAAAATCCCTAGCTATCCAGTTACTCGGTCCACCGGTGGTAGTCAGATAGATCCAGTTGTCAATGTCAGAGTCTTCCTCACTGTCTTCAATAGCGTTGACCCCACGATTGTTGATGCGTAGGGGAGGTCCTCCAGTCCGAGCGCTTCGAACAACCCTTTGAGCCCCTGAAGTAAAGCCCAAACCAAATTTGTTAGTTTTGTGAGTAAAATCAGGGAGCTATCCCCAATTGGTACACCCACCTTCTTCGACCACTGCTCTGGCGTCCTTGAGAGAAGCCATCTTTATAGGAGGTTTGGTGCTGGTGGTAGTCTTGGTTAACGCCAAAATCTGGGGAACCTCTTCGAAGTTTTGACAAGGAGTCTCTATGAATTCCCCGTCCATCTCTACATACCTGAAGGAGTTCAGGTGACTCACCATATACTCCTCTTTGCCATGCACAATGACAATCTTCCCCTTTACCGGATATTTCAACATTTGGTGTAGTGTAGAAGTAACAGCCCCAGCTTCATGGATCCAAGGACGACCCAACAAACAGGAGTACGATGGCCTGATGTTCATCATGTAGAAGGTGGAATCAAAGTTCTAGGAGTCTAACTTGACAGGGATGTCCACCTTCTCATGCACCATTCTCTTCGACCCGTCAAAAGCTCTTACTACAATGTTACTGGGATTTAGGGTCATGCCTTCACAGTCTAGTCAATCGAGGGCCTTCTTAGGCAGGACATTCAGTGAAGACCAAGTATCCACCAGTACATGAGCTATAGTGGTGCCCCTGCATTCGATCGAGACATGCAAAGCATCATTATGCTTCCTCCATTTCAGTGTCAAGTCGACATCTGAAAAACCCATCACATTGTCAGCAATCAAGATGGCCACACGGTCTTTGAATTGATCGGCTGAGGTTTCTTGCGGCACATGCGCAATCTTGAGGAATGCAATCAAATCCTTCGCATGGGCCTCAGAACATAACAACAAAGACAACATCGATATCTTCAAAGGAGTCTGCCCCGGCTGCTCGACCATATTGTAGTCGCTCTTTTTGATTATTTTTAAGATTTCCTCTATCTCTTGCTTAGAGGATTCCACAACGACTTTTCTAGATGCCTCCATCCGGGCAGGCTCACCTACAGCTTCTTTGCCTCGAGTCCTAGATGACTCATCGACAGGGGTAACAAATGGAGTAAGAACGGGAGTAGTAGCTGAAGTATTAGCAGGAACAATAGATGGAATAACAACAGGCTTATTGACAGTCTTTGGGGAAATCTCAGGAGAGAAAACCCTTCCACTTCTGGTAATCTTGTTGGTCCCGACAATGTTACTGACATCAGGATCAACCTCTGTATTCTTCAAATCCTGTTTAACTCCATGATAGTAAATCTCGGCACCATAATGCCAAGGGATAGTGTTGTTTGAGGCGTATGGGATAGGACCAGGACAAGTGATTATTAACAGAGTGACTCTCAGAGAGGGTGTAATCCTAACAGTTCTTCTCGAGGAGGCCTTGGAAGGATTGGCAGAAATGGTTATAATAGCAATATTTTCACACGGAACAGTTGGAATCAAAGTCCTTTCGAACAAAATTTATCTGCTGTCCATCAGGCGTTGGACACCTGTTTTCAGCAAATAGCAACCAGAAGGTAGAGATAAACACATGTGGCAACCTTCACCACAACCCGGAAATAAACCGGCCAACAACAAATTCTTCTTAACAGTCATAAGAGGAGTAGAAACTTCACCAACTAAGGTTACGAACAGATCGGTATCAACGACGTTAACTCCATGGTTGTGCTTAGGCATGGGAGCATTTATGACATTGGGATTCTCCGGAGCGTCGAACTTAATCTCCTTGGCTTCAATCAGATATTGTACTTTGTTTCTTAGAGCCCAACAGTCATTTGTATCGTGACCAGGACTCTCGGAATGATAGGCGCACCGAGCGTTAGGATTTTAGCGAGGAGAGGAGGTATTAGGATTCTTGGGAGCCTCTTTCAAAGTTGCCAAGTTAGATTTCAGCAGATGGGGTAGAACCTCTGTCAATGTCATGTTAATTTGGGTAAGTTGCCTTTATGGTCTTTCTACCCTTTACTGATTGTTTCATTGTGGGGTAGCCGACTGTTGAATGACAGTCAGTTTGGCTTTGACCTCTTGGGCCATAAACGACACTGGCCTCCTTCTTAGTCATGAAGGGCTTCTTTGCTGAACTTGACAAGGTATCTTTCTATATTTTACTGCTCTGGATCCCAACTTCTACCCTCTCTCCAGTTAATATTAGCTCAGTAAAACCATCCGATGAGCTACCGATTAAATGGTTGAAGAATGGACCAGAGAACGTCCCAAGAAACATGTCGACCAACTCCCTATCAGAAAAAGGGGGTTGGACTCTTCCAGCCAAATCTCTCCACTTCTGCGCATAGTCCTTAAAGCTTTCACCTGCACCCATGGACATACTCTGAAGTTGAGTATGGGTAGGGGCAAGGTCGGCGTTGTATTGATACTGCTTATAAAAAGCAGCGGCCAAATCCTCCCAATTTCAGACATTGGTTCCCTCCAATTGTTAGAACCATTCAAGCTGAGTCCTCGACAGACTGTCTTGAAAGAAGTGAACCCACAAGTTCCTATCAGCAGTGTGAGGCTGGATCTTCCTCACATAGGAACGAAGGTGAAGCTTGGGACACGACACCCCGTCATACTTTGCGAAAACCAGAGCTTTAAATTTTTGTGGGATGACTACCCCGGACACCAATCCCATCTCTTCAAAATCCAGCCCTGGTATTCTCTAGATCTCCATAGCACTTAACCGATCCTCTAACTGCTTGTACCTATCCTCAGTGGGAGGGTACTGCTCATCATTGTAGTTTGTATCATTGTCATAGACTTCAGGACTAGGGTTCTCCTCCCTTGTTTCTCTCTCTTGATTTTCCACTTCTTTGGGCGAGGAGGTCAGATAGACTGGTTGCTTTAGAGACCCCCAAATCTTCTGCCCATATTGAGGGCATCATCGAGCTTCTTCTTCTTCTTCTTCTTATTTTCTTTCAGGATGAGGGCCTTCAGATCCTCCCGCCCTTTCGCCAGAGTTATGAACATTTGTTGAAATTGAGCATTTTGTGCCTGAAGGTCTTTGATGATTTGTTTAGAAGACATTTTTGCTGAAATAAACAGTGAAGGAGATGAGAAACCTGTAATGGTACCTGCTTATGCAACGTTATAGATGATATGCGTATGCAATGATTTCAAGGAAATTAGAGATTCAAATTTGCTTTAGACAAAAAGGAAACACACGTTATATTAATAAATCAAAGCTTGAGTACATCGTGCCTCTTTGGGCTTACAAAGAAATATAAAAACTTTAAGATAAAAAGGTTGTACGCATCCTCTTTGGTGCGATGTAGGCGTTTAGAGTCCGCTCCTCATGAAGCTGTTTGGTGAGATCCAAATTCTTCTTCTCGCTGGCGTAGAATTGGGCCTCGAAAGTGTCTCGTTCCCCCTTAATCTGTATACAATCCCTTTGTAAGTCTTCAAGAGAGGTGAGCATGTCAGGATGCAGGATAGTGTATGGAACGTCTCCTTCCACAACAGGCTCTACGATTACCGGGAGGATGGAGAGGTAAGGCATCATAAGACTTTGAGCACGAGCTCGTACCCATTTCAGGTAAGGCTCAAGAGGGATGGAATTCTTGTGCCCCAATATCTTGCTATCTACCTTGTTCAACATCCTTCAGGCTCAGATAAACCTCTGGCGATGACCTTGATTGTCACTCTCGTAGTCAAATACTAACCCTTGAATCAGCATCTCATGGGGACCATCCCTTCGGGCATAACCAAACTGTCTTAAAGCTAAGCAGGGGTTATAGGTGATACCCCCCCTAATTCCAAGTAAGGGGACATTATGGAATTATCCACAATGGTCGACAATGATAACATTCTCTATAGATCAGGAACACCAATAGATGTCTGAATGTTTGAGCGTCATCAACCTTTGTGACCACCTTGAGCCTTGTTCGTTCTTCAATACAGATTGGGGAAGATGCGAAATAAACCATCTTGCCAAGAGACGGGTGTAACACATAAGGATACCTCTTTTCCTTATAGAGCGAGTGTGAAAGGAATGTAGGATGTCTCCTAGCAAAGTAGGCACCGGGTTACGAGACATAAAGATTTTGGCGGCGTTCACATCTATGAGTTGGTCAGGGTTTGGAAACAAAACCATCCCATAGATAAGGAGAGCCATAATTTCCTCAAAAGCTTTCAAATCTAAAGAGTTCCAATAATTTTGGGCTTTCTCAAACAAGAACTTTGCTAGGAAACCCTTAACACCACTCATTGTATCCCAATTAGTTGTGATATCTGATGGTTGCAAGTCTAGAGCTTGAGCCATCTCTTCGGGCTTTGGATCTCTTTACGTACCGTTGAAAGGTAGTTGATTGAGAATATGAATCCTTAAGAGTTGGGAGAATTCTTCCAAAGCTGGCACAAGTTGATAATCGGGAAATGTAAAGCAATGGTGTAGAGGATCAAAGAATTGGGAGAGCACCTTCATCATATCTTCATCAGTTTTGGAGGTGACCAAGTTTAGGAGGCGACCATGTCTTTCGGTAAATGGAGAATTCTCAGGAATCCTTGATGCTAACTGTTGTACCCCAAAATTTTCCCTCCCATTTCATCAATATTTTCTCATCCCAAGACCCTTGGAGCTCAAGATCAAGTTAGGGTTTACTCTGCTCAAGACTCCTCCTTGCACTGTTGACCCAAATTAGGGTTTGTGTTTGCACAAAGATGTTTTGACCTAAAAGGCCCAAAGTGACTTCCATGCTTCATGTTGGACTCATAAGTTTATCCATACCAAGTTTCAAGCCTTGATTCCAATCTTTGCCCAGTCAATTGGACAGTTGACCTAGAAATTAGCTGTATTGGGGAAAAAGTCAACTGTGGTCAATTGATAGTCAAACCTCATGATTTTTGACCCACATTAACATTATGAACTCATATGTACCATTTGATCAAGTTTGGATCATAATTCCACAAGAAATTTGATCAGATCACCAAAAGGGCAAAATGGTCATTTTTAGGGTTTTTGACTGCACAAAGGCAATTTTTGACTGTTTGACCTAGCCAATGGCAAACCAAGCTCACATATGGACTCAAGGACTCAATGACATGGTCTTGACACATTCAACAAGTTCAAAAGATCCCAAATGCACAAGATTGACAGATGAATTTTCCAATCAACTGATCAAAATTTGACTGTATACTGAAAAGTCAAACTTTGACTTTTTGGTCAAAATCAAGTGTCAAGATTCATTTTTCATCAAAACATGTCAAATCATGAAACTTGTTCATCAAGAAATCAACAAATACAAATTAGGGTTTGAAATGAAGAAATTTCATAACTTAGAAATTTTTCTAAGTTATGAAATTTCCTATTTTTTTCCTAACTTTGTCCCATCTTTTCATCAAGATATATTTGGATTCAAACAAAACTCAAAACATTAAAGTTGTAGTCCATTGCAAAATCTACAACTTTGATTCACAAAGTTTACTCAAAAGAAGCTTGTAGCTCAAGTTATGATTTTTGGAATAGGGGTGCAAAACATTCTTAACTTAGAAAAATTTTGACCTATTCTAGGCAGGATTTTTGCCAAACTTCATGGCCACTTTTCACATGCTTCCACTTGGAATTTCAACTTGAATTACAAAGATGGATTATAGTACACATTCCAAGCTTTCCAAATTGTCCAAGAAATCATCAAACAACCTTGTGGTTAGGGAGAATTGAATTTGTCAATATGGGCAAAAGTCACTTTGATTCATGGCCAAAGGCATGTTCATACACTTTGCATTTTTGAAATCAGCTTGCACAAGCTAGTTACAGGCCTCTAATCTCATTTACACTCAATAATTAAATGCCAATCCATTATGTTCTAGCATTATTTTGTGCATTTGGACATTACATGAAGAATTAAACCATAAATGGAAAAAGCAAGTTATCCATTCTTGTAAAGCATGACTTTATGTCAAAACATGAATCAAAGAAGTACAATGAAAATATCTGAGGCACAAGTTATTGAACTAATCTCACTGATCAAGACTAACTTTGCAGCATGTTTAGGGGGCCTGCATAAGCTTGTAAACCAACTTGGCAACTTTTGCTTACAAAGGAAGAAACTTGGCATATTGAACAACATCTCTCATTCCTGCAAGCAAGAACTAAAACAAACTTTCTCCACACTTTCCATACTCCCTAACAGACCTAAAACACGACCAAAGAACCCTTGATCCCTCCTCATACAGAAAATCACCATCTTGCTGCACAAAACAGGGCATTCTGCACTTTGACTTGGCCAGCTCATTTCCATCGTGCATTTTCATCCAAACCACTTCATACACACTCCCTACCACCCATACAAACTATCCCAAGCATTGGACACGAACTATAACACCTCTAACCAGTTTTGCCATTTTCACTTTTCTCTCTTGCAGGTTGACTTCTGTAGCTTGATACAGCAAGATTCAAAGCACACCAAGCATTGAAGAAGCATCCCTGAACTTTAAGCAAGCTATACAAGTCCTCACATTGCATTGAAAGTACCTCCATTGTCATACACGAATCAAGTTGAACAGGTAAGTTTTTGAACTTCTATCTCTCTATCCAGGCATAGTTAGGTTTAAGTTTGTGAAGAAAACATGTTCTAATCATAGCCCTGAAGCCATCCATATAGTTACTTTCCATTTATATTGCATATGCTGAGAGAATTTAAGACATGAACATTGAAAAAAACTTAGGTCAGGAATTGGGGGAGAAGAAATTCTCTCTCATTTCTGAGAGTTAGAATGACTTCTTTATATATTTGGAATCGTGACAAGATGCTCTATAACATTGCTGTTGTAAGTTTTTGCTGAATGTCAAAGAATCATGAGATAGCAGGAAGCGCGCGTTTTGCTCTGTTTGAATGTCCAGAGGTTGAAGACAAAGTTCTTCTGGGCTGGGCCTGACCCTTTTTCTATTTGCACCACTTTTCCACACTTGCACCCCCTTGGCTCATTGTGTTTATTTTTATCATTTTTTGACTTTTTCTTTTTGTTTCTGACTTATTATTTTTTGCCAAAATATAAAAAATATTAAAAACATTTTTTTCAACTTTTTTTGCATTTTATTTGGATTTTTGTTTGTTTTATTTGAATTTATACATATAAATAACATATATAGTCTTTTATTCAAAAATACAAAAATAATACAAAACATTTTTATTTTTTTGATTTTATTTTATTTTATCTTTTGAAAACATTTTCTAAAAATATACTTTTTTTTGTAATAAATATATTATTTTTGTACATATTTAATATATTTAGTAAATAATATAAATACTTATATATTTATTAGGATATTTAGGAAAAAATACAAAAATAATACATTTTTATTTTTATTAATATTTAACCTCAAAAATCACTCTTTTATAATATATTTCCTTTTTATTTATTTTTTGTACATAATTAATAAACATTGTATATATTAAATAATAAATACCTTTTATTTGCAAAATTAGGGTTTTGCCCTAAACATGAAAAATACTCAAAAATTAATCCTTTTTATTTTTGTTCATTTGTCACATAAAAAATACTTTCCCATACATATAAAAATCATTTTTTGCATCTTGCATATTTATTGTATTTTATTTAATTATTGTGCAATTAAATACCTTGTAAATTCCATTTGGATTGTAATAGTTTAGATTTAAATTTCTTGCTAAATATCCCCCATTTGAACATTTGTACCCCCCATCCCATAATTGTGTTGAAATAATTTAGGACTTTATTTTTCGCATTTTAAAGCTTTCTAAATATGCCATGATAGAATTAGGGTTTTGTATGCAAAAATCAACCAAACAGATAGCTTGACCTAATTCCAAGATAAAAGCATGAAAATGGACAACACCAATCACACTTGCACCCCAAGGGTTACTCCACTTGTTGCCTTCAATAATGGGCCATATTGCATGTTGGGTGTCTTTGGCAAAACAAAACAATACCAAATGATCATAGTCCCTCGATGACGCTTTCGAAAGTTGCCTAAAAAATGATCAAGTCCCTTAAAGGAAAAATTGCCCAAAGACACTTGGCACCATTGCAATCATGGTTTAAACGATGACCCGCGCCCGTCCCGTTAAACATCATAACACAAGATTGTCCACCAAATACAATGGTGGAACAAAATTGTCAAAAGGGTTAAAAACATAGAGAAAACCTTTGAGTAAATTTAGGGGTAGACAAAACTCTTAGTTACTTGAACCAACTTGCAAAAACACTTGCCTATTTTTCAAAACCACACATCACAATACACTTTCAAAACAACTTTCAAAAACATTGAAAACTTTTCAAAAGATAAGTACACCTTTGTATACATCCCAACATGGATCATTACAAAGGTTGCCACCACATTGGCCCCTTTTCAAAACATTTTTCAAACCCACACACACAAAGCACCATTTCAAACAATTGAAAGCACCATTTCAAACAATTGAAAATCAAGGCAAGTTGATCTAAGCAAGTAACTAAGAGCCCATGGATAACCATGGATAGAAAGGGTGCTAATACCTTCCCTTTCTATAATCTACTCCCCGAACCCAAGAAAACATCTCAAAGGTTTTTGCTGTGCTTTTTAACCTTTCCTTAGGATAAAATAAAAAGTCGGTGGCGACTCTTGCTCAACCGAAACATTTGCGAAAACAAACGCAAAACCCAAGTCAGTTCTCCCACCGTATCACACTAACTCTTTGAGTTGAGGAGGAATCATTACGAGATTGACTTGAATGGTTTTCCTGCGAATAGAATCCATGTCCTCCAAAACAGAAACAAAAATAAATTCCAAAAATCCTTGAAATGGTTAGTGAGTATGAGTATGATGTTATGATGTTCATGATGTTATGTACAAGTATATATATATAAAACAAACAAGTCCTTAGGCTTAGACTTGCATGGGGTTTCATAGGTAAGTACCCTCTTGAAGTTTAGTTGGCTTAAACTTGTCCTAGCAATAGTAATCGAGTTCTAAGGAGCTCAATATCACAGGTTTGTTTCTTTGGTCATTGTTTCAGCGCAAGCCTCTTTAATGGCGACCGAAATATCCCAAAAAACCAAACCTCAGTGAGTGTAGTATGGAGTATCTACCAACTTCGGATTGCACCAAAGTCGGTCATCTCACTACGTCCTAATGGCCAAGTTGGTCAAGTAAAGGTTTTAAAAGTTAATTAGTGCTTTATGACATCACTCAGCAGCCCAGTATTCTCCTTGACTACTCAAGGGCTACCGGTACCCACAAATATGTCGCACTAATATAGCTATTGCTTAGACCGTGTCGGTATACCCTGCACAGTTTCCACAATGTATTGCTACTTACCTATAAGGTATCCCAAATCTGGGTAAAGGATTCAAACCCAAACAAAGAACCATAATGTAAAGCATACAAGTCAAACAATTAAAGCAAGTAAATATGATCTATCCCTAAGGTAACCCCACTTTAAGAAAATTCCCAACAGAGTCGCCAGTTCTGTGATACGGCAGGAGAATTGACTCGGGTCGTTTTGCATTTGATCACAATTATGCGGATAGCAAGAGTCGCCACCGAATTTTCTTTTATCCAAAAGGAAAGGTAAAAAATCACAGGAAAGACCTTTCGATATTATTTCTCGGGTTTGGGGGGTAGATTGTGAAAAGGGAAGGTGTTAGCACCCCTTTCATCCATGGTTTTCCATGGGCTCTTAGTTGCTTGCTAGATCACTTGCTTTGTTTGAAAGTTATGCTTTTGTGTTATGAGTTTTGAAAGTATTTTAAAAATATCTTTGTAATGGTTCTCTTCTCTATAAGAACGCGTACAAAGTGTTGTTTTTGAAAAATAGTTTAAAGAGGTGTTTGTGTAGTGTGTTTTTTTAAGGTAATTTTGAAAATATGCTTTTGTAATGGTTCTCGTCTCTATAAGAACCCGTACAAAGTGTTTCGTCTTTTGAAAATGTTTCAAGATGAAGGTGTTGGTGTAAAAATGTTTTTATCGTGAGCAAGCGAGCAACTAGGAGCGAATCCACCTACTCGGAAGGTCTTAGATGTTCTTTTCTTCCTCCTTTAGATGTTGTTATCTTACCATTGATTTGGTAAGAAGCCCCATCATTGGATGTGAAGGGACGTGCGCGAGACATTTGTACAGTCATAGAAGGCAACTTATGAGACGCTTTAGCAATTTTTCGTAAGGGACTAGATCGTTTTACCGAAGGCAACGTCGAGGGTCATCGAGGGACTACGATCTTTTTTATCGGATGGTCTTTGCTAAAGCTTCCCATATGCGAGGGACATGACTGTGTTTCTGAGGCAACGAGCGAGGTTACCCTAGGGGTGCGCGTGTGAAAAAGTGTGTTTGATTCAAGTTAAGTTGTCTTTGAAATTAGGTTATCTAGCGATTGATTTTTAATCTTGCATGCACACCTAATTACTATACAGTATAAGGAAAACAGTAAATTGCGGGAATTGAAATTCTACGCTATTACAGAGCTTTTGGGAATGGGGGTACAAATTTACAAATGGGGATGGATCAACGTAATTAAATGTCCAAATAGGCAAACAATACAACCAAATCGAATCGAGCAATTAATCGAAATTATAACAAGTTTATGAAGTAAAATTAACAAAATAAAGATAAGGAAATAAAATTCTTGTTTTTTTGTTTGAAAAAAAAGTTTGAAAAGAAAAATAGAAAAATTTATTCTATTAATTTGTTAAA
>CATIWC010001865.1:0-60000 GCA_948472305.1 Vicia faba
TTTTTCGATCATCCTTCGATTGTTAATACGATATAGAAGGATCGCTACTACAAAAAGTACTACATTCTTGATCGTGAAATATCGATTTCTTGTTAAACCCTGTGACTGACGTGAAACTAGGATACTCCAAATTCTGGAGTCTAAGACTTTTATCAAACTCTCTTGATGCAAAAAAATGTGAATGACAGATATCGCTGAATTGAATTGCGTCCAGGAATCTAAGAAATAGGCACAATTCTTGCTCTCTCTAAAAATTTCTCGCAATTCGAAAATCCAAAAGTGGAATTGATTGTTCTTCATAGGATCCTCCTTAAAAAATTAAAAATAATTTATCTCTTTATGTATGTATTTCTATTAAGTTATTTATTTATGTATGTATTTCTATTAAGTTATTTCTTTATGTATGTATTTCTATTAAGTTATTTATTTATGTATGTATTTCTATTAAGTTATTTCTTTATGTATGTATTTCTATTAAGTTATTTCTTTATGTATGTATTTCTATTAAGTTATTTCTTTATGTATGTATTTCTATTGATTTATCCAAAAGATTTCACTTCAATTGAAATTTGGTTATTCATCAAGTCGGAGGGTTGTTCCCTCGAAGCATCCATGGCTGAATGGTTAAAGCGCCCAACTCATAATTGGCGAAGTCGTAGGTTCAATTCCTACTGGATGCATGCCAATAGAAATATCTCCCCTAAAAACTATATTTTTAATCATGAATTATTATTTTGAACTGTCAAAAGTTTCTCCTTTGCAATCCTATCACATCCTCCATCGGATGAATATAGGATGAATTGAGACATTATTTTGTAAATACATGATTATCTTGACTATATTGGCTATTTCTTTCTTTTCCAATTTCCTCCAAAGAAAAAAAGAAACATCTTCTTCTTTCTTTAATAATTGAATTTGAAAATAATAGAAACTTCAAGAATTGATCATTTCTAAATAAAGAAAGAATTTCTTTATTTATTCTATTTAAATAATTTCTGATCTGTAGTAGACCTCTTAGCTTAGTAGTATTTGAATCGAGACTTGGATCTGTATCAATGGAATCTCATCATCCATACATAACAAATTGGTGTGGTATATTCAAATTTTAATAAATGAACAGTAAAAAAACTAGTATTTTTAGTGAGACTAGAACTCATCGGGAAGAAAGAATAAAATAGATTTATGAATGGAATAAAATCTGCAGTATTTACAGACACTAAATTTTCGTTATTTCGAAAAAATCAATATACTTTTCATGTCAAATCAGGATTAACTAGGACAGAAAGAAAACATTGGGTCGAACTCTTCTTTGGTGTCAAGGTAAGAACTATGAATCAACTCGCAATCCCAATAAAGGGTAGAAGAATACGACCTATTATGGGACATACAAGGCATTACAAACGTATGATCATTACGCTTCAACCGGGTTATTCTATTCCACCTCTTAGAAAGAAAATAACTTAAATAAAAATACACTTCATAACATGGCGATACATTTATCCAAAACTTCTAGCCCGAACACACGCAATGGAGCCGTAAACAGTCAAGTGAAATCCAATTCACGAAATCGTTTGATTTCTGGACAGCATCATTGTGGTAAAGGGCGTAATGCCAGAGGAATCATTACCGCAGGGCATAGAGGGGGAGGTCATAAGCGTCTATACCGTAAAATTGATTTTCGACGCAATGAAAAAGACATATATGGTAGAATTGTAACTATCGAATACGACCCTAATCGAAATGCACACATTTGTCTCATACACTATGGGGATGGTGAGAAAAGATATATTTTACACCCCAGAGGGGCTATAATTGGAGATACCATTATTTATGGTACAAAAGTTCCTATAAAAATGGGAAATGCCCTACCTTTGAGTGCGGTTTGAACTATAGATTTACGTAATTGGAAGTAACCAATTAGGTTTAAGGCGAAACCTAGAAATCGATCACTGATCCTATTTGAGTACCTCTACAGGATAGACTTCAACAGAAAACTGAAGAGTAACAGCAGCAAGTGATTGAGTTCAGTAGTTCCTAATATAAAATTATTGACCCTAGAGATATAGTAATATGGAGAAGACAAAATTGTTTCAAGCACCGACAGAACACGAAGTGCTCCTCGTTTCAAAAAACAAAGGGGGGAAGACACAGATTATTCACATTTCATTTGATGGTCAAAGGCAAATTGAAAGCTAAGCAGTGGTAATTCTAAGGATTCCCCCGGGAAAAAATAGAAATGTCTCCTACGTTACCCGTACTATGTCTAAGTAGCAACGTAATTTCATAGAGTCATTCGGTCTGAATGCTACATGAAGAACATAAGCCAGATGAAGGAACAGAAAGACCTAGGATGTAGAAGATCATAACATGAGTCATTCAGAATATTTGGATTCGTATATTATATATCCACTCATGTGGTATGGTACTTCGTTATGTCATATATAATATACGAAATAAACGATATATAAGATGTATCTGTATAGATATTCTAATCTACATCCAGAAAGCCGTATGCTTTGGAAGAAGCTTGTACAGTTTGGGAAGGGGTTTTGATTGATCAAAAAGACGAATCTACTTCAACCGATATGCCCTTAGGCACGGCCATACATAACATAGAAATAACACTTGGAAAGGGTGGACAATTAGCTAGAGCAGCGGGTGCTGTAGCGAAACTGATTGCAAAAGAGGGTAAATCAGCAACATTAAAATTACCTTCTGGAGAGGTCCGTTTGATATCAAAAAACTGCTCAGCAACAGTCGGACAAGTGGGGAATGTTGGGGTAAACCAGAAAAGTTTGGGCAGAGCCGGAGCTAAACGTTGGCGAGGCAAGCGTCCTGTAGTAAGAGGGGTAGTTATGAACCCTGTAGACCATCCACATGGGGGTGGTGAAGGGAGGGCCCCAATTGGTAGAAAAAAACCCTCAACTCCTTGGGGGTATCCTGCACTTGGAAGAAGAACTAGAAAAAGGAAGAAATATAGTGATAATTTGATTCTTCGTCGCCGTAGTCAATAGTGGATAGTAGAGAAAATAGAATTTGTTTCTTCGTCTTTACAAAAGAAAAGAGCGATTGACTATGACATTCTATGATTTTCTTTTTTGAGAGATTCTATATTTTAAAAAGAGATTCTATATTTTAAAATTGGAAATAAAATAAAAAATATAAGAGAAAAAATTCATTTTTTTAGAAATTTTAAGAGGAATAATTAACTATGACACGTTCACTAAAAAAAAATCCTTTTGTAGCGAATCATTTATTAAGAAAAATAAATAAGCTTAACACAAAAGGAGAAAAAGAAATAATAATAACTTGGTCCAGAAGATCTACCATTCTACCTACAATGATTGGGCATACCATTGCTATCCATAATGGAAAAGAGCATTTACCTATTTATATAACAGATCGTATGGTAGGCCATAAATTGGGAGAATTTTCACCTACTCGAAACTTCCGAGGCTTTGCGAAAAATGATAATAGATCTCGTCGTTAACATTCATTTTAACATAAATTTAGTAATAGTCATTAATAAATATTAATTAATAAATTACTCAAAAAGAATTGTATTATTCTGCAATCAAAAAAACAGATTTTATTTTTTCGTGAAAATAGAACCAATACAGAGAAATATAACCCTTTGTTCAAAAAATATTTTTGTCTATTCACAACACAAAGCGTGAATGGTAATTAATAATATTCAAAAATTGAAAGGGTTATTATAATAGAACTAATGCTTTGCAGAAAAAAAAAGATATATCAAGATATTAAAAAAAATATATATATATAGATAAAAAAGTAGACAAATCAGACGTATTATTTTATATAGAGTAGTGAGGGATTATGGGACAAAAAATACATCCGCTTGGTTTCAGACTTGGTACAACTCAAAGTCATGATTCTATTTGGTTTGCACAACCAAGAATTTATTCCGAGAATGTAAAAGAAGATAAAATAATACGAGATTGTATCAAGAATTATATACAAAAAATACAAAAAACAACAACCGCTGTCGATGGCGAGGGAATTGGACGAATAAAGATTAAAAAAACACGCGATCTGATTCACGTGATAATCAATATGGGACTTCCAAACCCAAACTTAGTAATAGAGGATAACCCTGAAAGAATGGAAGAATTACATACTAATGTGCAAAAAAAAATAAATTGTGTGAACCGACAAATCAACATTGAAATTACAAGAATTCCAAATGTTTATAGAGACCCGAATATTCTTGCAGAATTTCTAGCCAGACAATTAAAGAATAGAATTCCGTTTCGTAAAGCAATGCAAAAAACTATAAAAAAATTCGCTGAAGAGGCAGGTGCAGGTACAAAAGGAGTTCAAATACAAATTGCGGGACGCATCGACGGAAACGAAATTGCACGTGTCGAATGGATCAGAGAAGGTAGGATTCCTCTACAAACCATTCGAGCTAAAATTGATTATTGTTCCTATCCAGTTCGAACTATTTATGGGGTCTTAGGAATCAAAGTTTGGATATTTATAAACAACGACTAATAACCTTTTCCTTATAACGTTCCATCTTTTGAGAAAACAAAAAATGACGAATTCTTACTACGTTCTTATTCTCAAAGAAGAAATGAAAAATTTTAAAAGATTAAATAAAAAAAAATTAATTAATCATTTTATAATGAAGGAGTTGCTATGCTTAGTGTGTGACTCGTTGGTTTTTTTTTAGAGTGGTTAATTTTCTACAAAAATTCGTCGAATTAATTACTAAAGAATAAATAACCTACTCATCGCTTCCCATTATCTGGATATAAAGAACCGCCGAAAATCTAAAATCAAAATAAGGATCTATGTGATGATATAATTATAGCAACTGAAATAAAAAAAAAAAAATAAGATTATTAGTTGTAAAGCAATAAGAATATACAGATAAATGAAGGGGTGAAAGAAAGATAGAAAAAGGATATCAATGATATAGAATTCTCCTATGTAAAGGTCTATGGGTCATCTCATAAAAAGTAGTGTAATAAAGCATCAATCTTCAAAATTCATCCATATATGGATGAATATATTCCTAGAATAAACGAATCAAGAGCCACGAATCAAGAAAACTGAGAAGGTTGATTCAACAAAAAAGAAGAAAATAAGAAAATAAAAAAAATGGAATCTTCTTAATTAAAGAGGCTCCATTGTAGAATTTAGACCTAACCATAAATTGAAAAGCGATGGGAACGACGGAACCTGTGAATACAAAAGATTATATTAAAATTTGAAATCTTACTGATTCATTAGATGGGATGGCGGAAGGAACTAAGAATTCATTCTTTTTTGAGGAGTTGTGGACTAACCCTACATTACATCTTCAATTTAATCAATTTATAATGAGAGAGTAAATATTCGCCCGCGAAAATGTGGATTTTTTTGGAATTGATAAATTTTTGCCAATCCAATATGATAATAATAAAAAAAGAAAAATACTGATTCGTTAGAACCTTATATCCAAAAATATTAGCTAGTTAGATACGGATAGCAAAAATGGTCTATAAGAATACATATTTCGTTATATATCAAAGCAAGATTAAAAAATTTCTAATAGATCAATAGATTCTATTAAATGTAAAAAAATCCCGCGATTATATTCTGTTGTATCTTATTGTAGTAATTATTATTATTTTCTCGATTCAATATTTTTCAATCGATTTATTCGCGAGGAGCCGTATGAGGTGAAAATTTCATGTACGGTTCTGTAATAGAGATGGAATTGAGAAATAACCATCAACTATAACCCAAAAAGAACGAGATTCCGCAAACATCATAGAGGAAGAATGAAAGGAAAAGCCTCTCGTGGTAGTCAAATTTGCTTCGGAAAATATGCTCTTCAGGCACTTGAGCCCGCTTGGATCACATCTAGACAACTAGAAGCGGGTCGACGGGCAATGTCACGAAATGTTCGCCGGGGTGGACAAATATGGGTACGCATATTTCCAGACAAACCTGTTACAGTAAGACCTACCGAAACGCGTATGGGTTCGGGAAAAGGATCGCCCGAATATTGGGTAGCTGTTGTTAAACCCGGCAAAATACTTTATGAAATGGGAGGTGTTCCAGAAAATATCGCTAGAAAGGCGATTTCAATAGCGGCATCCAAAATGCCTATACGAACTCAATTTATTCTTTCCGAATAATCATTAGAACGAAAGAGATCTTTAGTATGAAAAAAGGCAATTCTCCGTTTTTTTTTTGAACACAAAATATTTTTTTTACTTCAACTTTTTGACTGAAACTGAAAGATAAGAAAAAAGGATATGATTCAACCTCAAACCTATTTAAATGTAGCCGATAATAGTGGAGCGCGCGAATTGATGTGTATTCGAATCATAGGAGCTAGTAATCGAAGGTATGCTTATATTGGTGACATTGTTGTTGCTGTAATCAAAAAAGCAGTGCCAAATTCATCTTTAAAAAGATCTCAAGTCATCAGAGCTGTAATTGTACGTACTTGTAAAGAACTAAAACGTCGTAATGGTATAATAATAAAGTATGATGATAATGCGGCGGTTCTCATTGATAAAGAAGGAAATCCAAAAGGAACTCGAATTTTTTCCGCAATAGCCCGAGAATTGAGACAGTTAAATTTCACTAAAATAGTTTCATTAGCACCTGAGGTATTATAATAAGAGATCATGATATAGATATATTATTTATGACTTGAATGAATAGGAAATAGATTAGAATACGAATGAAATATATATTCTATATTCAAGTCAATATATTCAAAATAAAAATTCGAATTCTATTTGTATAAAAAAATAGAATTCGAATTCAATATAAGATTATTTATATAGTTTCGAATAGGTCATTCGTTCATTTTATTTCTATCTTTTTTTAGTTTTAGAATATTCTATATTCGGATATTTAGATTATCCTAATTACAATCAAATTTTCTATACATATAGAGTATTATTCTATTCTCATATTCAATATGAGAGATTTGATTGAATCAAAAAATAAAAAATCAAAAAACGGGAGCACGTTGATTATATCGAAAGTAAGGAGCAAAAATCTATCGTGGGTAAAGATACTATCGCTGATATACTAACCTTGATACGCAATGCTGACATGAATAGAAAAAGAACTGTTAAAATACCACTTACTAATATCACCGAAAACATTGTAAAAATTCTTTTACGAGAGGGTTTTGTTGAAAACGTCAGAAAACATCGAGAAAGCAACAAATACTTTTTAGTTTTAACTCTACGGTATAGAAGAAATAGGAAAGGATCCTATAAAACTTTTTTAAATTTAAAAAGGATCAGTACACCTTGTCTACGAATATATTCTAAGTATCAAAAAATTCCGAAAGTTTTAGGAGGGATGGGGATTGTAATTCTTTCTACTTCTAGGGGTATAATGACAGATCGAGAGGCTCGATTAGAAAAAATCGGGGGAGAAGTTTTATGTTATATATGGTAATGCTAATTTTGCCGATATCTGAATTATATGAAAAAAACTTAGAGCCAACAGTATTGTGAATGGAGGGAGTAGAGAAAAAACAGATTTCTAATATTATTCATGATACATTAGTGAATATGGGAAGAGGTTTTAACTAGAATAGAAATGAAAATTAATAAAGATTAAATTAATCAACAACTTCTGAGGGTATGTTGCAGGTTGAGGTTGCTTTAGAGAAATAGAATTCAAATCAGATTCTAGGTTATGTTTCCACTGGATACGACCAAAAAAGGAAGTATAGCTGACTCCATTCGATTAGACTATTTTATAACTTCAACATATTTTTTAGGAGGAACAATTTGAAGTTCAAAATGTAAGGAAACCCTATTTTCTTGCAATCTATAAAATTGGTATTCAATTTAATTTAAGGAGTGAAAAATATGAAAGTGGCGGCCTCTGTTCGTAAAATTTGTGAAAAATGTCGATTGATCCGTAGGCGAGGTCGACTTATAGTAATTTGTTCCAATCCAAAACATAAACAAAGACAAGGATAATATTAAAAGAAAAAAGGTCTTTCTATTCATAAGATTTTTTATTTGAATTGTAATAGAATTCAAATAAAAAATCTTATGAATATTCCATTTTATTAAATACTCTATCTAAAAATATAGATTCTATATTCGAATAGAGTCTATAGTTATAAGTATTCTCATAAATATAATTGCTTATTCCTTGATATTTGAAAATGGTATTCTATATTAATTGAATTATAGAATACAATAGAATAACTAGTTAGAAAATAGTCAAGAATCGTTTTTTGACAGGAAATGGATATATCCATATATTTCGGACTTATATTTTTTTAAATAATAAAACATGGCAAAATCTATACCAAAAATTGGTTCACGTAAAACTGGACGTATTGGTTCGCGTAAGCATCCTCGTAAAATACCAAAGGGGGTTATTTATATTCAAGCTAGTTTCAACAATACCATTGTGACTGTTACAGATGTAAGAGGTCGGGTGATTTCTTGGTCCTCCGCCGGTTCATGTGGATTCAAGGGTACACGAAGGGGGACACCATTTGCCGCTCTAACCGCAGCGGGAAATGCTATTCAAACAGTAGTCGATCAAGGCATGCAACGAGCAGACGTCATGATAAAAGGTCCCGGTCTAGGAAGAGAGGCGGCATTAAGAGCTATTTCTGGAAGTCGGATACGAGTAAGGGTTATACGGGATGTAACCCCTATGTCACATAATGGATGTAGGGCTCCTAAAAAAAGACGTGTGTAAAACTAACAATAAACATTAAAGAAAAAGATTTCAAGAGAAATAAACAATTAAATCAAGAGTTTCATAAAAATATATTACTATGATTCGAGAAAAACTAAAAGTATCTACTCAGACACTACAGTGGAAGTGTGTTGAATCAAGGGTAGACAGTAAGCGTCTTTATTATGGACGCTTTATTATGTCTCCACTTATGAAAGGTCAAGCAGATACAATAGGCATTGCAATGCGAAGAATTTTGCTCGGAGAAATAGAGGGAACATGTATCACACGTGCAAAATCTGAGAAAATACCACATGAATATTCTACCATAATAGGTATTCAAGAATCAATACATGAAATTTTAATGAATTTAAAAGAAGTTGTATTGAGAAGTAATCTGTATGGAACTCGGGACGCGTCTATTTGTTTCAAAGGTCCTGGATATGTAACTGCTCAAGACATCATTTTACCACCTTCGGTGGAAGTCATTGATAATACACAACATATAGCTAACCTAACAGAACCTATTAATTTGTGTATTGAATTAGAAATTGATAGAAAGCGGGGATATCGTATAAAAACACTAAACAACATTCAAGATGGAAGTTATACTATAGATGCTGTATTCATGCCTGTTAGAAATGCAAATCATAGTATTCATTCTTATGTGAATGGAAATGAAAAACAAGAGATACTAGTTCTCGAAATATGGACAAATGGAAGTTTAACTCCTAAGGAAGCACTTTATGAAGCCTCCCGGAATTTGATTGATTTATTTATTCCTTTTTTACATGCAGAAGAAGAAAACTTAAATTTTGAAAACAATCAACACAAAATTACTTTGCCCCTTTTTACTTTTCATGATAGATTGGTTAAGGATAAACTAAGGAAAAATAAAAAAGAAATGAAATTGAAATCTACTTTTATTGACCAATTAGAATTGCCTCCCCGGATCTATAATTGTCTTAAAAAGTCCAATATACATACATTATTTGAACTTTTGAATAAGACTCAAGAAGACCTTCTGAAAATTGAACATTTTCGCGTAGAAGATTTACAAAATATATTATTCAACTTTTTACAAATCGAAAAGCATTTTTTATAAATTGAAAATCTATTGGATTTTTTTGAATCTTTCATTTTTATAAAAAGAAAGGTTCAAATATGAAATTTGAATCTTTAGCACAAATCAATATATTCAGAATAGGTCTAAAATGAAATAGATGTATCTAGGGATTAGTCATTTCAAAGTGAATTTTCCCTAGATACACAACACAATACACCTGTCATGATATTTTACAATAGAATCAATTTAAAAAAGACCTAACGTTAGGGATTTTTCAATAGGTAATGTTGCTCCAATACCCAACCAAAGAGCCACGACAGTACCAATCAAAAAGACGGTTGTTGCTACTGGACGCCGAAATGGGTTTTGGAACTTATTCACATTCTCCAAAAAAGGTACTGTTAATAATCCCGCCGGTACTGAAACCATTAAAAGAACGCCCAATAATTTATTGGGTACGGTACGAAGTATTTGAAATACGGGAAAAAAATACCATTCGGGCAATATTTCCAAAGGAGTTGCAAACGGATCTGCGGGTTCCCCAATCATTGATGGTTCGAGAACCGCTAAGCCTACGTTACAGGCAATAGTACCCAGAATAACTACTGGAAAAATATATAAAAGATCATTAGGCCATGCGGGTTCGCCATAATAATTATGACCCATCCCTTTGGCCAATTTTGCTCTTAATACAGGATCATTCAAGTCAGGTTTTTTTGTTATTGGGATAGGTGAATTCTTATAGATCCATCCTCCGAAAGAACCGGACATGATAATTTTTCATCATCCGGCTCGAGCACGAATCAAACCAACTGAATGCAGACATAGAAATTTTGTAGATGTGAGTCACTCATATATCATGATTCTATGTAATAAAACGGGTTGAATTCTTTTTTTTCCGAAATTACAACTATCCATTGCAAAAAATTAAGTTCTTATTTTTAAGTAAATGCTTTTCACCCAAGTAAGTTTTAAAATAAAAATCAAAAGTTCTTTCTGGGTGATCTCAAACCTTTCGCCTGTTATACCTCGAAAAATGAATTTTGGAATTTTTGACATAGAAAGGATTTACTTGTTACTAATAGAATACAACCCCCCTTTTTCTTTAGATCTACTTGTTTAACTCCGATAGTATCATAAATTGAGTCAATGCATAGGAAATGAATGCATTTCCATACTATGTAAGTTTAATGAAATACATACGACATAATCTAGATTATATCATATTCCTTTTTTTACTGGATATTACGGAGCCTGTTCATGCAGGATATGATCGAGTCTGATCATAGAAAAGATTATCTTCAAGCGAACCGGACTATCCTCTGTAGAGGACTGACGCGGTGGTTGGAACAAAGACACATTTCATTGTGAATTCAAATGTGGCAGATAAGATCAAGTCATATATCTGCATGGCCCAATCAATAGTTCAAGTCACACACTCCCATAATCCATTCTTTTTTCGGAGAGTTCCCTTCAACTATTTGTGTATGTCAAATAAAGAATCCAGTTTATTTTGTTAAGTTGAAGGGAAATATCCAAATACATGTCTTATTAAAGAAAAATAATGCATATTTGTAGCAATGAAATACTATTACTCCTCCCCAAAATGATTGATTACAAATCTCTATGATTCATATTCTCTATAAAGGACCAGAAATTCCTTGCTTACGTATCATTGGAAAGTGCATTAACATGAATACGGCAGTAAGAAGAGGTAATACAAAAGTATGTAAACTATAAAAACGAGTCAAGGTAGATTGTCCCACACTAGCACTGCCGCGCAATAACTCTACCACCGAGGATCCTATTACAGGAATAGCGTCGGGTACACCCGTTACAATTTTGACTGCCCAATAACCGATTTGGTCCCAAGGTAAGGAATAACCTGTTACACCAAAGGATGCAGTCAATACACCCAAAACTACACCTGTAACCCAAGTCAATTCGCGAGGTTTTTTAAAACCACCAGTGAGATACACGCGAAATACGTGCAAGATCATCATTAAGACCATCATACTTGCTGACCATCGATGAACTGATCGGATTAACCAACCAAAGTTAGCCTCAGTCATTATATATTGAACAGAAGCAAAAGCCTCCGTAACGGTTGGACGATAATAAAAAGTCATAGCGAAACCCGTCGCTACTTGGACTAAAAAACAAGTAAGTGTAATTCCTCCTAAACAATAAAATATATTGACATGAGGAGGTACATATTTACTAGTTATATCATCGGCAATCGCCTGAATCTCAAGACGTTCTTCGAACCAATCATAGACTTTATTGAGATAGGTAAACCAAGGGACCCCCCTGAGAACCGTATATGAGAATTTCATCTCGTACGGCTCAAACAAAAATACTCAAATACTGGTTATTTGGAAAACGGATACGTGTAATAGAAAGTCTTAAACTTTTTCACTTAATCCTATTATTCCAGTCTTTTTTGAAGATAAAAAAAAATAGAAATCCAAAAGCTATTCTTAGTGTTTATAATGTCAAAATTTCAAGTCGGCTCACTCGTCTTTTCTCTTGATCCTTACCGGCCTCTTGAATATTCTATTATTTACTTCATTTTTTTTGTATTGTGTATGTAATAAGATTTTACTGCTGTTTTTTTTTATGATTAATAAGAATTTTCTTGTTAAGACCCTATAGAATCAATTTAAAAACCTGAGATTCATACCAGAACCACGATGATTTCCCCAAAAAACCTTTAATCGAAGTCCATAAATTCCCTGAGTAAGAACTGCTGGATCATCATTTATTCAATTAATAGATAGAATGAAAAAAAAAAAGACAAAGAAATGATAAGCGGTGGCAGTTTTAAAGAATAAAATTCCATTTCTTTTTCTAAATGAATTCTTATAATTCTTTCATTTTTTTTCGTCCGGTTGCGAGGTCTAAATATCAATATAAATATGAAGTATGAATCATAGTTCTAACACTTTAGAATCTATTTATTTTCTATATTCCGTGCTCCAGATACTAGAATAAATATCTGACGGGGGAAAGCCATCTATCAAGATAAGATGACGTATCCATTTTCTGTTCTGTACTATCAATAGGATCCATTATAACAAGTCACACACTCATATTCCGGAAATACAGAAACAAAGAAGTTTCGCGGTCGAACTACCAAATCAAAATGGAATGGGCTAAAAATTAACGATTTAAATGCTAAACTTGACTTTTCGATTGAAAAGCTAGTTAGTTGGTTCTTGTGAATCTAATTCTCTAATTCATAGAAATTTGGTCCAGTAAAAGGGACGAATTATAAATCTCTAAAATAATAGAGAGAAATACCGCAAATAGGGCCATTGCAATCCCCATCAAAGGGGTAGTTCCCCACCCCGGAGCTACTTTACCATATTCTGAATTCAATGGTTTCAATAAATCTCCTACAACAGTTCGTCTTGGACCAGATCTAGAACTACCCTCAACGGTTTGTGTAGCCATAAATCCTATATATATCTTTTTTTTATTGAGATCTGTTGACTTTGTATACCATTCCGCTGTAGATAAAGGATCGTACCCTATAGATCCATTGTAGTCTTGATATTCTATAATCATGGAAACAGCAACCCTAATTGCCATCTCTATATCCGGTTTAATTGTAAGTTTTACTGGGTATGCCTTATATACTGCTTTTGGGCAACCCTCTCAACAACTAAGAGATCCATTCGAAGAACATGGGGACTAGTTGAAGTAATGAGCCCCCAATATCGTAATATTGGAGGCTCGTTACTTCAATTGAGATAATTAAAAATCATTTTGTGTTTTTAGTTGGAACTTGAGGGGGTTCTCTAAAAAAAATAGCGAAAAAAATGATTCCTAAAGTCGAGACTAAGAGGAATGTATAAACCAATGCTTCCATAGATTTGATCGTGGTTTACAATTATAGCTTTCATACCTGTTTTGGGGGAATTATCTCCTGGATAAAGAAAAAGAAAGAACCAGAGTAAAACAAAATGGAATGATTGAAATCAATATTTCTCTAGTTCCCTATATCAAATTCAAATAACAACAAAAAAAGTCGAATCGAAAAGGAACAAACCTATTTCTATCAGACTCCCTGTTTTTTTGTAGTTGGATCTCCAAGTTTTTGGAATGCTCCAAATTCTACTTGCGCATCCAAATCTGGATCAATACCAGCAAAAACATCTCTGAACAAGGTTCTAGCACCATGCCAAATGTGCCCGAAAAAGAAGAGCAGAGCAAACGAAGCATGTCCAAAAGTAAACCAACCCCTTGGACTGCTACGAAAAACACCATCTGATTTTAAAGTAGCACGATCTAATTCAAAAATTTCACCCAATTGAGCACGTCGAGCATATTTTTTCACAGTAGCAGGATCACTATAACTGACTCCATTGAGTTCACCACCATAGAATTCAACAATTACACCGACTTGTTCGACACTATACTTTGATTCTGCCCTTCGAAAAGGAACATCCGCTCTAACAATTCCGTCTCCGTCTACCAAAACAACCGGAAATGTTTCAAAAAAAGTAGGCATACGACGTACAAAAAGTTCACGCCCCTCTTTGTCTCTAAAGATAGGATGCCCTAACCAACCAACCGCTATTCCATCTCCATTGTCCATTGAGCCCGCTCTAAACAAACCCCCTTTTGCCGGATTATTACCGATGTAATCATAAAAAGCTAATTTTTCAGGAATTTTAGACCAAGCTTCTGATAAACTTTGATTTTTGACTAGCCCAGCACCAACTCTTCGATATATTTCTTGCTGGAAGTATCCCTGATCCCATTGATAACGAGTAGGACCAAATAATTCAATCGGGGTAGTTGCTGAACCATACCACATAGTTCCAGCAACAACAAAAGCTGCAAAAAATACAGCAGCGATACTACTGGAAAGGACGGTTTCAATATTTCCCATACGCAATCCTTTGTATAAACGTTGAGGTGGACGCACACTAAGATGGAAAAGACCCGCTAATATGCCCAATGTCCCTGCTGCAATATGATGAGAGGCTATTCCCCCCGGAACAAAAGGATCAAAACCGTCCACACCCCATGCGGGATTTACAGATTGTACCCTTCCTGTTAGTCCATAAGGATCGGATATCCATATTCCAGGACCAAATAATCCTGTTACATGAAAGGCGCCAAAACCAAAACACGCCACCCCTGCAAGAAATAAATGAATTCCAAATATTTTTGGTAAATCCAAAGAAGGTTTTCCAGTACGTTCATCACAAAAGATTTCTAGATCCCAATAGACCCAATGCCAAATAGCCGCCAAAAAGCACAAGCCCGAAAACACAATATGTGCCGCGGCCACACCTTCGTAACTCCAAATACCCGGATTCGTTATAGTGCCTCCTGTGATATTCCAACCACCCCACGAATTGGTTATTCCTAAACGAGTCATGAAGGGTATAACGAACATACCCTGTCTCCACATTGGGTCAAGAACCGGGTCAGAGGGATCAAAAACTGCTAATTCATATAAAGCCATCGAACCGGCCCAACCAGCAACCAGAGCTGTATGCATTATATGGACAGAAAGTAAACGGCCGGGATCATTTAATACAACGGTATGAACACGATACCAAGGCAAACCCATGAAAATACCCCTTATATCAACAAAAAATAGACACTATGTAACTTTATTGCACTGTAAAAAACTATGCTATGGCCCTTCCCCTTATTAGTAAATTATATCGCATGAAATAATTTATATTTGTTCTAGTTTTTTAGAAACAAAGGAACATTCTATTCGTTGGAACAAAAAGAAGCAGATCTATTCTATATCCGATAAGTAACAATACGCAATGGCAATGGTGGTGGGGTTTAGTTTTTTTTTTTTATATGCGTGTTTATATCAGTGAATGCAGACACTGGATACTAATACAAGAACAACAAATCCCTTTTTTCGTCAAAAGAAAGATTCGTTGTTCGTGTATTAGACACAAAAAAAAAGTCTACGGGTCTTTCTTGGTTTAATTACAAAGATAGAGCTTTCTATATATATAGAAGACTTTCTTATACTAGAACTAGAAGCTGAGGGTTCTTTACATTCATTATTAGCTTCGGACTATAAACTGAGGATCAATGAAAATGTGAATAGGATTAATTGGTTTCTAATAATATAATTCATGAAGCAAAGAAGAATATTTCTAGAATTCAATTCGATAGGAAATATAGAAATATACTTTTTTTGGTTGTCGGAGATCCTTTTTGTTAGAATCCCCTCTTTCATTTTAAAGAATTCAATTCATTAGTCGTCCAGTAACACGTAACAAGAATAGCAGTAGAGACATATCCAAGAACGACCTATTCATCAAAACTTTCCTTTAGTCTTCTTTTTTGATGTTATTTGGCGAAATAAAAATGATTTTGAACAAAATCAACTCATTCTGTCTCCGGATGTTCTCACACCAAAGCAAAATCCGGTCGACAATTTCCATTCCAGTTTATGCCGGTAGGTGTTCCCAAAGTAGCCTTTGATGTTCCCGGCGAGGATGAAGCTTCTTGGATTGACTTATACTATCGACTTTTTCACGAAAGACTACTTTTTTTAGGTAAAGAGGTTAGCAGTGAAATATCAAATCAACTCGTCGGTATAATGGTATATCTAAGTTTAGAGAACAAGAACAAAGATTTGTATATGTTTATAAATTCTCCAGGCGGAGGGATTCTATCTGGAATGGCAATTTTTGATGTTATGCAATTTGTAGAAGCAGAAGTACAGACAGTATGCGTAGGATTAGCCGCTTCAATGGGATCTCTTATTTTGTTAGGAGGAGAAATTACCAAACGTCTAGCATTCCCTCATGCTTGGCGCCACTGATTCTTATTTGTAGAAAAAAAAAAGAAGACTATGTCTACGCCAGTATTAAGTCAAAAAAGCATGGCACTTTGAGTTCGATATGCAAAAATAATTTTTTTTTTTTCAAAACCATTAGATTATATATCGAAAGAGTAGTGTGAAAAAGGGGTATTTACTATTTTATCTGATCTATCGGAGCCTCTTTTAGTGTTACAATTTTTTGGACTTATTTGAAAAAAAGAAACTTTGGGATTGCTGAATCAAAAACTAGAAGAAATAAGATAGCAACGGAATCATCATAGTCTTTAAAAAAGATTCTCAAAAAAAAAGAAGGGTGGTTATTAGATTCTTTACTGATCTGGGTCTGATAAACCCGGTATATTTTTTTTTGTATTTTTTCAATGAAGGGTCAAAAAAATGAAAAATTGAAAGTAGAGCCGTATGCTATATAAAAAATAAAGAAAAAAAGAGGCTTGCCTGTACGGCGAAAAAGAAATTGAAGTTCTTTTTTCTATCTCTTCATTCTTTTTTTTTACGGTAAGATTAAGAGAAATAAACCTTAATTATAGTATACTCTCAGGGTAATGCTGCATCAACCTGCTAGTTCTTTTTATGAGGGAAACACGGGCGAATCTATGATGGAAGTGACGGAAATAATGAAAATGCAAACAACTATGATAAATATTTATTGCCAAAGAACAGGCAAACCTTCCTGGCAGATATATAAAGACATGGAAAGGGATTTTTTTATGTCAGCAGAAGAAGCCCAAGCCTACGGAATAATTGATACAGTAGCGGATTCTTTGTAAATCCAAAATTTGCATAAAATCTTTATTCCCTTTTTGATCCTAATAAATGAGAATATTTTCTTTCTACTATTTCTGATGCTTCTTTCCTAACGTACCGACTAAATGCAGAATTATAATTTGATGTTGTCTTTTATCTTTTTAATCACCCGATTTTATAGAGTCCTTATCAATTTGAAAATTATCAGGTTAGGATTGATCCAAACCAGCTCATTATGTATATGACTCCCCATGCCAACTATAAACCAACTTATTAGAAACACAAGACAGCCAATCCGGACTGTAACAAAATCTCCCGCTCTTCGGGGATGCCCTCAACGCCGAGGAACATGTATTAAGGTGTATGTGCGACTCGTTTAGATCATATACTGAAATTAAAAAATATATTCAATTAATAAGAATTGTATATATATAATTCTATTGTGTATAAAATTTATGCTTTCTCAATTGGTGCAAACCAAATTACCTTAATTTTGAATTTAAGATGAAATATACTTTTCCCATTGGTAACAAAAAGTGATCCATTAAGCGGGAAAAATCCTCTTTGAAATAAAGACAAATTATGCCCTAATTTTAGCAATAACGGACTAAGAGGGTCAACTACCCAGCTAATCTTCATACTTAAATACCGTTACTGTATAGCTAGATTTTATTGTGAAAGACCTATTACTATATATTCAATGGGTAGAGCTAAGAAGTGTGAACTGTACAAGTTCACAATAACATTGATTGAATCAAGATTCAATGAAGGAAGGGGCTCCGGTGTATAGAGAGGACCTCACCGTTTAACAAGTAATCATAGAAACGATGGAACCCACGATTTCTTTGTTTATTTCTATTTTATTTACTATGTTTTTTTGAATACCTAGTATCAATAGAAGTTATTATTAAGAGTTAAAATACTTATACTTAGAAAAAACGAAAAAAAAAAATAGTGGTTGGGAAGGTTATAGTAGCAAAAGCCATTGGAATTTATATTTTCCACATTGGAAGAATCCATGTTGTTCGTAATAGACTAGAAAGGATAAAAGAATAACTGAAAGAAAAAAATTAAATAGTTATTAATCAAAGTCTCATTTATCCAATGAACAGAATTAAACGAGGATCTATCGCGAGAAAACGGAGGACAAAATTGAGTTCCTTTACATCAGGCTTTCGCGGAGCTCATTCAAAACTTATTCGAATTATTTTCCAACAGAGAATAAAAGCTTTGGTTTCGTCTCAACGGGATAGAGATAAGAAAAAAAGGGACTTTCGCAGTTTGTGGATCAGTCGAATAAATGCAATAATAAGCCAGAATAAAGAAAAAATATACTATCGCTATAGTAATTTAATGTATAATCTGTACAAGAATCAATTGCTTCTTAATCGTAAAATAGTTGCACAAATAGCTAGATTAAAGGGGAATTGTCTTTTTATGATTGCCAACGATATCATTCAAAAATAAAAATTCCCCGGAGACTTAACTCCGGGAAGGTGGTAGAATAAAATAGATTTGTATGATAAAATAGAATTCATATGAATTAGAAAAAGAAATAATCAACCACGCTCAAAAAACAAAAAAAAAACTACCAATCCGCATAAACTTTGAGTTTAGATTCAATTAATTATTAAATTAATTGAAGTAACGTAACTCTATTTTTTTTTTTTTTTAAGAACAGGAGGAGTAGCTCTAGTAATCGACTTGATTTTTTCATATTTTTTTTTTGCATTTTTAACAAAAGGTGACGAATTTACAAAAGGTAACAAAGATAAAATACGAGCTTGTTTTATAGCAATCGTAATCAATCGTTGTTGTTTTAAGGTCAATTTATTCACACATCTAGGTATAATTTTTCCTTGTAGCGTGATAAATTCGAAAAGTAAACTCAAGTTTTTATAATCAATTCGATCCCCAGATTGGATTAGGGGCGAACTCCTACGAATTGATTGCTTCGATTTAACAAACAGTCGCTTAGATTTCTCCATGGTTTGTTTATTCCTATACCGAAAATCCCGTTTGTTTTATAAAAAAAGGATTTGTTTTAGTTATATTCTTATTTTTTTTTGTAATATATTTGGAAAATATATGCTATATAATGATCTATGTATATAATTTTATGTTATAGAATGTTATTTATATAATATAGATAAGATAATTTATCTGGTATCTATATAATTAATTTTTATGTATTTTTTCAATTTACCTCCTTAAGGGTGACACACAAGTAATCCATTTTCTCTATTTCTTGATCTCTGCGTGAATCATATGTTTGCAACAAAAGGGACAGAATTTTCTCAATTCCAATCGACTAGGCGTATTGTGTCGATTCTTTTGAGTAATATATCGAGAAATACCTCTAGATTCCTTATTAACACTCTTTTTATCACAACTAGTACATTCTAAAATAACAGTTATTCGGATATTTTTACCCTTAGCCATAAACCTCCTTTGGTTTTTTTATTCACTTAACTCTTCGATTTTAAGATTCGAAGGGAAGAAGAAAAAAGGAACGAAAAAAAAGATAAGTTGATAATTCAAAATCAAATTATGAAATATTTTGTTCCAATTAATTTTATATAGTACAGTAATAATTCACTACTACAATGCTTTCGAAATAGATTTCGAATCCAGAGTCTAGTATTTCAGTTTTTATTGAAATATCTTGTATGATATTATTGCCCCTACCCTAACAATTCCATTTCTGGTCTTACTCTTAATAATTAAGAATAGCAATGGAATTGAAGTATTAATTCAATTCCATTGAAACGAAACGTGGGAAAAATTCCAAATTTCACTGAGGCCAAATCCACCTTTCTTAATTTCCTCTTTTTTTTTTTGAACTTATTCTAGTATAATTCGAAAAAAAAAACGAACGAAGAGGGATTTAATCACAGATATTTTATTGGATCTCTAATCTTCGTCACCCCTTCCCGTGCCAATAACTAGAATCAAAAAAAAGGGAATGTCAATGCATCCGGGAATAAACGATTGATTTCTATCAAGAGACCTGCTAGAGCCGCGAACCATAAAGTACTTGCCACTGGTGCCACAGAGAGATATGTTTTTAGATCTCGCATTTCAAATCCTCCTTCGTTTTTTCTTGTAATTTGTAATACATAATAATACAGAATTACATATAGGAATATGATCCAATGTTTTTTTTTCTTAATAAAACCACTTGGATTTCTCGGGGGAAGTCCGAATCCAATTTGAATTGTACAACAATGAATTAGATCTTTTTTTATAGAGTACTATTTTTATATTCTTAATTTTATTTATTCAAATTGTTATCTTCTAATAACTATATTATTATATATTTTTTGAAATTATGAATTCTATGAAATATTAAAATAATATTTGAAATTATTCTATTTTTCATATATCAATTCTATTTTCTATATTATTTGTATATTCTTTGTTCTTGTTATTATACTTTTTCTATCTTATTATTTATAGATTCTATATATTCTCTGTTTTTCATTAATTGAATATAAATATTCTATAAGAATATTTGATTCGATATCTTATTTCTACGATCGATATAAGAAAGTAAAAAAACAAACAAAATGGCAGGATATAGATAATGGAAAAATGTGGAAAATAAGACAAAAATTCTTTAGAATGACAATGGAAACTGATGTAAAGGGATGTAGCGCAGCGTGGTAGCGCGTTTGTTTTGGGTACAAAATGTCACAGGTTCAAATCCTGTCATCCCTATCCCTAATATCATATCAGCAGTAACAAGAGATCAATTTTGAGCAATTGAAATTGTACATACATACTCAATATGAATAGTTCTCCATATTTAGTTTGTATGCATGCATGCAAGATATATTGCCATCACATCAAATTATTTAGGAAAAGAAAGCGCTCTTAGTTCAGTTCGGTAGAACGCGGGTCTCCAAAACCCGATGTCGTAGGTTCAAATCCTACAGAGCGTGATACCATTCTTCTGAGAATGAGACTAAAATAATGGGATAACAGTCTAAGTCTAATCAAAAGTGTTAATTTGATCTCCTGTGAATTAGGATTCAAACAAAAAAATAGGAAGTCAATAAACAAAAGAGACAGTACTAAATCAAATATCCAACTGATCGCCACGTCGGTATTGTAAATAGGCCGTTACAAATAATCCAGCCAAAGTAATAGGAATTAGACCTAACACGATTCCAAATAGAAAAACTTCAATCATTTGAGTTTGGTTGAAAGTAAAAAAGGTGGGGGTAATATCGATCCTTAAATATGAATTTATATTGACCATGAATCTCAATGACCAAGAATTGGAAATATGATAAGGAACTATAGAATATCTACAATTTCCAAATTTCTCTCAAAATTGCAAATCAAATAAGTCGTATCTTATTCAGACTGATAAAAATACCTGCGGTTATAGTTAAAACCGCTAGTAGAAAACCGAAATAACTGGTTAGAGTGGACATAAGGAAACTAGATGAAATATATTCTTTTTATACATATGTTTATAAAGCACTTTCCTAAGTTTCCATTTTTTTTTTTTTAGATAAAAATAGGAAAAGAAGCAAAAAAGACCACTTGAAAGATACAATGGAAAAGAATTGATTCATGAATCAATTATTACGGACAAACAAAAAGAAAAATATAGTTACATAGGTAAAAAATCAATTCATCATCTGTGACATCTACCCAACCTGTGATTCCAAATCAACAGATTTCTTGATCAACTCATGACATGAGTTGAGTAAACTAATCGAAGGAAAATTGTTTTATTTATTTATATAATTATATATAATATAACGTATATATATAATATAAATAATATAAAGTCCATATATATAGTCTTAAACTTTGAGGAATTTTCGATTCAGTACATCGAAACAAACAACCAGGAAAAAAAGAAATTTTCTTTTGTAGTACTCGATCTCGTCACTTATTGTGAAATTTCGTTGCTGTGTTAGAAGAAGGATAGCTATACTGATTTGGTATACTGGAACGAGACCCTTGGTACACGATTGACGATCGTAACAAAGATTGAAAATTTCAGTAAATTTCTACTTACTGATCTGATCTTTTATGGAATCGATCCCCCTTTGACTGTATAAGAATATGTGGAGCTCGGCATGTCTGGAAGCACAGGAGAACGTTCTTTTGCTGATATTATTACCAGTATTCGATACTGGATTATTCATAGCATTACTATACCCTCCCTATTCATTGCGGGTTGGTTATTTGTCAGCACGGGTTTAGCTTACGATGTATTTGGAAGCCCCCGTCCAAACGAGTATTTTACAGAAAGCCGACAAGGAATTCCTTTAATAACCGGCCGTTTTGATTCTTTGGAACAACTCGATGAATTTAGTAGATCTTTTTAGGAGGCTCCAATGACCATAGATAGGACCTATCCCATTTTTACAGTACGATGGTTGGCTGTTCACGGACTAGCGGTACCTACCGTTTCTTTTTTGGGATCAATATCAGCAATGCAGTTCATCCAACGATAAACCTAATCCGAATTATAGAGCTACGACACAATCAAACCCAAATGAACAAAATGTTGAATTGAATCGTACCAGTCTATACTGGGGTTTATTACTCATTTTTGTACTTGCTGTTTTATTTTCAAATTATTTTTTCAATTAATTGAAGAAAAGAGAATAGTATTTATATATTAGGAATTCTCTTATCCCATTCGGAAGGATATCATTTCATAATTATCTATGACTGTTTAGGTCTCTAGTATGACTGACTACTTGATCAAATGTGGAGGAAAGTGGGATAAATGGCCGATACTACTGGAAGAATTCCTCTTTGGATAATAGGTACTGTAGCTGGTATTGTTGTGATCGGTTTAATTGGTATTTTCTTTTATGGTTCATATTCCGGATTGGGATCATCCCTGTAATAATCGGATAAATTTAGTTTTCGAAATGAAAGCATAAGAACTCAACGGGGATCCACTCTTTCTTTGATGAATTCGAAGGGGTCCCGTTGAGTTCTTCATAATCAGAATATTTTTGTCAGTGAGTCAATAGATAACTTTATTGTATGTTTCAAAAAATTCCATTTCCTTTTTTTAGGATCTTCCCTGTAAGAATAGGGAACTATATACTATATTTAATACTCTATTAAACATAAAAAAGATTCTGTAGAACCAAACCTTTTTGATACTAACAGAATCTTACTAGAAATCTATTTCTAATATAGACTCATGATTAAATTCTTTTTTTGAAGTGAATTAAGAAAGTTGTATTTGCTGAATTCAATTCCCGGTCTTTTTTGTTTGTCCATTCCTTAACTACGTATCGATTTCGACATAAACAAGAAGGAATTGGACTCTAGGAAAAGACAAATTATCCATCCTAGAATCCTGTTTTCCCTTTTTCTACTTTACTTAATATTATCTACCTACCTATTTTTTTAGGTTTAGTATCGAGTCGAATTTCATTCTATTACAATATAAATTCTAATATTTCTATTCTAGGACATGAAAATGTGAAAACAGCGACATAATCAGCGACATAATCATATGGTTCGAATTAATTGTGCAGTTGAAAAAAAACCAAGAACCAAAGGTCTTTACACAGAATTTATCAACAAAAATGGAGTTCTTTTTACCAGCTTAATATGTTGATAAATTGACATTCCTAAAAATTCATTTCAGACAATTGCACCTTCTCAAATTGTTTCTTTTTAAGAACCAAAAAAATTTGTGCCAAAATAATAGATGCCAAGAAGAGCAAGAGACCTTGGACACGTAACGGATCTTGAAGCACTATTTCTGCATCCCCCTGACCAAATCCACCCACATTAGGATTACTCGTTAATGGTTGATCAAGTTTGATAGATTCACCCTCTGAAACAAGAAGTTCTGGTCCTGGCGGTATAATATCAATCACTTCACGTCCATCTGATGCATCTACTATCGTTATTTCGTATCCACCTTTTTCTTTTCGTATTATTTTGTTTACTACACCCGTTGCTGTAGCATTATAAACATTATTATTACTCTTGCTTCCGTCGGGATAAATCTGACCCCTTCCCCTGTTCCCGCCTACGTATATAGGATATTTTAAGAAGTAAACATCTCTCTTAGTAGCGGGATCTGGAGAAAGAATAGGAAAGGTAATTTCACTATATTTTTTTCCAGGAACGGGGCCTATCACAAGAATATTTTTTTTTGTGGGACGATAGCTTTGAAAAGACAAATTACCTATCTTTTCTTTAATCTCGGGCGAAAGACGATCAGGAGGGGCCAATTCAAAACCCTCTGGTAAAATAAGAACAGCTCCCACATTCAAAGCCCCCTTTTTACCATTAGCAAGAACTTGTTTCACTTGCATATCATAAGGAATTCGAACAACTGCTTCAAATACTGTATCGGGAAGTATCGCTTGTGGAACCTCAATATCTACGGGCTTATTAGCTAAATGGCAATTAGCACATACAATCCGGCCGGTAGCTTCTCGAGGATTTTCATAACCTTGTTGGGCAAAAATAGGATATGCATTTGAAATGGGTGCTCGAGTTATTATATATATCATGAGCAATACGGAAATGGATCGGGTAATCTCTTTCTTTATCCAAGAAAAAGCATTTCTAGTTTGCATGGTCCAATCATTGATCCTGAAAATTTCTACAATAAGATTAGGTAGGTTACTGGCACAGTTCCCTATCCATGATTCTGCTATTTACTCCAATTCTTTTCCTATAATATAGGAAGAATACGAGTAAAACGAAAACGAATAAGTTCAATTTTAAATGTTTAGCTTTTCTATACAAAAAACAAATTTTAGAATTGGATCAGTGGGTCGTTTTTTCATTCCTTCATTGAATGATAAATGACTACAAGCGACGGAGATACACGATTTAAATAACGGAAAATAGAATATTTAAAAATAGTATCTAAAATGACTGGAAAAATCGAAACAAGACAAGATAGAATCTGATCATTCGGAGTAAATCCAAAATCTTTATAGACAGACCCAATCATTAGTTCCCAACCCTGAGTCGAATGGAATCCTATACAAAAATCAGTTAATAAAAGAATAGAAAAAGCTTTTATTGTGTCACTTAAGTTATATAGAAATTCTTGAACCCAAGAGTTAAGAATAATGAGTTCTTGATTACCTCGAATAGAATAACCACTTAGAATAAGGAAACAGATTATATTTGTACAGAAATGGAAAATCGTATGGATACGATCTAGGTTGTTCGTCTCGATCAATTGGATGGTCTCTTTGTAGATTTCGATACGAAGGTTTTGTAAACGTGTTTCCGGGTATTCCTTTAGCATTTCATCCAAGAGGAACAGTTCCTCGAACTCTAGCAATTTCTTTAAAATACTTTTTTCTTGAATAGTATTCAAGACAATTTCGGATTCTTTCATATTCCACCAATTAGTAATCCAAGATTCCAGACTTTTCTGAAATGTAAAAGAGATGCACCAGGGCAAAAAGACTATAGATGTAAGACATAGAAGGGGAATGCATGCTTTCTTTTTTGCCATTTTTCGTCTTTAATGAACTCAGTTTCATCTCATTTTTCAACTATATATAATAATAATCTTTCTATCAAGCATAAGTTCTATTACAAGTAAATACAAGTAATAGAGCTTAGCCTAGAATATATCAATTTATAATTTTTTCATAGAAATTGAGAAGCTATTCTTTTTATTTGTAATTCGGAGGTTAGTTTCTTTTTCCTTCAATTTGAAAAAAGAATCCAAAAGAATACAGAAATCAAATAAGAAAACGAAATAAGCCATTGCCAATTTGAATGAAGAAGAAAAAAAGTGTTTCAAAAGCTATGAATTAAAAATGAAATTGTTTGGATACAGCGATTTCCATTGGTATACTCAAGAATATGGAACGATTTCCATTGGTACACTCAAGAATCTGGACAAGTCCCAAGCTTTTTGTATAACGTTGCATGGAGTCCTATCATCAACAGGAGTCAAGGGAATGGTCCCCTGTTCTCTGGTTTGCATATAAAGGACACCACTACTAGGTTCTGGGTTAGCTTGTAGTATGAGGGACTGAATATCTTCCATACGAACTCGGAGAAAAATACGACGATATGTTCCAGGAAATCCGTAACGAAAAAAACATACCATTCGATTTTTTTTATCGAAAAAATTATAGCCACTCCCCACATTCCAAAAAATTAGAAGCCACCAATGTAAACTTAGAAAGAGACCGGCAATTCCATAGAAAGTCAGCGTGACTCCTTGTGTCAAAAAAGGAATGACAAATTCGGACGAAATGAAAGAGAAAAAATCCCTCCCATAATAACTGGAAACTGAAATATATAAAACTCCTAATGAACCTAAAAGAGTGAAAGACGCCCAGAATAAATTGATAATTTTTCGGGACCCCGGTACAATGTCAAGCCATGCGTCTTGTGAACGACAACCAAGTTTTTCTGACCCCCAACTAATGAATTTTGGAACATGAACCAATAAAGCAGACATTACAATTAATACAAGGCCCACTAAAAACACATAAACGTTTATCATAAAATGGGTGCCTCAATTTCATATTTGTACCTGTTCTTTTTTCTTGATTGTTAGATTAATATTTATGTTGTTATATGAAAACCTCCTTATCTTATTAAGGCTTATATAATATTAGTACTTTTCTTTTTTTTTTATTGAAGGCAATAGTTATTCAAAAATGGAACAAAAGAACAAATCCAAACTAAAAAATTTAACCCTATTTTCAAAAATATATGAAACTTGTGGTATCTAAAAAATATTGTTTTTTTGAACATGAAGAAATAAAGAAACCATTGCAACTGCCGGAAATACTAGGCCTACTAAAGGAACAAAAAGGGATGGTAAGTTTATCATAAAATGGGGTACCTCAATTTCATATTTGTACCTGTTCTTTTTTGTTGATTGTTAGATTAATATTTGGATTCTTCTTATATTGGAATAAAGAAAGTCTATAATCACTAGAATTCATATAGACTTATACTAAGTCTATTTTTTTAATTCTACTATGTAGAGCTAAATAAATAGATATGAATATATATATATATTCTATATGGAGTATATAAAGAGAATAAACCCATAAGAAAAAAATGGAATAAGATTTATTAAGAATCAAAATCGTTAATTTTAATAATTTGAATATTAAATTAAATATAAGGAATGTCGAACGAAATAACTGGATTTATTTTGCTGTCTATTTCTACAAGAAATATGTCCATGATAATTAATCTTTATTTTTTATTCTTATCTTATTACTTTACTCTTGTGTGTTCTCATTTTCTTTTTATATCATTTTTATATAATAAGAAGATTTCTTTATGATATTCATTTTATGATATTAATGAAAAGTTAAAAATTGAAAAACATAAATAAAATGATAGTCTGCATTAGTTTTCATTTTCAATCCAAGGAAAGCAACCATGGAATTCAAATAACTCACTTAAAAAGTCCTTTAAAGAATCACGTGATACGATTGCATCCAATAAGCCTTTTTCGAAAAAAACTTCAGCCGATTGGGAACCTTCAGGCACTTCCTTATTCAACGTTTGTTCAATTACTCTTTTACCCGCAAATGCAAGGTAAGCTTTTGGTTCGGCAATAATGATATCCCCCAACATCCCAAAACTAGCTGTTACCCCACCAGTAGTAGGCGATGTAAGTATCGCTACATAGAGTAACTTTTGATTGATTTGATAATTATATAAAGCAGAAGATATTTTAGCCATTTGCATTAAGCTCAAACTTCCTTCTTGCATACGCGCTCCTCCGGACGCACATACTATAATAAGAGGTAAAAGTTGATTGGTAGCATATTCGATCAACCGAGTTATTTTCTCACCCACTACGGATCCCATACTACCCCCCAGAAACTGAAAATCCATAATACCTATTGCTACAGGAATACCATTTAGTTGACCTGTGCCTGTTTGAACCGCCTCCAGTAATCCTGTACTTTCTTGATAAAAATCAAGACGATCTATATAAGGTTCGTCTTCCGTAGAAGAGTCGTATTCGTCTTCCGTAGAAGGTTCGTCTTCCGGAGAAGATTCGTCTTCCGGAGAAGATTCGTCTTCCGGAGAAGATTCGTCTTCCGGAGAAGATTCGTCTTCCGTATAAGGTTTGTCTTCCGTCGAAGGTTCGTTAGAAGGTTTGTCTTCCGTCGAAGGTTCGTTAGAAGGTTTGTCTTCCGTCGAAGGTTCGTTAGAAGGTTTGTCTTCCGTAGAAGGTTCGTTAGAAGGTTTGTCTTCCGTAGAAGATTCGTATTCGTCTTCCGTAGAAGAGTCGTATTCGTCTTCCGTAGAAGGTTCGTCTTCCGTATAAGGTTTGTCCCATTCAATGGGATCCAGAGAAAACATGTCTTCATCCATAGGATTCCAAGTACCTGGATCAATCGAAAGTTCGATTCTATCTGAACTGCTCATTTTCAAATGATCTCCACAGTGTTCGCAAATATTCATTTTGGATTTAAAAAATTTCTTATAATTTAATCCAAAGCAACTTTCGCATTCAACCCATAAATGCTTAAATTTTTCAGTATAAGAAGTATCTTTTGGATCATCAGGATATTGTATTGGAGTAAATTTACTATTATTTGTATCATTAGAATATTCTATTGGAGTAAAATCACTATCATTTGTATCATTAGAATTTTCTATTTCATACAAATCACTATCATTTGTATCATCTAAAATGTAACTATTCAAGTCACTGATATTGGCATTGTAGTTGTCACTATCATCTAAATAACGAAGATAACTCTCAATCCAACTATGAATGTCATTATCCATATCAGTTAAAATAGATGGGTCATCAGTTAAAATAGATGAGTCATCAGTTAAAATAGATGGGTCATCAGTTAAAATATATGGGTCATCAGTTAAAATAGATGGGTCTTCATTTACACCGTTATTTTCAATAGGATAAAAACTATCTTCAATAGGATCAAAACTATCTAGGGATTTACTTAAACCACACCTATATTCTAAATCCCTATTAAACAGCAACATTGGATTGAACCACTTTAAAATACAATAGATGAATAGTCATTCGATGATCATTTTTTATCGACTTAAGTATAGAAATAGAATTGCGAGGATTAATAACTTATAATAATAATGAGCGAAGAAGTATTGAACAAATGTATCATTTATATTTGAATATCAAATCAATAACTATTTCTAATATAAAAATGAATGAATAGAATAAAAACAAAGAAGTAAAAAGGCTCATTTGGTCTACGGTATTTATGCACCAAATTAGTTTATTTCTTGACTTTTTCCTAATATGAGGTAGGTTGAGCACCGAATTTTGGAATAAATAGATCACTCAAATCGAAAAATCGAGGATCCCTATTTCTAGATACTAGAAACTAGATAGTATAAAGAAAATAGGGCATGTAAGACTCCGCAGCTAATATAGTCACGTTTTTCAAGTCCCACGCTGCTTTTTACTACATCGTTTCAAACGAGGTTTTACCATAACATTATTTTTTAGTTTCAATCTGGTATGTAATTGATTCCATTTTGAAATCGTGCATAGTCATTGACTCAATCAATAGATAATAATATATACTTTTCACTTCTAGGTTTTAGGTTTTCTGACTATACAATTTTATTTCTAAAGTCAAGAAGTCGAAATTAAGTCAATATTCTATTTTCATGGTTTGTAAATTAAATATAAAAAAATCAATTTCTAAAAAAAAAAAAAGGAATCTTTATTCGGATATACAATTTGTATTGAAATAGGTATATATCTTGAATAGATATGATCTGGGACGGAAGGATTCGAACCTCCGAATAACGGGATCAAAACCCGCTGCCTTACCGCTTGGCCACGCCCCATTTTGATTCGACATAAATAGTATTATGAGTTGTTCGTAAATTACACTTCGAAATTTATTCTATAGAATAAATTGTTGCTAGAATTTTGATATGTATCGATATCGAATTAAACGAAATTTATTGATCATTCCATAGAATTCAATTAAGATATTGTTTGAACTTATTCAGTTCAAATCAAAAAAAGTGGGGGTCTGATCTTAGTTGATTCATCTTTTTTTTTCGTTTTATTACTGATTTAGTAATCTTCATATCTATAAATAGGAATTCAATATTTTATATTCTATCCTTTTAGATTTTCAAATTATTCATTTTCTATTCTATATATTCTCTATTCTATCTAAATAAAATCAAAAAATTTTGATTTTATATTTCATTGTTAATATAAAAGTATAATACAAAAATGGATAATAATAATAATAAATTATATAATAAATCATATCATATATAGAATAAATCATATCATATATAGAATAAATCATCTATATAATAATAAAAAAAATACAATCAAAATTAGAATTAAAAACAAAAGAAAAAAGACAATTCATTTTCTTAAAGAAAAACATTTTTGTTATGCTTAATATCTTTAGCTCGGTCTGTATTTGTATTCACTCTGCCCTTTATTCAAGTAGTTTTTTCTTGGGGAAATTACCAGAAGCTTACGCTTTTTTGAATCCAATTGTAGATTTTATGCCAGTAATACCCTTACTCTTTTTTCTCTTAGCTTTTGTTTGGCAAGCTGCTGTAAGTTTTCGATAAGATCTTTAATTTGAATAATGTCCGAAAAAAAAGTCAGAATTTATTAGAAAACTCAAATTTTAACATTTTTAAAAATAAGATAAGTCTTACAGTGTGAATCCGTGATTATAAATCTTGAAATTGTTGGATAGACAATAAAAATATGGATCATCTCATCATTTCCTTTTTTTCCATTCAAAAATAAAAATTATATTATTCTATTATTCGATTTGAGTCTACCACCAATACGTGGATCTTGTGGATATGAAAGAAAATTGAATTGTTGGTAATGGTAAAACAAAGGCTCAACTCTTACTACAAATCAATTTTTTTAGTTTTTTTGAAATAACTTCATTTCTTATAAACTGAGTATCAAAGGAAACATAATATGAAATACAAGAGAATCTATTCTCTTTCTCTGTCGTTTTTTTTTTTTTATTATCTTGGAGATTTTGTAATGCTTACTCTAAAACTATTTGTTTACACAATAGTGATATTCTTTGTTTCTCTTTTCATCTTCGGATTCCTATCTAATGATCCAGGACGTAATCCTGGACGTGAAGAATAAGAAAATCTTTGTTCTTTTCCGTACTTATGCTGGATTTTTAAATATTTTTCGTTTTTCTATCTATTTTACATCTTTAACTAGTAAAAAATGAAACAAACAGGGAATAAAAAAAAAAAGAAATTCCAGAAGTTCAAAAGAAAAAAATGCCAAATCATCAATAAACGGAAAGAGAGGGATTCGAACCCTCGGTACAAAAATTCGTACAACGGATTAGCAATCCGACGCTTTAGTCCACTCAGCCATCTCTCCCCAATTCAAAAAATTGAATTATTATGCTTATGATACCTCGGATAAACAAAAAGAACAAAAAGTAGGGCTCAAAAAAGCCTTCTATATATCTTATTTGATATTGATCGTCATTTGATATATCTTATCTATCTATCTTTTTTCTATTTGATTATCATTTTATTTAATTACTATTCATAATTCTATATTAACTCATAAATATTAGTTATATTTTCTTATACCTATACTAAAGTTATATTCTATATATACGCAATATAAAATTTTTTCTTTTCTTTTTTTTTTAGTTTGTTTTTTTATCCAACCAGAGTCCAGCTAGGTACTGGCACGGCTCTTTTTTCCCATGAATCACAATGATTTATTTTTCTGTATCAGATTTGAAAGAAACTTGTAATTAAGGAAAACATTTTAATACGATCAAACAAAAATAAAAATAACTTTTTGATCGTATATCATACGAATTAATCAGTTAACGTATCTAAAAAAAGAAATAGAACTATGGATTCTTGCACAATGCATTTTTGTCTTATGAATTTCGTTTAGTAATTTTGTCGAGATCTATCTGTCAAAATACCTTCAACAAAATCCAAAAATGAGATTCGCCCCCTTTTCTAAATTTCATTAGGGGGCCCTTTACGAAACATGTGAACACTGTATTTATCATAAAATTCTGCACCTATTTCATAATTAGGACTGATTCCCCTTCCTGTATTGATATTGACAAAAGATCTTTTTATATACAATAATAGTATTGTAGCGGGTATAGTTTAGTGGTAAAAGTGCGATTCGTTCTATCGACCCCTTAATAGTAATAGTTAAGGGGTCCCTTCCGTGATTCATATCACGATCAAAAACTTTATTTCTTACTTAAAGGTATTTAATCCTTTATACCTCTCAAGGAGCAATTCGAGGAATAATATACATTATCATAATTTGTATACAATTTAGAATTGATTCTAAAATTATGAAACATAAGTTTTTGCAATTGGATCCAGAATCCCAATTTTTGAATATAAGTAAAGGATCCAGGGAGAAAGATATATAAAATTCGTTTCCAATCGTAACTAAATCTTCCAATTTTTTTATTATTTGTTTTGTATAGGAGAGATTGAAGCAAAATAGCTATGAAATGATTTTTTTAGTTTACTAGAAACATCAACATATTTTTTTAGCTCGACGGAAATTTTATTCTTTTCCTAAAGATTCTCTCAAATAGAAATAGAGAACGAAGTAACTAGAAAAAAAGAGATTGTTCGAATACTCCTTTTCTATAGGGATCATCTAAAAAGCAACGTTAATTGTATTCATACCGAAAGGCTGACATAGATGTTATGGATTCTTTTTTTCATGTATTCCATCTATCTCTTAAATTATTCTGTAAAGGAGCTGAATGAAACAAAAGTTTCACGTTCAGTTTTGAATTAGAGACGTTCATTCATAAACGTCGACTATAACCCTTAGCCTTCCAAGCTAACGATGCGGGTTCGATTCCCGCTACCCGCTTATATTCTATTTTTTATTTAGTAAATTTCTTCATTTAGTTTTAGTATAGAATTCTTTTTTCTTTCCCTTTTCACGAAATTTTCGTGAAAAGGGAAAGAAAAAAAGAAAAGCGTCCATTGTCTAATGGATAGGACAGAGGTCTTCTAAATCTTTGGTATAGGTTCGAATCCTATTGGACGCAAATTGATTACATATTGAATTGATTGCAATTGCATATATATTAATTGAATTCGTATATTTATAAAAATATATTGTGAATTTATTATCTTTATGATTCTTTTTTTTAAGAGACTAATGATAGAAATTTTTTAACGGTATGAAAATTTTAATCAATTTTTTTCTACTTGTTCCTGAAGTAAAAAGAGTTCCATCTGTTCCTGAATAGCTTCCTTCAAAATGGCTTCTGCTTCCCCAGTGAATGTCTTGGTAGAAGATATGATTTCGTTGAATTTAGGTTTATTCGTTTTTAAATAAGCCCGGAACTCAAGGAGAAATTTCCTTACCTGTTCAATTTCTAATGAATCAAGATAACCGTTCGTTCCAGTATAAATAGTTATTATCTGTTCTTCCACAGTAAGAGGAGCTGATTGGGATTGTTTAAGCAACTCGCGCAATCGTTGACCTCTTGCCAATTGATTTTGCGTGGCTTTATCGAGATCTGAAGAGAATTGTGCAAAAGCTTCTAATTCTGCGAATTGTGCCAATTCCAATTTTAATTTACCAGCTACTTGTTTCATGGCTTTTATTTGAGCCGCCGATCCAACTCTGGAAACGGAAATACCCACATTAATTGCGGGTCTGATCCCAGCATTGAATAAATCGGCAGATAAGAATATTTGGCCGTCTGTAATAGAAATTACATTAGTAGGAATATAAGCTGAAACATCTCCTGATTGGGTCTCAACTATTGGTAAAGCAGTCATACTTCCTTCACCTAACTGAGAACTTAATTTAGCGGCTCTTTCCAAAAGACGCGAATGTAAATAAAAAACATCTCCGGGATAAGCTTCGCGACCTGGTGGTCTTCGTAATAGAAGAGACATTTGGCGATAAGCCTGTGCTTGTTTGGAGGGATCATCATAAATGATTAAAGTGTGGCGTTCACGGTACATAAAATATTCAGCCAGAGCTGCTCCTGTATAAGGCGCGAGGTATTGTAATGTAGCTGGGGAATTTGCTGTTTCAGCCACTATAATAGTGTATTCCATTGCTCCTCTTTCTTGTAAAGAAGTTACGACTTGAGCCACAGAAGATGCTTTTTGACCAATAGCTACATAAACACATACTACATTTTGTCCCTGTTGATTGAGAATCGTATCTGTAGCTACTGCTGTTTTACCAGTTTGTCTGTCCCCAATAATCAATTCTCGCTGGCCACGCCCTATAGGGATCATAGAATCAATAGCAATAAGTCCCGTTTGAAGGGGCTCATACACGGACCGTCTGGAAATAATACCGGGAGCGGGAGATTCGATTAACCGAGATTCCGAAGCTGAAATTTCTCCTCGACCGTCAATAGGTTTAGCTAGGGCATTTACAACACGACCCAAATAACCCTCACTTACCGGTATCTGAGCAATTCTTCCTGTTGCTTTTACGGAACTTCCCTCTTGTATCATCAAACCATCACCCATTAATACAACACCAACATTTTTTGATTCCAAATTCAAAGCAATGCCTACTGTACTTTCTTCAAATTCTACTAATTCACCCGCCATTACTTCATCAAGACCATAAATACGAGCAATGCCATCGCCTACTTGAAGTACGGTACCTGTATTTACAATTTTTACTTCGGTATTATATTGCTCAATACGTTCACGGATAATTTTACTAATTTCATCTGCACGAATGGTTACCATGAATATTTCTGAATTTGATTCTTTTTCGAAGAAAAACAAAAAGAAGGCCTGCCTGCCTATACTCTCAATTATAGTAGAACAACTAATCAGTTATTTTTTTCTTTCATCGCCCCAAACATACCAATATTAGCACTGATCGTACGTAAATGTAACTCGTTGTTTAAGCAACTATTCAAAGTTCCCAGAGCTCCTTGTAATGCTTGTTGTAAAACCCTTTTGGTTTCATTTTTGTAATTTTCGAATTGTTCCAAAGTTGTATAAATTGAATTAATTAAATTCAATTTTTCTCGTTCTATCTCGGAATAACCATTCACTCGAAACCGATCTGCTTCCATTTCTACTTTCCTTAAACGGGACCGGGCTTTTTCCAGCTGTTCAATGGCTGTTTCCCGTAGTTCTTCTGAATTTCGAATAGTTCTCAAGATTCTCTGTTTTCGATTATCTAATAAATCACTTAATGAAAGTAGATTCTCTTTCCATTCATTTCAAAATGTCTATGATCTCTTCCCGAACCAAACATGAATCTTTCAATTCATTTGGCTCTCACACTCAATTCCTTATAGGAAATTTCCCCATATTTATTATGGAATGAGCCTATCCTCTTTTCTCTATTTCGAAAAATCTTGAAAATGATTATCAATACAAGACCCCAATATTTGGAGGACTCTTCTGACCAAACAAATAATTGTCAGCAAAGTTGTTTTTTTTTTTCTTGAAATCCAAAGAATTCTCATTAATTTATACGTAGGTCATCAATTCTGCATTGTAGAAAAGTAGAAACGGAGGCGTTAAACACAACACCTTTTTCCTATTTTTCATCCATCATAAAGAGAATTCAAGTCAGTTTTTCGACATGAGTGTTCTATATCGAAAAAATTCGAATTTCACTATTAACATAGTGGTAGAAAGAATACTAGACTGCGTCGAAACTTCAAACTGGTTAGCTTTAACCATGGTAATGTTCCAAAATTCTTGGTTGATAGAGAATCAAAGTAGATTTCCCAATGAATCGCGAAATGCTATGGTTCTTAACTATTTTTTTTTCGTTATTTTGTAAGAAGTCATTCGCCGGATCATGCACATTTTCCTAGTTATAACAAAAAAAGTGCAGTTGGTTGTATCCAATCTATTCTTTGAAATAAACAACTCGCACACACTCCCTTTCCAAAAAAAATCAATACACCTAGCACTGCACTTAGATTTATTAGATTTGTTGCTAAAATATCGGTATCAAACCCGAAACTTCCGGCGGATGGCCAGTAAATGAAGCAAAGAAAAGAATCGGTTATATTTTTCATATGATCGCATCTCCTCTTATGGATAGACAAAATTTCTTTTTACGATTCCAAGTTTTTTTTATTTGTTTATGATAGTTTATTCTATAATCTAATTTTTTAATTATTTAATATGAATATATCAAATTAGTATATTTTTATTCTTACTAAAATGAGTATATTAGTAAGAATAAAAATATACTAAAATTGGTTAGTCAATTGAAAGAGTCCCTATAAGAATGATACTTCTTAGAAGGAAATACTAGTTCTTATGTCAATTGCAAAATACTTAGTTGGTTTCAACACTTTCTAAATCAAAATTAAGGGGTCAGTGGACTAAAAAAAGGGACGGAAGAAGGCGAATCAGTATGTTAATCCGAATGAAGAAAAAATTGTAGGAGTAAAATCTAAATAGAATGAAAAAAAAAGCAAGAGCAGCAACGAAAGTCCATGGAAAAAACAAGATGTATTTTTTTTATTAAACAAAAGGATTGGCAAATAAAAGAGCTAATGCTACAACCAGCCCATAAATAGTTAAAGCTTCCATAAAAGCCAGACTAAGTAATAAAGTACCCCGTATTTTGTCCTCTGCTTCCGGTTGTCTCGCAATCCCTTCTACAGCTTGCCCTGCAGCTGTGCCTTGACCAACTCCAGGTCCAATAGAAGCAAGCCCGACGGCCAACCCAGCAGCGATAACAGAAGCAGCAGCAATCAGTGGATTCATGATAAGTTTCTCCTATTCCAAAGAAAATAAAAAAATAGTTAATAATATAATCAACAAAAAATTTATGACTTAATTATTTCATTCTTCATATTTCTCTTTATCTAGTCGAAGTGTAATTCAAAATTTCAAACTTAATAATTTTTATTGAATTATCCCAATTACTTCGATATTCACTTTTTTCGTTTCTACCCTTGTAGTTTTTTGTGAATACATACAATTTTTGGTCTTATCTTACATTTTAAACTTTTTTTTTCTTTGATTTCATTTTTTTAGTCATTTTTTTATATTCAATTCAGAATTACAAGAGATGGAATCTTTTTTTTGAATCCCTACCTAAATTTAGAGTAGTAGCAGAACAAATTTAGATAGATCGTCATATATAACTAATGAATATCTACTATGACATATACATGTGTTTGTTCCATACCGTAAACCAATGAGTTGTATCTTAGATTCAATCAATCATTCTTGGAAATCCCCCAGCTGTCTTATAACGATTAGATTATATATACACCTAGTTTGACCCCCTCAACCTTTGTTAATTTATTTAATCTCTATTTTTTTTTTTACAATTCCCTGGTAATTGTTTTAATTTTCTTTCTACTTTTTGATTGTTATTAAACCTTTTTAAAATTTCTTTGTATTTTTTTATTAATATTCCTTAAGTATATTATCGCGAGCCACACATACTTTGTTGCGGGCTAAAACACGATTTTGATAACTAGTCAATGATGCCCTTCCATGGATTCACCTATATACGCCGCAGCTAAAGTAGCGAAAATAAGAGCTTGAATACCACTTGTAAATAATCCAAGGAACATAACAGGTATAGGAACTACTAAAGGTACTAACGAAACAAGAACAACAACTACTAATTCATCCGCTAATATATTTCCAAAAAGTCGAAAACTAAGCGATAAGGGTTTTGTGAAATCTTCTAAGATGTTAATCGGTAAAAGGATTGGCGTTGGTTGGATGTATTTACCAAAATAGGCCAATCCCTTTTTTGAAATACCCGCATAGAAATAGGCTACTGACGTAAGTAAAGCTAATGCAACAGTAGTATTTATATCATTTGTGGGTGCAGCTAACTCTCCATGAGGTAACTTTATAATTTTCCAAGGCAAAAGGGCCCCTGACCAATTCGAAACAAAAATAAATAGAAACAGAGTTCCAATAAACGGAACCCATGGACCATATTCTTCTCCAATCTGAGTTTTGCTCACGTCTCGAATGAATTCAAGGACATATTCAAAAAAATTCTGACCAGACGTGGGAATAGTTTGCGGATTTCTAACAACTAGAATGGTTGAAATTAATAAGATAGCAATTACAACCCAAGAGGTAATAAGTACTTGAGCATGCACTTGAAAATCCCCTATTTGCCAATAGAAATGTTGACCTACTTCCACAGCAGATATATCATAGAATCTGTTTAATGTGTTGATGTAACATAATAGAACATTCATATTGCCCTGTCCTCTAAAATAAAAAAATATACCTTGAAAGGGAATTATTTTGATTCAACCATTTCCTTATTTTACTTTGATTTTCTATTTTGAATACCTAACTAATCACAAAATATTTCTTTTTACACAATTTTGTAATGCTATAATAACCAATTCCAAAAATCTATGACCGCACGCCCAACCAAATCGAAAAATTGATTTATCTTATTATTAATCAATTTTTTTGTATATAGCTAGAACGACCCTCACAAATTGCAAAAACTAATTTGTTAAGAATTAATCCGATGGAAGCTATAGCATCATCATTAGCCGGAATCGAAATATCTGCAAGATCTGGGTCAGAATTTGTATCAATTAAAGAAATCGTTGGAATTCCCAAAGTGATACATTCTTGAAGAGCCGTATATTCTTCTTGCTGATCAAGGATTATTACAATATCAGGTAATCTTGTCATATATTTTATACCGCCTAGATATCTTTCCAAATGAGATAATTGTCTCTTCAACATAGTGGCATCTCTTTTTGGAAGAGAGTTCAGTTTCCCCGTCTTTTGCTCCGTTCTCAAGTCCCTGAACTCACGAAGTCTCGTTTCTGTAGTATACCAATTCGTTAACATACCTCTGAGCCATTTTTTATTAACATAATGACATCGAGCTCTTATTGCAGCCCGTGTTACTGAATCGGCTGCTTTTTTTTTTGTACCAACAATTAAAAATTGTTTTCCTGTGCTTGCTGCATCAAAAGCCAAATCACAAGCTTCTGATAAAAAACGAGCAGTTTTAGTAAGATTTGTAATATGAATACCTTTACGTTTTCCCGATATAAAAGGTGCCATTCGAGGATTCCGGATTCCAGTTCCTAGGCTCATGGCCAAAATGAACCCCAGCTTCCATCATCTCTTCAAAGTGATGTTCCAATATCTTTTTGTCATTTATCCCCACACTTTTTTAAAAAAAAAAAAATTGAAAAAAATAAAGAGAGACCCAGTATCCTGAAATAGCAATAAATAATTGTTCCGATGGACCTTCTCTTTTATAGACGATTGGCCGTTAAGATAGAATCAGGCCATTCTTTTATTTCTATTTATTATTATTTTTTATTCTACTTTATTACCAAATCAAATGACTGCATTTAAAGATTTTAAGGGGCTGAGTCGAATCCGCTTTTAGGAACCATTTAATCCTATATTTCTAATAATGTATCACATAAATTCTTTGAAATGATAAAAATCAAAGAATTTTTCTGTGATGGAACAAAAGAGTTCTAATTTCTACTTCGAATAATTTTTTTTTCCGGGTAATCTTGTTATGTTGCCTTGACCGTGAACGGTGCATTATTCTTTTGAATCCGGTACCAACGGGTATCATCCCCCCTAAAACAACATTCTCTTTAAGACCTTTCAACCAATCAATACGACCCCGAAGAGCGGCTTTTGCTAAAACTCTAGCAGTTTCTTGAAACTCGCTTCAGATATGAAACTTTGAGTATTCAGAGATGTTTTTGTTATTCCCAATAATAAAGCTCGGTAACAAATGGGTTCTTCCAAGGCACGCCCCATTCGTTCTGCTCGCAATAATCCAATTAGTTCGCCAGGTAAAAAATACATTAGACATTCCATCTTCTGAAACCAAGACTTTGGATGTTATTTGACGCACAATAATCTCGATATGTCTATTATGGATATGTACTCCCTGGGATCGATAAACCTTTTGGATTTTATTAACCAAAGAAATACGACTTTGCGCTATAGTTAGCTCAGCACCAATCAAGAATCCCCAAGGCATGCCGAGAATTTTTGTTATACACTCGTTCCAAGCATCAATTCTTTTTTCTAGATTCATGGATATTGAATCAATCGAACGTATTTCTAATATCTGTTCCACTTTTGGAAGACCTTGTGTTATATCACCGGATCTCGATTTTTCATATATGAATGTAACTAAAATATCTCCTTGAGAAAGGATCTCCCCATAATGGCCGTGAATGGTTGCTTCTGGAGTCGCCAAATAAGGATTAGCCAATCTTATTATTACAGAATCCATTTGAACTGTTATAACTTGACCGATTTTAGTTTTAGGTGTGGTCCATTTTTCATTTTAGCTATACATATATTTTCACAAATCAATTGTCCAAGACTTATTATTGTAAAACGTTTTTTCACAATAAAAATGATGGAGAAAAAACCAATTCAAATGGAATGATTCAAACAATATTACTGTATAGATCGGGTTTAAAAATTTTCTCATTTTCGTCCATTAAATAATATTTAATTACTTGAAAAATTTCAGTGAATTTGTCAAGTTGCAAATTTTTAATGATTGAGATCTTATTATGAGTTATTAAATGATAAAGTGAATAAAAATTCGCAACTTGAAGGGCTATTCCTAAAGGGCCGAACGAATTATTATTATTAATTGAAATTATAGGATCTTTTTTTATTCCATTGTGATATTTTACATTGTTGAATGGTCTCATTTGAAAACAATTAGATGATGACAAAATTATCCAAGATCGCATTCTTTCTTTTTATTCAACAACATACGAATAGTTCCGTGATTTTGGCTAAGTGATTGTTGAATTTTTCCCTTGGAATGATAGAAAAAAAGGGATTGATTCGATCCGATTGATTATCCCTGATCAATCCTAAACCAGACGGGTCATTTCTTTTTCTAATATATGAAGTATTAGATTTGACTAAGTCAATTCTTAGAAAATACTCAATCAAACCATTTGTACTTACTTCAATAAAGGAAGCGGGGCCTCCTCAATAGAAGAACTTTTTTTCCCGTGATCCCAATTGAAGACTAAACAAGTCCGAACTAATTGAATCCTTGTGTCGGAAATTCCCCGAATGGATTTTCCATTTCCATAAAGAATATAATTGACAACTTTTAGTTCCAGATTATCCTTTTCCTGGAATAGATCTTGGGGAAAAAGTTTTACAAAATTGATACTGTCCGGTATTTCATACTAAAATTACAGGTCGAACCAAAACAAAATACTTTTTCTTGGTAGTTGCGATCCATTGGACATAAATCCAATTTTTAAATTTTTTTGATTCCTTGCATTTTTTTTTTTTTACCGTTCCGGGCGGTCTCAAGATGGCACTGTGTCGGGATATCTTATCCATCTCTCCGGGAAAATGGATATTTCCAGAAAATATTTTTAATTCTATTTTTTTTTTTTTCTTTTCTAATCGGACCAATCCGCCTACTCGACTTCTTATATTGAAAGTGATTGGTGTTCCTATTCCAACAAGACTATTATTCCGTACCATTAGGGAAGAAGATTCGGGTAAAATATGCACTTCTTCGGGAATAAAAAAAATTTTATCTACTTGAATTTGGTATTTTGGCTTTACTTCTTCGATTCCTTGATACTCACTGAAATCTTCTTTTTGAAAAATAGAATGAATTCCTATAGTTGTATATTTAGTAATTCCTGAACTCTGTCTTATGTATTGAGGATCATTGAAATAAGCAAAAATACTATTTTCATGAAAAATACCATTGATAGGTATTTCAATGGAGACACCGGAAGGGGACATTAGTTCGTTCTTTCGTTCTTGAATCGATTGGAATGGAAATGGAATAAGAAATCTATTTCTTCGCCTTTTCGCCAAGAAATAAAAAGTATCGTTCAAAATAGCAGGATACATTAAATCAGAATGATCTGTACATATGATTTGATTCAATATTGAAGAATCGCTAATCCACTTTTCTTTTGTACCAAAAGTATTGAATTTATGTTTTACTTGATCATTCCTTTCTAAAAGATTCGAAATATTTGTTTTTCCATTAGAAAGTGAATCATGGTAACTTGATCTTGATCCTTGCGAAGTAAAAAATGGATTGTATTAGACCTGCACGACTTTCCTGACAATATCCATAAATGACTTGTTTTTGGTAAGATATGTACATTACTATATATAAATTGTGATGTATGGTACACATCGGTACTCCAATGCATTTCCCCTTCTGAGTCAGAATAAATATGTTTTTGAACCCTCTCTTTCAAATTTAAAGTAGATGTTCCCGCGCGGATCTCCGCAATCACTTGTTCTGATTTTAATATTGATTATTTTGAACTAATAGAAAACTTTTTGGTGGAATAATGACGTTATGTATAATATCGTCACTTTCAATAGTTACATAGAAGTCTATATTACATATAAAAGCAGGATATCCATGACGTGTCCGTGTAGGGTGAACTAAATCCTCATTAAATTTTATTTTTTCCATTCGAGGGGGCTCGCACATATTCAGCAGTACCCCCTGTGAATACTCCACCAGTATGAAAAGTTCTTAATGTTAGTTGAGTTCCCGGTTCTCCAATAGATTGACCAGCAATAATCCCTACAGCTTCTCCCAATTCTACCAGGTCCCCATGAATAGGACTCCGCCCATAACACAATCGGCAGATCCAAGACGTATTCCTACAGGTAAAGGGGTTCGAATAAATATTGGTTGTGTTTGAAAAGTTATGAATCGATTGATAAGTCCAATTCCAATATCTTGATTTCTAACGACAATGCACCGTGAACCTATATATATATCGTCTGCTACTACACGACCAATTAATGTTTGTATCAAAATTCTTTCTGGCATCATTCCATTTCGGGTGTTTACATAAATCCCACGGATGGTACCGCAATCTGTTCGCCGTACAACAATGTGTTGAACCACTTCAACAAGTCGACGTGTAAGATATCCAGCATCTGATGTTCGTACAGCAGTATCTACAACCCCTTTACGGGCTCCGTAGCAAGAAATTATATATTCTGTTAAAGACAGTCCTTCACGTAAATTGCTTTGAATGGGTAAATCAATCATTTGTCCTTGTGGATCTGACATTAATCCTCTCATTCCGACTAATTGGTGCACTTGAGATGCATTTCCTCTAGCTCCTGAAAAAGACATGATATGGACTGGATTAAAGGGGTCAGTCATCCTAAAATTGGAATTCATTTGTTGTCGCAAATATTCGCTTGTAGCATACCATATTTCAATGGATTGGCGTAATTTTTCTACCGCATGGACATTTCCATAATGATTTTGTTTTTCCAAAATGGAACTTTGTTGTTCAGCATCTTGGACTAGCCATCCTTTTGAAGGTATTGTTAAAAGATCATCAATTCCTAATGAAATAGATGTAGCAGTAGCTTGATGGAATCCTAGAGTCTTTACTTGATCTAGGATGTGTGATGTATATGCCATTCCGAAATGATCTATTAATCTGCTAATAAGTCGTTTAATGGCAGTTCCACCTATCACGTTATTGTGAAAGACTAGATCGGCCCGTTCTGCCATAAGTACCTCCATATTCCACTCAGTGTTATTCGGTTCGACAATGGATTTGAGTTAATGATTGGAAAACTTCCTTTTCTTTATGTTTATTCACGTAGAAAATTGAAAAGATGCTAGTTGACCTGAATTTACACCAGTATCATAAATTGACTTAGCGTGGATACCAACACTAACCATTTATATGATTAGATACCATATGAATCGGCTCGAGAAAAACCTTGTATAGCTTCTTCGATTTCTCGATAAAAAGAAATATGACCAATAGTGGTTCGAATGTATATACAACGAATTTCTTTTTTTATACTTCTTATTACTAAATAATCCCCATAAATCTCATAAAGGTACCAAAAGATTCATAGTGAACTTCGATAGAACTTCTCTTGAAGACATAATGCATTGATCTATTCGCCACCGGAGCCAAAAAGGACTATCGAAATTTATTCTTTTCTGTCTATAAGCTCCAATTGCAATCATAGGAATTGCAAAAAAAGGGTTCTTTTTTTTTCATATACTTCAAGTTATTATTGCTAATTTTTCATTGTGAGAATTTCGGGAATTAACGAATTATACCTGTTTGCACAAATACCTCGACGATTTCCGCTAGTTAATACGTAAAGTCCAATAAGCATATCTTGAGTTGGTACACAAATGGGATCCCCAATAGCCGGAGACAAGAGATTCGTATGAGAAAACATAAGTAAACGAGCTTCTGCTTGAGCCTCCAAAGATAAAGGCACATGAACAGCCATTTGATCCCCATCAAAGTCTGCATTGAATCCCTTACACACCAATGGATGTAAACAAATAGCACGTCCTTCGACTAAAATGGGTTGAAATGCCTGTATGCCCAATCTATGCAAAGTAGGCGCTCTATTCAGCAATACTGGATGCCCCCGCATAACTTCTTGAAGTATTTCCCATACAATGGGTTCTTTTTCCCGGATTTTCCTCTTAGCAACTCCTATGTTCGAAGCAAAATGGTTTTGAATTAAACCACGAATTAGAATCTGAAATAGCTCTATTGCTATTTCGCGGGGCAATCCACATCGATGTAATGAAAGTGATGGACCTACGACAATAACAGAACGCCCCGAATAATCAACTCGTTTTCCAAGAAGAGTCTCTCGAAATCTTCCCTCTTTGCCCTCAATTATATCGGAAAACGATTTGTAAACTTTATTATTACCGTCCCTCATTGGTTGTCCGCGGATTCCATTATCAAGAAGTGTATCCACGGCTTCTTGTACCAATTTTTCTTGACACATTACTAATTCCTCTGGTGTAGATCTACTTGTTGTTAATAGATCAATAAGAGTATTGTTCCGATAGATAACTCTTCTATAGAGTTCATTAATATCCGAACTCATTAGTTTACCGCCATCTATTTGAATAATTGGTCTCAATTCGGGAGGAAGCACTGGTAAGAGACATAATACCATCCATTCTGGTTCTATATTTGTTCGGATAAAATGCTTAGCTAATTCCATGCGTCGAACCAAAAAATTCTTTCTTCTTCCAACTTTTTGATCTTCCCATTCATTTTCATTGTCAGTGGACCCCTCTTCTCCTAATTCTGTCCATTCTAGCAACGAAGAATCCATAATCATTCTTAAATCCAGATCAACTAATTGTTCTCGTATAGCACCCGCTCCACTAGAAATTTCTCTATTTCGAAATGTATCCAAACCTTGAGTAGCAAAAAAGAGTGGGAGACTGTATCTCCAGGATTGGATTTCATAGTCGAATGAACCTCGTAATCGTAAGAAAGTTGGTTTTTTAACTACGGGCCTAGCAAAAGAAAAATTTGGATAGGATCCAATAAGATGGATAATCGGACATGAGGGTTTCCTCTCATCCGGCTAAAGTATTTACACACAATTAAAGATAAAGAAAGGGGTTTCCGCTTTCATATTTTTGAAAACCTCTAATCTAAAATATAAAATAAAAAAGGTTTACTCTTGACTCAAGTTATCAATAAAGACCAAGCAACATTTCATTGATACATTCTTCGGTTTTTCTGAATTTTTTATGCAATTCGAAATTCCGACAGAAATAAAATGTAAAATTCTTGAGTAGTCTACCTCCCTTCGAACGAGGAATCCTCTAAAATGAAATTCTTAATAAAAAAGGAATATCTTCGACTTCATAAGAGATTTCTTTGTCTCTGTATCATACCGTTTGATCTTTTAGGTCAAGACGTCACCTCGACGGGTATGCCACGATGTCTTAAAGCCTATATGCGATAGATAAACTTCTGCAATCATGATATATTTTATTCTTTGAACATAATTTTAGTTCTTTTAAAATAAAAAAAAAAAAAAGAGATGGAATAATGAATTCCACAAAAAAGTATTTTTTTTTTCACAAGGTACATACAGTATAAAGAGTTTTTTGTTACTGAATTGACCATAGACCAACTCCCTTATTGGGAGTATTCAATACACCCATGAATTGAATTCTGAGCTTCATGTTACTCATCCCAAGAGACATGCCAGATATAGGACATTCCAATTTAATTGAATGGAATGACAGTTTTTCATTCGAAATCTGTACAATAAGAATTTTTATCAAATCACACATCGCAGTATACTAGACCCTCTAATTCTTTAAGAGGTTTATCTAAAAGGCTCGCGATATAACTAGGAAGACGTTTCAAATACCACACATGGGTTACTGGACATGCTAATTTGATATACCCCATTTGATATCTACGTATCCGAGAATCAACAAATTCTACTCCGCATTGTTCACAAAATTGAGGTTGGTCTTTTTTATCTCCGATTACTCGATAATTTCCACAAGCACAAATCCCACTTTTTATAGGCCCAAAAATTCTTTCACAAAATAATCCATCTTTTTCAGGCTTATTGGTTTTATAATGAAGAGTATAGGGTTTTGTTACCTCCCCAACTGTTTCTCCATTAGGTAGGATTTTTTTTGCCCAAGCACTTATTTGTTCAGAGGAAACTGATCCAATTCGAAGGTGTTGATGTTTATACTGATCAATCATAAAATAAAATTTCGGATTCAGTCCAATTAAACTTCCTTCCTTTGAATCTGAAAGTCTTTCTCAGAGACAAGGAAATGATTCAGTTCCAGAGCCAAAGATCGTAGTTCGCGAACGAGCAATCGAAAAGATTCTGGAGCATCCACAGGTTTCGGTATTGTTCCTCCACTAATTGTAGTTCCAAGTACTTCTTGACGAGCTTTAATATGATCAGATTTATAAGTAAGCATCTCTTGTAAAATATGAGCAACACCGAATCCCTCGAGGGCCCAAACTTCCATTTCGCCTACCCGTTGTCCTCCTTGTTTGGCCCTTCCTTTAAGGGGTTGTTGTGTAACAAGTGCATAAGGTCCACTGGAACGTCCATGTATTTTATCATCAACTTGATGAATTAATTTCAAGATATAAGGCTTTCCTATTATAACGGGCTGTTCAAAAGGATTCCCCGTTCTTCCATCAAATATTCTGCTCTTTCCCGGATACTCGGGTTCAAATATCCATGGATTCGATGTTTCTTTACTGGCCTCATATAATTCAGAAAACACAAGTTTTCTGGAAGCCTCTTGTTCATATCTCTCATCAAAAGGTGCTATTCGATAATGTCTATTTAGCATACTCCCAGCTAATCCGAGCGAACATTCTAATATCTGTCCTACATTCATTCGAGAAGGGACCCCTAATGGATTGAAGACCATATCAACGGGTCTTCCATCTTGCAAATAAGGCATATCCTGTCTAGACAAAATCTTTGAAACGATACCTTTATTTCCATGTCTCCCGGCCACTTTATCACCTACTTTGATTTCACGTTTCTGTGAAATATATATATGAATTGTTTCTGGATTATAGCTAGAATCCGCTTTTTTGTGGAGCCATCTCACATCAATAACTCGGCCCCTACCACCTATAGGTAGTTTTAGACAAGTTTCCTTTGAGGTGGATACCTGAATCCCAAGTATAGCTCGTAATAATCTATCTTCCGGGGCATATGAGGATTCTTTTGCCATTTGAGGCGTTAATTTACCCACTAAAATATCGCCCGTTTCTACCCAAGATCCCAGAATTACAATTCCATTTTTGTCTAAATTTCGGAGTAAATGCGCTTCTAGATGTGGAATTTTATTAGTGATTCTTTCAGGACCATGGCTTGTCACATGAGTCTGAATTTCATATTTCCGTATGTGAAAAGAAGTATAAATATCTTCATAGACCAGACGCTCACTAATGAGTACAGCATCTTCAGAATTGTAACCTTCCCATGGCATATAAGCTACTAATACGTTTTTTCCCAAAGCGAGTTCACCACCAACTGTAGCAGCACCATCTGCTAAAATTTGTCCCTTTTTTACGCATTTACCCTTCTGAACCTGGGATTTTTGATGCATGCAAGTATTTTTGTTGGAACGTTGATATATAATTAATGGAATACTTAGACCATTCCCACTTCCAAATAAAATAATCTTCTCAGTATCATTATAAACGATCTTTCCCTCGTGTTCGGCTATAGCGGGAACTCCCGAATCTAAGGCCACTTGGCGTTCCAATCCAGTTCCAACAATGCACTTTTCGGACCGAGAAAGAGGAACTGCTTGACGTTGCATATTAGAACTCATTAAAGCTCTATTCGCATCATTATGCTCGATAAAAGGAATGAGGGAAGCTCCAATAGAAAAATATTGGAAGGGAAAAATACTTCGAAGATGAACCTGTTCCCATGCAATAGTAAGAAATTCTTGACGGTATCGAGCTGGAACAATCTGCTCCTCCTGAATACCTCGATTCAGTGCTAAAAAATTTCCCGTCGCTACCATATAGTATTCATCTCTACTTGGTGATAAAGAAAGCATTCGTATTCTTTTTGATCTCTCAGAAATTTCATAAAATGGACTTTCTATAGACCCCCAACGACCAATCCTTGCGTGAATTGCCAAGGATCCAATAAGTCCGACATTGATTCCTTCAGAGGTGTCAATTGGACAAATGCGTCCATAGTGACTAGGATGGATATCCCGTATCCGAAAACTAGCAGTTCGCCCCGTCAATCCTCCAGGACCCAAAGAACTCAATTTCCTTCCATGAACTATTTGGGTCAATGGATTGGTTTGATCTAAAACTTGAGATAATGGATGTAATCCAAAAAAAGATTCATAAGTGGTTGTTAATGGCGTTGAAGTCACTAAATTCTGAGGAGTCGGTATCAATTTATATCTAATTGCTCCACATATAGTTCCTATAATTAGATTTTCTAAACGAACGAGAGCCAATCCAAATTGATCTTGTAAGAGATCTGCTACGGAACGAATACGTTTATTTTTCAAATGATTCATATCGTCAAGTGTACCCATTCCAAATTTCATTCCAATCAAATGATCCGCAGCTGTCAATATATCTCGCGGTAACAAAAATGTATTGTTCTCGGGTATATCAATATTCAGCCTTCGGTTCATATTTCGCCGCCCAATTCCTCCTAATTCACATCTTTGTTGAAAAAATTTTTTTTGTAATTCCGTACATAAAGATTCAGGAAATATGGGATCTCCGCCTACACAAGCAAATTGTCGATAAAACTCCAAAATGGCATTTTCTTTTGACCTTATTTTTTTTTCCTCCTTTTCATTGAGGAAAGACAAGAAAATTTCGGGGTAACAAACGTTCTCAAGAATTTCACTTAAATTCGAACCCATAGCTGATGATAGAACTAGAATAGATATTTTCTGTTTCCTACTTACACGAGCCCATATCCTTGCTTTTCTATCAATTTCTAACTCTAATCTTCCTCCCCAATCTGATATTATTGTGCCAGTATAGACTGAAATTCCGTTATGGTCCAATTCTGACCGATAATAGATACCGGGGCTTTGCAATATTTGATTGATTACAATTCTGTATATTCCATTTACTATAAAAGTTCCCAGGGAATTCATTAGAGGAATGTTTCCAATAAAAATAATTTGTTCTTGGATATCCTGACTGTTTTTCCAAATTACTCCCGCGGATATATATAATTCAGAGGAATATGTAAGTGATTCATATACAGCATCTTTTTCTTTTATTGAGGGTTCTACCAATTGATATGTTTCCGCAAATAACTGAAATTCAATTTCTTGATCTGTATCTTCAATTTTTGGAAACTTCAAAAGTTCTTCTGTTAAGCCCCGATCAATGAATCTACAAAACCCTTCAAATTGTATTTGATTCAATCCCGGTAGTGTAGACATTCCTTCATTCCCAACCCCAAGCATTTTTGATTACCCCTTTTTTATTTTATAGAAAATATCCCATGATTTGCTGTCATTCTTCATCGAATCACATGAATATATTTAGCAATAATGGAATTTATGTTCTTTTTACTTTACTGAATCACATGAAATTTTACCTCACTACGTCTATGAAATACGCATTATGAAAAGAGGAATTTTGCTACTCAAATTAGAATTTGCAACAAAACAAACAAATAGACTTTTAGTAGAGTATGATATTACATATTCCAATTCGATTGATACCCCAAAAATAAATTCAGGATTTGATTGGCTCCATGAGAGAAAGATTTTAAAAAGAAAATAATCAGAAAAAATATACAATTTTTTTGAGCCCTTTACCATTTCAAGTGTTCAAAAAAGAATGAAAATTAACAAAGAAGAGAGATATTTTGACCCTTTTTTTTTTTTTTAGAATGAGAGGATTGCAGTGCATAAAAAGACTTGGATTTATGAAACATGCATAGATCTAACTTCAGCTATAGCTATCTATATATGTCTATTACGTTATTGCAGTCCTATTTGTTCGGGACATAATATGTTGTGTTCATTTTTTTTCTATTCATTCATCAATCTATTTCATGAAAAATTGGCAAAAAAATGAAAGTACGAGAATTTATTGAAAATTCCCTGTAATCCATAATTACATAGAAAATACCCAATTATATAATGTGTAACAATGAAAAGTGATATTATGGGGTTGACATATATTAACAGTTCCTGTTATAATGGAAATAGATAAAGATTATAAAAAATATATATATATATAATAATATATATAATAATAATATTGATTTGTTATGTATCAATTTCGATTTTTTTCTCATTAAGAAATTCAGATTCCTGAATTCTTCCGGAATTTGTAGTTAACAGTTGCTATTTGTCCCGAAATTTTTACTTTTTTTTTTTTGACTGAAAAGGTATACGTTGGTTTTTTTGAGAGGAGGATATTCTGATCTATTTTTTTGTATCATTTTGGCGGCATGGCCGAGTGGTAAGGCGGGGGACTGCAAATCCTTTTTCCCCAGTTCAAATCCGGGTGTCGCCTGATCGACAAGAGAATCAAAAAGGGTTTCTTCCATTTTGTTGATACAGAAACTTAGTATTTTTTCCATGTGGAAGCAAGTGTAGGGACAGAGTTCTTGAGACTTGTTTGATTCAAAATTCTACGCATCGCTAGATTTGTTCTCTAAAATGCTTTCAATCTTTGCGTCTCGGATTCAAGGAAAAATGAATTAGAGTAGGGAAATGAAAAGGAATAGATCAATCTTGAAATGAAAGTCTTTTCATTCTACTACTGCTGTAGTGTCCGTCTACTGATTGGGTCTTGAATTAGATTGGATAAGGATAGGTAGGACAGGGAATATAATTCCATTTTTAGTTGGCGAAGGGATTGAAGAAAAACCGTCTATACAAACGAATGTAAAATATATGAACGCTTCTGCATTTTTTCCATATTTGTTAGATTAATGAAATTGAATATCTAATTCGATTTCTTTTTTTTTATTTATTGAATTTTTTTTATTTATTGAATTTCATGATATTCATATTATTTTTTTTTTACTATGAATTTCATTTTCATTTCATCCAATTCAAAAAAAATTCCATTCCATTTGATTTCATTTCCATTCTAAGAAAAAGAAAACTCTTTCTTTTGGGTAATCGATAGTAAAAGAATTTAATAGGCTGTTTTCCAATTGTTTTAGAGAACGAATCGGGATACAATAAGGATTATTAGATCAAATTGAACTAAGAGATGCAAATAAGAGTATGCAAAGGAATCTATCTTGATTCTTTATTTTTTACTTAAATAAAATGAAATGGGGGGGGGGGAAAAAAAAGAAAAATAGGTCTTTGTATTCCAACCTATTAGTATGATTCATTACCTTACTACTTCTAAGGATATTTTTTATTTATGCTGAAAATTTCTCAATTCTACTCCGAATCTGATAAGAACTTGCTAGATGTTCTAATTGGATGTTTCATCAATGGTGTTATGACGGAATGGAATACTTTTTTGACTCTGTACTAGCGATTCCACTATTATTATAAGATATTATCAAATTTTTAGTGAAAAATAAAAACAAAAAGAATACAAGAAAAATTAGTAAACAATAAAAAAAGAATTAATAAAAGAATTTCTTCATATTGATATAGATAGGAGACATAATTTACATGGATATAGTAAGTCTTGCTTGGGCTGCTTTAATGGTAGTTTTTACATTTTCCCTTTCCCTTGTAGTATGGGGAAGAAGTGGACTCTAACGGTAATACTCATTGAGTTAAGGGATCAAACTGTCTCAATTGTTTTCTAGCTGGGTTCTTCCAGTTTTGAACTATTTTAGTTATTTTATTAATACTAATTAATGAAAATTATATCTGGATTTAGAAATTCTATTGTATTCCAGTGGTTTACTATATTCCATGTATAAGAAAGAGAATATTGAAAAAAAAAACTCTTTGAATCAACCAAATATATTTAATTGTTGCCATTTTGATGTCCCGGGAATACAGATAATTGGGAAACGGATTACTATTCCAAACCAAATTCTTTTTACTATTTCTATTCAATTAAATCAATTTGAATTTTGGAATACTCAAAAGATTATTTCTTTTTATTTATTAGTTACCGGGATTCTGAAAAGAATCTGAAATCAAAAAATGAAAATAACAAGAATAAAAATTGCGTTGCTTTTTAATTATTTCAGATTGATTGGAACCAATACAAATAGAATAGATTTAGATGAAATCAAGAAAAATGTGGACGCCATGGAATTGACATTCCATATCTATAGATAGATATCCATCTATCCATATGAAAACAAAATTCTAGATTGGTTCCTCCATATTAAACCTCTTTTTTTTTTAGTAAAACATTCTAGTTCTACTGTAATAGATAATATAGTAGAAAGAAATAGATTTGATTTCTTTCTACTATACTAGGATTTAATAGAATTCTGCTGGTTGTAGTCTGATCATTTTCTTAAAAAACAAAAGACCCGAAATAGAAATTATTTTTTCATTTTTTTCTTCAATCATTGCATTGATAAGAAATAAGAAGTCATGTTTCAGTAAAATTTAGTCACTTTGACTTACCGTTTTTACATAAATTATAAGTAAAAAGGCAGTAGGAACTAAAATGAAGAGTGCAGTAGCTATAAATGCGAGAATATTTACTTCCATAATCTCTATGTTTTATTTCTCTTTAATTTCTAATAAATACTTCGGGATTTAATCCCATAGAAATGAAAAATCTTTCGTCACTAAATTCAATGGGATAAATTGGATCTCGATGATATCAAATCGGATCAATATCACGAATAACAATATCTGAGCTATCAAATCAATAATTCATGGTCGAGAATTTCATAGTATAACATCGGAAGATGTTTTATCCATACCAAACCAAATAAGAAAATGACTTGCTGATGCAATCAAAAAGTCCTTTTTCTTTCTTTGTCCGAACCTTTCCCTTAAACTAAAAAAGAAAGAAAAAGGGGGATACCTGTTTGAAATGATATTTTTTTAGTTTTATTCCCTTATCATACACGAAATCAATTGATATTTTTTGGATTTGTATCCATCGGGACTGACGGGACTCGAACCCGCAGCTTCCGCCTTGACAGGGCGGTGCTCTGACCAATTGAACTACAATCCCAGGGAAAAAGTCGTCTAGTATACACACATATTCTTACAATTTCATTCTAACTCTTTGTTTTTCTATTTGAGATTCGAGAACGCCTCTTTTAAAGGCGGACTTCTATATATATATATTCATATTTTTATGGGTCTGCGCTTTAGCGACACGGATGACTCGCAATCCGTTCGTTATTGCCAACTTGATTAAAAAATCAATCAAGGAAACAAAAAAGACTATTTTTTTCTTTTTTGACTTGAACCCTTTCCTTCGACTTTATACTTACAGATCCCAATAGGTGTTTTGCAAAATCCGAATTTGTGGAAAAAAATATGTAAGTAATCTGGAAAAAAGACATAGGACTCAAGATTATAATCTTATGTATGCGAACCCATTGGTGATTTTTAGAGAACACCAAATGGGTTATATCATTTCATGGTGGATCCAGAAATATTTTTGGGCCGAGCTGGATTTGAACCAGCGTAGACATATTGCCAACGAATTTACAGTCCGTCCCCATTAACCGCTCGGGCATCGACCCAGGAAGAATTCATTTTAGTCTTTCTTGATAATCCCTCATCCATTTCCTTTCGTAGTACCCTACCCCCAGGGGAAGTCGAATCCCCGTTGCCTCCTTGAAAGAGAGATGTCCTAAACCGCTAGACGATGGGGGCCTCCTTGCCCGATTTCCATTCTACTATGTTCATAGTATGAACAGTTTTTTGAAATTGTCAATATAATGGAATGATATGATTCGATCAAAAGGATCTTCCCATCTTTCAGAATTCCTTACAATTTTTTGATTCATCCTTTTGATTTCTAAATTGTTCATTCCAATCACCAATCTATAGAATTCAACAAAATAGAAAATAAAACGAAGTAATGCGAAAGAAACCAAAATAAACATAGAAGACTTTGTGGAAAGAATTGATTTGCTGGAACAGGGGGGCATTAACACCTTATTTCTTTCACTTTCATTCAGTGTTAAGAAGATGAAATTGGGTATATTTGTATTTCACACTAAGTTGGGAAATACAAAAATGCGAATGAATCCGGAAATTGAGTAAAAAAGGATGAAGATCAATAAGAATTGAGTTGAGGGACAGGATAGAATCCATTTATCAAAGATTCGGAAATATTGGAATTAGGGGTCCATGTATCAATGAAATGAATTTCGTGTTATGATGAAGATGACTTCAATTCAAATCGGTTTTGAAAAATTTCATTCCTATTTATCAAATCCAATATGAATTAATTCTTTTTTCACTATTAAATCCAATTTTTTGTTCGTTAATGAGTTGCTATGTACAAAAAATAGATCTATGTACATACATCTAAATGTACATATATCTAAATGTACATATATCTAAATCAGATTTAGATATATATATATCTATTTCGTCAGATTGATATACCAATTTTGTATATATCTATTTTGTATATCTATCTATAATAATAGATATAGAATAAGTATATGCAGTAACAAATAGATGTACTAAACTCATCTTCATATTGGCTGATTCCGTATTGGGGAATTTACTCAAACGCCGCCCTTTTAACTCAGTGGTAGAGTAACGCCATGGTAAGGCGTAAGTCATCGGTTCAAATCCGATAAGGGGCTTTTTGTATCAAAAAATGATAACAGTAGTATTCCTATTTGAAGGAAGATATAGAAATATTCTTGATATTTGTAAGAAGTTTCTGTTTGTAATAAAAAAAACTAATTAATAGTTGAATTTCATTAAAAAATCGAATTTCAACTCTATTAAGTTCTTGTTATCATTCGAATAGAGTAAACTCATTCGAGTTAGAAAGTAAAATGGTATTCTTTTCTATATATATATATATATTTATTTTTTTAGAATATGATATTTTCTTGAATCAAAAAAGGAAAAGATTCTAAAAAAAAGTAAGTGGACCTAAGCTATTGAATCATAACTATATCCACTATTCTGATATTCAAATTGGATAGAAATGAAATTTGAACGGTGGATCTTTTTTTCTTTTTAATACCTTTTTGGTTCTAACTCTGCAAGAATCTGTCGATATTTCGGATAAAATCTTATTGTTCGTAGGAATGAATTGCTACTCCTCTCCTCCAGTGGAAGGGCTTATTCTATTCTAAGGTCCAACATACAAGTCATTTGACTTAAAAATCTATTTTTTCCGAATACAAGAAAAGATCAAATTTGATTTCTATTATTTCGTGAAGATATGTCTATCAAAATAATAGAAAAATCCATAAAATCATGACTTTGAGTATCAAACATTTGGTTTTGATATCTATGCATACGAGATTTTTAAGGCAATTAATGGACGAAACTTTCACTTAGAATCTATTATTATTACTAAAATTCCATAGAATATTCAAAGAATATGACAGATAGATAAAAAAAGAAATAGAGAAAAAGATTCAAAAAAAGAAAGAAATGTAAAATAGAAAGTCAAATATAGGATCCTCTAGTAGTTTTTTAGACATACAAATAGTTTTTTAGACATACAAATTCGAAGAATATAGAAAACTCTTTTTTTTTATTTCACGAACAAGATTCAAGAAGAATCTTATTTGATAAAAGCAGAGTAGTATGTCTGGGGATCTGCTGGTAACGAGAGTAATAAAAGCGATCGATCATTTGTTTATGGAATAGTTCTTTAAAAATTTTATTTCTATGATTTATGAGTCATAAGACAATTTGCGAGTCATGACTTAGGGAATTTTTTTAGAATATAAAGAAAGAAGCCAATTGATTTGACCTAGATTAGATATCCATCGACAAAAAAATAATTTTTCTATTCGAAACCCAGTAGAAAAGAGGGGACAGTCTACGAGAAATCATATCATATATAAAATGAAAAAAGCCTCGAAGGTTGCATCCCTGAAAATACTAGTAGGTGTTCGGAAATGGTTTGAAGTAGTTGAATAGGAGGATCACTATGACTATAGTTCTTGGTAAATTTACCAAAGATCAAAATGATTTATTTGATATTATGGATGACTGGTTACGGAGGGACCGTTTTGTTTTTGTGGGTTGGTCCGGTCTATTGCTCTTTCCTTGCGCCTATTTTGCCGTGGGGGGTTGGTTCACAGGTACCACCTTTGTAACTTCATGGTATACTCATGGATTGGCAAGTTCCTATTTGGAAGGTTGTAACTTCTTAACTGCAGCAGTCTCTACTCCTGCTAATAGTTTAGCACACTCTTTGTTGTTACTGTGGGGTCCTGAAGCACAGGGAGATTTTACCCGTTGGTGTCAATTAGGTGGTCTGTGGACTTTTGTTGCTCTTCACGGTGCTTTCGGATTAATAGGTTTTATGTTACGTCAATTTGAACTTGCTCGATCTGTTCAATTGCGGCCTTATAATGCAATCGCATTCTCCGGTCCAATTGCTGTTTTTGTTTCTGTCTTCCTGATTTATCCACTGGGCCAGTCTGGTTGGTTCTTTGCGCCTAGTTTTGGTGTAGCAGCTATATTTCGATTCATTCTCTTTTTCCAAGGGTTTCATAATTGGACATTGAACCAACCCTTTTCATATGATGGGAGTTGCTGGTGTATTGGGCGCTGCCTACTATGCGCTATTCATGGCGCTACCGTAGAAAATACCTTATTTGAAGATGGTGATGGCGCAAATACATTCCGTGCTTTTAACCCAACCCAAGCAGAAGAGACTTATTCAATGGTTACTGCTAACCGCTTTGGTCCCAAATCTTTGGGGTTGCTTTTTCCAATAAACGTTGGTTACATTTCTTTATGTTATTTGTACCAGTAACTGGTTTTATGGATGAGTGCTCTTGGAGTAGTCGGTCTGGCCCTGAACCTGCGTGCCTATGACTTTGTTTCTCAAGAAATCCGCGCAGCAGAAGATCCTGAATTTGAGGACTTTCTACACCAAAAATATTCTCTTAAACGAAGGTATTCGTGCGTGGATGGCGGCTCAAGATCAGCCTCATGAAAACCTTATATTCCCTGAGGAGGTTCTACCACGTGGAAACGCTCTTTAATGGAACTTTAGCTTTAACTGGTCGTGACCAAGAAACTACTGGTTTTGCTTGGTGGGCCGGGAATGCCCGACTTATCAATTTATCCGGTAAACTACTGGGGGCCCATGTAGCCCATGCCGGATTAATAGTATTCTGGGCCGGAGCAATGAACCTATTTGAAGTTGCTCATTTCGTACCCGAGAAGCCCATGTATGAACAAGGCTTAATTTTACTTCCCATCTAGCTACTCTAGTTGGGGGGTTGGTCCGGAGGGGAAGTTATCGACACCTTTCCATACTTTGTGTCTGGAGTACTTCACTTAATTTCCTCTGCAGTATGGGCTTGGCGGTATTTATCATGCACTTCTGGGACCTGAGACTCTTGAAGAATCTTTTCCATTCTTTGGTTATGTATGGAAAGATAGAAATAAAATGACTACTATTTTAGGTATTCACTTAATTTTGTTAGGTATAGGGGCTTTTCTTTTAGTATTTAAGGCTTTTTATTTGGGAGGTCTATATGATACCTGGCTCCAGGAGGGGGAGATGTAAGAAAAATTACCAACTTAACCCTTAGTCCAAGCATTATATTTGGTTATTTACTAAAATCGCCTTTTGGGGGAGAAGGTTGGATTGTTAGTGTAGACGATTTGGAAGATATAATTGGGGGACATGTATGGTTGGGTTCCATTTGTATACTTGGTGGAATCTGGCATATCTTAACCAAACCTTTTGCATGGGCTCGGCGTGCACTAGTATGGTCTGGAGAAGCTTACTTATCTTATAGTTTAGGTGCTTTAGCCGTTTTTGGTTTTATAGCTTGTTGCTTTGTCTGGTTTAATAATACTGCTTATCCTAGTGAGTTTTAGTGGGTCCCACTGGACCGGAAGCTTCTCAAGCTCAAGCATTTACTTTTCTAGTTAGAGACCAACGTCTTGGAGCTAATGTAGGCTCCGCTCAAGGGCCTACCGGTTTAGGTAAATATCTAATGCGTTCTCCGACCGGAGAAGTCATTTTTGGAGAGAAACTATGCGTTTTTGGGATCTGCGTGCTCCCTGGTTAGAACCTCTAAGAGGTCCTAATGGTTTGGACTTGAGTAGACTGAAAAAAGACATACAGCCTTGGCAAGAACGTCGTTCCGCGGATATATGACTCATGCTCCTTTAGGTTCTTTAAATTCCGTCGGTGGCGTAGCTACAGAGATTAATGCAGTCAATTATGTATCTCCTAGAAGTTGGTTAGCTACTTCTCATTTTGTTCTAGGATTCTTCCTATTCGTAGGTCATTTATGGCACGCGGGACGAGCTCGCGCAGCTGCCGCAGGATTTGAAAAAGGAATTGATAGAGATTTTGAACCTGTTCTTTCCATGACTCCTCTTAATTGAGACATGAAATCCAATGCTTGACGTAAGAATCACTTTGATTTTAGTATACATATTGGGTTGAGTCGAGCAGATCATATTGACAAAATATTTTGTTTTTCAATTCATTTATATCTAATCTTTTTTCGGGCTCGGCTATATCACCACTTAGCCGAGCCCAAAAAAACCGAGCCAACCTAAATCAAGAATCAATAAAATAAAAAAATCCATTCGCCAAGAAAAAGGAGAGAGGGGGATTCGAACCCTCGATAGTTATTTGTTTCAAACTATACCGGTTTTCAAGACCGGAGCTATCAACCACTCAGCCATCTCTCCAAAAGCTAATTTCTATTTATCTTTATTTCACTCAAGAGAACATGACCATACGAATTCATACCCTGTTATCTATCTATGAGAAAGATATCTAGTGTGAATCTATTGGTCTAGTTCTCTATCCGTATATATTATATATACATGATCCAGCATGCTCTTTTGTGAAATAAAAAAAACTACCCCTCGATCCATGCCTCAATAAGGGGTGTTATCTAAAATCAATGGGATTCATGAAAAAAACCCTCCATAATGATAATGTGTTTTTTATTTCTTTTTGAAAGGGGTCAAAAAAAAGGGGTTGGGGGATCAAATGGTATAGTTCTTTTGTTGGTCAATTAGAAGATTATAAACATGACTATTGCTTTTCAATTAGCTGTTTTTGCATTAATTGTTACTTCATCCATTTTATTAATTAGTGTACCTGTTGTATTTGCTTCTCCTGATGGGTTGGTCAAGTAACAAAAATGTTGTATTTTCCGGTACATCATTATGGATTGGATTAGTATTTCTAGTGGGTATTCTTAATTCTCTCATCTCTTGAAACTATTCATTCTAGATCAAAAAACGAAATGACCCCTCCCCCCGAATTCTTTC